>OU015496.1:32234253-32266753 GCA_907164885.2 Dolomedes plantarius | reverse complement strand
GTGGTATATTCATATATGTATACTTTAGTTTATATGTATTTTAGCATATATACTCATTCTTTATCTATATATATATAACAGTTCCGTAACTGACCGACTCACTGACTGACATACAACGCACAGACCAAACCGCTGGAACTAAAGGGATGAAATTTTGCACGGCGATTCTTCTTATAGTGTAGGGATGCACTAAGAAAGATTTTTGAAAAATTCTTCTTAGATTTTTTAAAATTAAATTTTTAAGCTGTTTTAGTCACTTTTTTTAAGTTTGCATTTAAAATAATAATTTGAGGGTTATAAAATTTATATCACGAGAAAGATCATAAAAATTCCTTTAAAATGAAATCTTTTTCGAATCTTTACCTCTATTTTCTGATTTTTGGTGAATTTTTAAAGATTAATTTTTACAATTTAATTTATTAAATGCTGATCACGTGTTTTTTTCTGGTACTTTAAATAAATTTATCGTCACGTGCATAACAACTAAATAGACAAAAAATATTTTTTTCTTGCTAATGCGGCAGACGATTGGATATTATCCAAAAAAATATTAAAACACAGTAAAAGATATGTTCCTCAAACTGTGCTATATTAACTGTACTATATTCTTTAGTATGTCCTATTAGATTTAATATGAATATTTTCTTCTACATTATTTTGTCTATAAAAATATCCCTTGCGATTTTTTTATAAATATTTATTTATTTATTTATTTATTTATTTATTTATTTATTTATTTTTGACATTAATTGCATACATTGACCGTTGTATTTAATTTGAATGTACTCCGTCGCGAAGTGCGGGTTTTCTGCTAGTATTTTATAAAACATTGTGGAATATCTCTTCCAAATCCAAATGAAATTAGCTTGAGAACAATTAATATGGTGGTATATTTTAAAAAATTATTTATCAGTATAAATTTTAAATATTAAAGATCTTTCATGGATAACTAACATGTAACTAGCTCGATTTCAAATGTAATTGTTTAATATTTTGATCTTATAAAAATATTAATATTGACAATATTTAAATAATCTTATGGATAAATATATACATATATATTGAGATATGTGTGAACCGTTGACATAAGTACAATGAAGTAACAGGCTGCACTTTTTAAAAATATAACAGTAAAGAAATGAAAGCTTCGGCGATAAAAATTGAAAGACACTGCAGTTGCTAACAAGTTTTTAAATTGTCTCACAATTGTCACAACTTTAGGAAACCTTTTAAACATTTTTTTTAAACTAGTTTGTAAAACATTTTTGTTAAATTATTACTCTCTGAAGAATTTACAAAATTAGCAGCATTCATATTAAATAAATATTTAAATACATTTACACATTGCCTCAATAGAAAATATAACCAGATGGGATTTATTTTATTATAAATCATTCACTACAATGTGAAACTTCAAACGATTTATAAATTTAAACGAGTAGATAAGACCTGCAAGTATATTTTTCAGATATTAATCTACTCGGCTGGCAATCTCTTTTCAAAATTACTCTCAAGAACACAAATTATACTTCATCAATTACTCGCGTTCTACTTTTAAACTGCTTAAATGCGAAGGCATGCAATAATGAAAGGGGAAAACAGAATAAATCCCGAAATAAAACAAATCCAACTTGAATTGAAAGACTTGCCAATTTTGGGAAACTTCAAGCCTAGCCCGAAGGATGAAGACATGAAGGACAAAAGACTTCATTTAAAGAAAATACAGGCTAAGCAATTCTGAGTCCAAATATTCTTTGCAGGCAGAGTATAAAATGAGGAATTCCAGAAAATAATTATATTTCACGGAGCTACAGAAACCCAGAAAGAACATCTTTTGCTTGAAGACGAAAGAGAGAACCATTACAAACATACAGAATTGAGATCTGGTCTCATATGGTTTGTGATAGGCGTACGAAATGAATCAGCCCATTATTTTAAAGTTTAAATCTTATTTTTAACGCTGCTGTTTACTAACCCTATTGGATTCTCTCTCTTCAATGCCAACCTCTGTATGGAGAAAATTATTTGGGAGGAAAATCTGGTTCAGTGTGTTTTAAACACTCCTAAATTCCTTTGGTGACCGAAATTTATAAAATATATCTTACTGCAAGGCATATAAATGTTCGGGCTATCTAAAAATACCTTTTTTCGGATGGGGATTATCAGCATTTATGGAGCTGTCATTAGAAGACACATTTTCTCCATAGGTTAGCAGTGAGGTGAGCAAATCCAATACGGTTAATACACTACAGCCTTTAAAACTGAACCATTAATAAATTTCAGTGTTAGGTTCTATCTACGGCTCTTTACTGAATTTTATTACATGGGTCCTGGTGTAGATATTACTTTTAAGAAATGTTTCTATAAATCACATGAGGATTTATTGTACAATGTAAATGCGAGAAAAAAAACACTTTGTAACACGTATTCTTAAATTATGTTTCTCTTTCCGATAGTTTAGTATTTCTTGATATCAATATGCCCAAAAAATATTTAGTGTTACCAGTGCTTTGCAAATAGAATCCCAGCCATTTAAAGGATAAGGCTGTAATGACTGTAAGTCACGAAAAATAGCCATCAAGGACAATTGTTCACTCATGAAATTACCCAATGGAGAGAATCGAAAAAGGTTCTGCTTATTTGATGCATTTACCCGTGATTTTCAGTTCCTTAATTGATACTTTAGCTGTGAGTCACCGAAAGGACCACCAAAGAATATAGCTGAAAGAAGCCTAAACACCATTAAGGAAATAATAACATGTAAGTTTAAAACTGAAATTTGAAAACTAGCAATTATTCTTTGACATTTTTACTCTATACGAATTATATTCTCACTGGTATTTATTCCCTCAGTTATGGCAAGTTAGGCTATGATTATATTCACTACATACCAGAAAAAAAGGTGACACTAATTTTTACTTAAAGCTCTTTTAGGATTTTCCTAGGGAACTGGGATTATTGGAATAACTGGAGACTTCAGGCAATGAGTAAAAACAGATCTCTGTATTTCAACTCCCAGCAAAAGGAGCATATCGGGCCAGAAGTATAGCAGCTATGAGAAATCCGATAAAAATGGGATATGTAAAAATAAACAGGTCCTGTTTCAATCAAAGATTATGAAGAAGTGAAGCCCTAAGCCAGGGATTCCCAACGGGATTCAGGTGAACCCGTTGGGGGTCGATGGAAGTTAATCCAGGGGTCTATTGGGCGTATATGATAAAATTTTCTGTTTTAATATTTAATCAATTTTTGGGGAATGTAATTATTAGAAAATTATATCCGTTTTAATATGTATAAATACAGATTTGCATAGGGCGGAGTGATCCACTCATCTGAAGTCAAATGTCATGACGCTTTTGTATATGCCTATAATGCCGCCGTTGGCTTTTATTTGTGTACCAACACTAGGCAGAACTGGGGAAATCCACTGGACCTTAAACAGCACATGGGTCCTCCCGATTCAACCATGAGAAGCAGTTTCGTTTTTTTCTCTCGGCGATGTTTGTGCAATTACAATCTGTGTTTATGAAATCTTGTTTATACTTCTGAAATTTAAAATGAAAATAGTACAAAAATTGTAAAAAATAAACCTAATGAACCCCTTTTTCTAATTTTTTGTTCATATTCTTAGTCAAATTGTTATCTTTAAGTGTTTTATGTGCAATTATTAGTATTATAATTATGTTGTAAGCTGTATATTATAAAGAAAAATGTAACGGGGTCGATGAAGAAAATCATTCTTTTAAAAGGAGTCGATGTACGAAAAAGGTGGGGAACCCGTGCCCTATGCAAATGGCAAAGGATCCAAGACAGGGTAATATTAAACTTGAACCGTTTATTTTTCCATTTGAACCAAAGGTATGTGACGGTTCGATTACGTGCTTCGAGTAAGTACTGGTTCTTTTCAGCTGCACGAGGCATGCAGGGCGATAAATCCAGGATTATAGTGTGTTTATTTGTGATATTTTTTTATAATCATTTAAAAATTTGTTTCGAACAAAATTATTCTGATTGTTTTATCTGTAGCAGAATTCAGTCTGAGCTATGACAGAGTATTTTTCTTAAATTAATGTTGCCTTCTATTGTTTTCATAAGAACTTTTAAAGCATTGTTAGAAAGAGACACCTCGATCGCGTTATGTTAACAGTTAATCTGCCTTTTTCCTCCGCTAATTTGTCAAAATAATTTTTCAGAATTCTTGTATATACGGATAAACATATACGGATAAACTCTCTATAACTACATATACGGATAAACTCTCATAAAAACAAAATCGCAAAAAATATGCACCTCCAGCGTACAGGTGGACTTAAGTTTCAGCTTAGTTATGTGCTTCCCAACGAAGGCGTAACCGATGAGAACGCCAGAAGGAAAGGAATTCCAAATGAGGAATTTCTCTAAATCAGTGATTTTCAATCACTGTCCGAGAGATTCTTGAAGTACGCCGCCCCTGAGAATACTCATACATAAGCGATGTCGGACAAGTACTTCAATCAGTTCTACATTCCTAGCGGGTAATGGCTGAACCCATCCGCATGACTATTAGGCCGTCTGCACACGGAGCAACTCAAAAGAAACTGATAACTGACTCAAATCACAAACCATTCCGTGATGAGTCGTAACCTATGTAATTGAATGGAGCCACGCACACGGCGCAACTGGTTACAAACCCATCGGACGGGTTTGTAACCAGTTGCGCCGTGTGCGTGGCTCCATTCAATTACATAGGTTACGACTCATCACGGAATGGTTTGTGATTTGAGTCAGTTATCAGTTTCTTTTGAGTTGCTCCGTGTGCAGACGGGCTTACAGTTATGGACTGGTAACTGGTAACTCTGGACTGTCACAGTTCTGGACTTTTAAATCTGGATCACGAAATGAGCAGGGCCAGATTATAAACGCTGGGGGCCCCTGGGCAGATGCTATTTTGGGGGCCCCCTTACAAACATTTATAAAAAGAAGAACTATCAATGGACTATACTATTAGAAGTACTGGGTGCATAAACTATGCGTGTGAGGAAAAGTTGTTAAAAATCAGGATTAAAAAAAATAGTTTGATTTAAATTTTGATTCAAATAATGATTCAAACCAAACAACCCTGAATGCGAGTCCTATATTTGCTATTACAGTGTATGGCTAATAAGATGAAATATTCATAAAATGTTTCACATCAAATTGAAAACGCCTTTCACCTTCTACTGTACACCTGATACAACTTGATCGTTTAACATTTTTCCTACAGCAGAAAGCGAAATTAAAAACTTTCACTTATCTTCCACCCTATCGATTTTAGTGTTGTGGAACATCGTTAAAGAGATTTTACACATTAAAGAGGACAGTTTTCGGGCCCCCTAGCATCAGGGGGCTCTGGACAAAGTCCCCATTTGCCCATGCAATAAAAAGGCCCTGGAAATGAGTGTAGCATTATCATTTTTACACCAAAATATAAATGAAGCTTTCAAAAGACAACAAGCTCAAATTTCGCATTCAATATAATTTGTAGTTAAATAAACATTTTGTTTAGTTTGTAATGCAATTTCATTTTATATTTCTATGAAAATTATTTCGAAAGAAATTTTTACAAAATATATTATAGGTACCTCAATCAATTATCTAAGTAAAATTCTTTTAAATTTATCTTATCGTTAGTGTGCCGCCAAATTTTAAAATTCTTAAAAGTGTACCGTAAAGAAAAAGAGTTGAGAATCACTGTTCAAAACTTTTCTTGGTAGCAGTCATTTAAACTCTTCAGCGGGCGCGCCAATTTTCGGAACACCAGCAGGCGCGCGTGGCACAAAGTGCAACGCTTTTTTCAACCTTAATTGTTCCTTTTGTAATAAACTTTTTTTTTCAAATTGAAAATAATAATTCTGCGTTTTATGGCAAGATATAAAATGTTGATAATAATGAGATATATTTATAATTAAAGGCAAAATAATGCAGGTACAATGGCCTTATTTCAAAACTGTCCGGTTTATTGGATCTAGGGACAACTTGCGAATGGATTCCTATTATGTCCAAAAACCTAAAAAAAAACAATGAGATTGTCCATCTTCACTATATGCGGGATACCGTGTAATAACTGCACATTGGATCGACAACAACAACTCCTGCTTTTGTCGTATTGTAATCCAGTATAATCTCTGGTTTACCACAGTTAAGCTATAAACAGAACACGGGTGTAGCTATAAACAGAAACTGCTTAGAACATTTAAACCTTACATGTAAAAACAAACCATTCATAATTACGAAAGTGTTGCACTTTGTACACTTTGTACGCGCACTTTGTACGCGCCCGCTTGTTGCACGCGCCCGCAATGTTGCACTTTGTACGCGCCCGCTGAAGGGTTAACCCACTTCGGAAAGGACAATTGTCTATTACGAATTTTGGTGCAAAATTTAGAGCGCACTATTTATTAGGACAAAATACATACAACAAACCTCGCACGCTGAGGACCCCCGTAAAAAGGGTGAAACATGTCGTACTAGGGCAAGAAAAATGACAGAAGTCAAAAAATGGCAATTTTGAGGTTATGTCATTGAAAAATATGTATGAACTGCCCCATCTTGCACGAAAAGCCACACATCTCTATCTCGCAATTTGTCCACCTGAGGGCAGTTGTATCAGTTTTATTGTAATGCTAGTTCAAGCTGTATAGTATTTTTTAAGGGGAGTCATCACCTTTGCACAAGTTGAAAAGACAGAATTTTTGCTGTTTGTTCGAATTTCTATAATTTTTTCTGTTATAGTCCATTATATATGAAATTTTCAGTATTAGTTCTCAAAACTTTATAGATTATGTTCCCTGAATTAATTTTATTACAAGTAAATAAGAATTTTGTTTATGAAGCGAGTGTATTTTCTGAAAATTTCAAATTTATACTGATACAAACACTCACTAAGTTTCAATAATTATTTTTGCATTTTTGTGATGTTAAAACATTAGGTATATTTCTACACCTATTTAAATTTTAAAACACCCAAAAATAATTAACTCCAGGGAAATCAGATTTTAAAAAACTGAAAAAGCCTATTAAAATTACAAGTCAAATGTTATAAATTCATAGTAAAATAATTTTCTAAATAAAACATTAGGTGCATATTTTTGGTAGCATCATTACACACCTATCCTAAAAATATGAAAGCAATATCTGCTGTAGTTTCCTTTATACAGTGCGCGCAAGCATGAAACTGATCATTTCGAGAAAAAGGCTTCTTAAGTTCCCACACTGGTAATGTTTCCATTGGAACTGCTTCTTTCATGTCATAGTTTTCAATGTTCTAGTTGGAATATTTTAACGCGGTTGTTTTAAATGATTCAGAAATGTTCAAATATTCTAAAAATGTAAAAAAAAATAAAATTCGATTTTTTGAAGGTTCAAAGGTGAGGACTAAGTTGATTTCGCTCAAATGCTGTATTTTTGAGTTGTGCAACTTTTCTTTCTGGGTTGCGAGATGTACACAAGCTTAAATATATATTTGCATGTTGGTTAAATAAAAGATGCTTTCATTTCGAGTGGCGCCATGCTAGAAGAAGGGTAGGTAAGATTATTGGCTCAAGGATAATTAGTATGTTGCCCCTAGGTTTTTATTCTAGGTTTTTATTATATTCATTACGAAAATTTACATCATTATGTCCAACGCTACCTGGTAAACTAGACATGTATATTTTTGGAACTTACTTCGCTCAGCATGTTCTGTTTGCATTTTGTAAACTAAAAGTATTTTGTCAGTAATGTTTACCCATTTAATTACGCAAAGTGAACCAAAGAATGAAAACACCGGTACATTTTTTACTATCATTTCACATTTCTGAAGCTAGATATTTAATACAAGCGCGCTAAGTTTCCTGCTTTGTACTGTTACTTCAGACGTGTGAAACAAAAAAGTCCAGTCACGACACACAGCGATTCGGCTAACCACCATACACACAATTTACATTCGTGTCGATAACATTCCATTTACTTTGCAGATGAACGATGGTATATAAAAATAACTGATTTTAGCTCTAATATTGGATTATTTTTTGTTCACAAATATTAATAATGTATAAGCTACGCAGAAAAAGATTTTGACAACTTTTTATTAACTTGGCCGTTTTTTTCTCCATTTATAAATTTGGAGATACATGAGAAGAGAAGTAAAATTCTATTTACCATATAGTAAGAAATTTTATGTGAAAATATTGGTACTGTGGCATGAATTCAAACAATAGGCATCTTATCATGTGATAAAAGTTCATTATAAGTTCAACTTGGGAGGTGGAACACTAGAACCTTCTGCATTTAAAATGGTTCTCGTGACATTTCGAGCAAATAAAACTCAACTTTAAAACAACTTTCTGAAAATGCTCTATGTTAAAGGCCCAATATCATCCCTCTAAATAGCCATATTTTGTTCAGAACTCCATGCAGCCAGTGTTATGGAAGAAGCCCATTTTCCACGGCCACCCCTCAAAACGGCCACTTTTTTCTGAACCATGACTGGCCGCCATAGAGAAGTTTCACAGTATTATTAGACGTACTCTTTAGTAGAATATAGATCACTGATATATAAGGGATTGGATGATAAATGAATTTGAACAATCAATTCCACGTTAACGTAGTTCAGCATTTCTACAATTATATATTTACCTTCTTATTAAAAGTATCGATATATTATCAGTCTTTTAACAATCTTCCTAACAACAGCAACTTTAATCGATTCAAGTGCTGTTGTTGAAAGTATCGATATATTTCGATATCGATCTTGTAACGACCGATCTTCTAGTATCGATATCGGTTTTGAATCAACTCATCCATCATTCAACATCAATCGATTCAAGTGATCCAAATCCTGTTTAACTTGATATAAATTTTAGATGTTGATCAATTTGGAGTCCAATGTAAATAAAGTTTGGACTACTGACGCCACAGAGTGGCAGACATGCAAGTCTCTAGATTCCACCGTTCAGCAAAAATTGCTTGCTTTCTGACTAGACAATAATGCCGTTTGAGACGATATTCAAGACTTTTTTACCACGTTTTTATTAACTCGCTTTCTTGTTTGTCCAGTATAAATCTTGCAATTGATTTTTAACTAACTTCCCGACTAGCTAGACATTTGAAACTTTTAGAATAGCTCAGAACACGGTGACAATGCAATCTTTTAATACTTTTAGCCAACTTTAAGCAGAAAAATCCATAAGGTGGCGCTTCGATCGAATTCAATGCTTGCACTTTTACAAAACGGCATTTGACGATTTTGAAAACAGAATACGCGTGAATTTAGTTTGTTTACAAAAATATTGTGCAAAAAATATTTTTTATTAAAAAAGTTAGCAGTTTATAAAGTCTGTGGATAGCGGAAACGACTAAAAAGTGATTAAAATTAAATAAAAGAAAGTGAAAAAGCATAATTAAGTGAAGGTTTGTGCAATTAAGAGAGAAAAGGAGAGAAAAATAAAAATAAATGCAAGTGAAAAATAATTAAATAGAAAAATATTAAAATTGTGATTTGGCGAAATAAGTGGTCTTTCCAGTAAGTTTGGAGCAGTGAAACTCTTCGATGCGCAATCCTTCCAAGGTTCTAACTCGGCTTAATGCGACGCAAGCCTGTCCCTTGGCGAAGAGTTTTTTTCGAGAAACAGAACTGCGTGGTTCACGGTACATCCTTGCATTTTGTGCACAGTGCAGGCCGATCATTTTCTTTCAAGTTGATGGGATAATTCATCAAAAAAATTTTTAAAAAGTATCTATTAATACATAGAATTGTCAAGTTTATATGATTCAACAGAAAATTTAAAAACGTGGTATATAAAAAGTTCTTTTAATCTTGTAATTATTTTCCTTCTAATTTCAAAAGTTTAAAAACTGCATTTCTTTTTAAATGCTATACATGTAATACGTCACATACTATGCTTGTACTTCGTTGTTTGTGGGAATCATTGAGTTTGCCCTCATGAGCTGATTCTGTAATTTTAAATTCTTTAAGGGGATGATGGACTTTCAAATTACCAAAAATCGAACAAAAATTGGAATTTTTTGGGTGTATTAATATTTTTTAAATATGTAAATATTGGAACAAAATGCATTTAAAATGCGTAGTGAAAAGTAAAATGAAAACTTGATACTTTAGAAAACTTTAATACTTTAGAGAACTTTAATACTTTAGAAAAGTAAGTATTCAAGGTAGGTGAAAAACATCTTTTGAATGGCTTTTTCTCAAAATGAGACATTTCCAGATTTGCAGGTCTTTGAAATGCTCCTTGCGTCATAATTTTCAACGAAATTTTATAAAATTTATAATAAAAACTCCTCTAATACATTAAAATAAATTTATGTATCCATTTCAGGTTTCGACATCAGATTATTAAAGTTGAACTTAAGTGTATAAAAGTACAAAAATTTCGCGAAAGTTCAGAGTACTAGCTTAAAAATATTTCCTAAACATTAACTATTCAACGAAAGCCCAAACTAATACATAACTCTGTTCAAAATGTGTTTATAAACATTATAAATGGAAAATTAAGGGGGGAAGTTAAAAATAGGATCGCAAGGAGCATTTAAAAATAATTTAAATTAAAAAAAATATTTTTTTAAATATTTATAAAATTTTATGAGGTGTTTGATATAGTTATACTTTAATGAATATATATGCAAAATTTCATATCTCTGAGGTAAAAATTTCAAAAATCACTTTGTAATGTCTACTATCCCCTTAAAAAGCAATTGCAGTAAGGTGCATTTTTTTTACATTTTTAAGGCCAGTGCATTATTAGTTAACCATATTAAGAATTAAGAAACCGACATCGTATAGTGTAGGGGTGGCCAAAGTAAACAGTGTTAACAGCCATTTGGGAACGTCTAGATACTTAGAAAAGCCAAAACCAGAAAAAGGATATTTTTGATATGAAAGAAATACTAAGCGTTGAGCTTTCTCATGTTTTTATTAAATATATCATTCTTCATATGTTAGAATAATTAAGGAGACCGTGGATCCTTATTTGAGCAAATCTTTTTTATTGTAATACTAGCTGAATACCCGTGCTTCACTATGGAGTACATTCAAATGAAATACAACGGTCAATGTATGCAAGTAATGCTTAAAAAATATTTATAAAAAATCTTAACGGATATTTTTTAGACAAAATAATGTAGGATGAAATATTCAAATTAAATACAACGGTCAATGTATGCAATTAATTTTATGTTTAATATCCATAAAACATACTAATTTGAATTAAATTCTTAAAAAACTTCCATCTCAATTATTCTAGTGGTTAAATTTTATCTTAAACCGTATTTTAATATTTTTTGTCAATTTATTTCGTTTTTATGCATGTGACGCAAAATAAATTTAAAGTATCACAAAAAGAAAAGAAATCTCGTGATCAGCATTTAATAAATTAAATTACAATAATTAATCTTTGAAAATTCACCAAAAATCAGAAAATGGAGGTAAATATTCGAAAAAGATTTCATTTCAAAGGATTTTTTATGATCTTTCTTGTGATATACATTTTATAACCATCAAATTATTATTTTAAATACAAACTTAAAAAAATGTTACAAAACCAGCTTAAAAATTTAATTTAAAAAAATTTAAGAAGAATTTTTCAAAAATCTTCCTTAGTGCACCCGTACACTATAAGAAGAATCGCCATGCAAAATGTCAGCCCTTTAGGTCCAGCGGTTTAGTCTACACATCAGAAAAAGTATCACAAAAGGAAAAGAAACCACGTGATCAGCATTTAATAAATTCTAAAAATTAATCTTTAAATATTCACAAAATTCAGAAAATGGAGTTAAAGGTTCGAAAAATATTTCATTTTAAAGGAAGTTTTAGGATCTTTCTCGTGATATAAATTGTATAATCCTTAGATTATTATTTAAATGCAAACTTTAAAAAAAGTTACAAAAACAGCTTAAAAATTTAAGAGGTTAAATAGATTAAATTTAAGAGGTCTTAGATTAAATTTAAGAGGTTCTTCTTAAATTTAATCTGAGAAGAATTTTAAAAAAATCTTTCTTAGTGCCACCCTACACTATAAGAAGAATCGCCATGCAAAATGTCAGCCCTTTAGGTCAAGCGGTTTGGTCTGTGCGTTATCTGTCAGTCAGTCAGTCAGTCAGTGAACTGTTTTAAATGGATTGATTGTGTTACTGTAAAAAAATATATTTATGTAGGATAATAGGGCCAAACCAGTTTTTTCCGAGTAAAAAATCATTTATGAAGGATCTACTAAGAAAGTAATAAAGGTAAGTGTAGTAATAAACTTTAAATTTTTTTCTCCAAACAGAATTTTCAAGGATTTTAGAATTTTTTAAATGCTCTATGCGACTTAATTTTTGTTCAAAATTCCTGAAATTTGTAAGTTAGAATCGTGATACAGTTTATAAAGAAACTGGGTATGCAATTTACAATTCGACCGCATTAAGATAATTAAATTTGACATTATAACTCATTAAAGGGCAAGGTTTTTATTTATAATTAAATTTGATTATAACTCATTAAAAGGCAAAATTGAACTTGATTTCTAATTAAATTTGATTTATAACTCATAAAAAGGCAAAATTTTGATGAAAATCGGGATGGAATTCAGAAAAAAAAATTTCTCAAAACTTAACTATACAAGGGATTTAATAATTGATACCCATATTTGTTTATAATACAGTTTTAAGTGATTAAAATGCAAAATTGAGGGGCTACATCAAAAATTAAGTCGCAAGAAGCATTTTAAAATTTTGTTTATAAATTTTAATTTTTTTTAAAAACCTTAAAATTTTAATAGTACTGGAAAATTATTTCAAGGTATTCTATATAATTATGGTGAAATGTATATATATACAAAATTTCATATCTCTGTGATAAAAAGTAAAAAAATAAATAAATTTTAACGTCCACCGATTCCTTAATAATTCTAAATTCTCAAACATTTTTAATAGCTATAATGATCATTTTTGTTTTAATTGTTTTTCCAAATTATTCAAAACTGGCATATAGAGTTTTTGTAGTTCGTACGAATTCAGATAAATGTTGATTTGTCATCCATGAGCATTGTTATCTTTTATCGAAATAAATATAGAAAACGAGGATACACAGCTTTAAATTGTACCGAAAATGGAGGTTATTCGACATCCCGCTCATTTTAATTTCGGGTATTTTAATTCTGGCACAAGTTTCCAAAATTCCCGCGCATTGTCCATGGGCCCGCTGTACTGGAAATGTTTTAAAAACGTCACCAATTTTAAAGTTTTTTGTTCCAGATAGAGAAAAAAGTACGAAATAAGAAAATGTATTTAAAAATTCAGAGAGCAATATATAGGACATAAGTGTCACGAAATCACGTAAAGTGGGCACGGTCTCGAATCACGTCCAAGGCATGGGCGTTCTTGTGCTGTCCGCTGATAGGGAATAGTTTTGGTACTCCTATTTGGTGCATTCATAATGAAGTAGCCCATCAAAATCGAAGCGGGATTTGGCGAGTGTCCTTAGGAAAAAGTGCCCGACGCCTTGGAAATATAAATTTAGAGTTTAGGTTGTGGGCCTTGAGATTTTCGTGGTATTGCGACCCAAAACCCGCGAAGAGAACCGACTTGACCTCTGAGGATCTATTATACAGGATGTTTCAAAAAGAATCACCCGATTTGAAATGAGTATATTATGAAACATATTGAACATAGAAACTTAAAATTAATTTTATATTACATGGCTAATCATAAGTGTTTCATTACAAACCAAATTAAAGGTGCCCAATATGTCACCTTTGGATGCACGACATATGTCTATACGGTAGGCAAATTCGTCCAAAACTTTTGCGAGCATGTCTGCATACACTGCTTCCACGGCTGTTGTGCGTACACAGACAACCCGTGTCTTCAAATTGTTTATACCAGAGGTGGGTAATCTTTTTACCATTAGAGGCCACATGTAAATTAGGTAGTAATAAAGTGACTTTTATGAAATTATTATAGTTATATATAGTTTTAACAATTTGGTGCATTATATAGAAAAATAAAAAAAATTAAGTCCTTATTTATTTATTATTTGACATAAAAAGTTACAATATAAGCTATTTTTGTATTCACATAAGGATAAAAACTTGTTATAACATTAATCATTAATTATTATTTTTTTTTGCAGAAAAAATAATACGTTTTAACGTACATGGAGTCAGTCACAACAATAATAATAAGAAAATAGTTTTTGTGTACAGATCATATAACATGTCTGGTAGTATTGCTAAGAAACTCTGATCATTAAATTACATATAAAGTGTAGTTAAAGTATCATACAAACAAGGTAAACGAAGCTCATTTGGATAAACATACAATTGTAGCGACTTTAGACAACAATTTCAAAATTTCAACTTTATTTTGGCCAACACTGTACACACATTCATGCCGTTCTTTATTTAATTCTATTGATTTGGAAATTGTTGTAATCTATATAATTAAATATTAATTAATACAAGTGCTAGCTTTTATGAAGGCCGCACGTTCCCCACCTCTGTTTTATAGCATCGCCTAATGCTCTGAGAGGTAGGAACTTCAATCTACCAGGGTTTTGTCGACGAAAATCACGCTGAACAGTTGTTACGGACTCACACTTCGCAAAGCGTAGAACACAAAATGATTTCTGTCGTGCAATCACCCATCTTTACAAACACTGAAGTGGTGTGTTAAGGAAGAGCGTTAAGGGGACAAGGGACCATCAAATTCGAATTTTTCAATTTACAATATTTAAATCGATATACAAAATTAGAATAACTAATTTTCTTTTTTACTACATTGAAAACCCTTAATATTCAAAATAAGGAATTTTTGGCAGAATGATGCCTGTTTTTCAAAACATTTTCAAAAATGCTAACGTTTTTCAAAATGCCCTATGGGCATTCTGTATTAATTAAAATCCTTAAATTTTGAATTATACGTTTACCACGTCTATATACAAATATAAATGTGCATTTTTTTGTATGAAACTAAAGTCTTAAATATTTTTTTTCTGTTCTGTCTGCTATTTTATGTTTTTTTTTATATTTTTACTTTGTTTTATGGTCTATAAATTTGAAAAATATTTGTGATTTCAAAGAATCATGCACAGTTTTGTGACAAACACTTCAATTAACAATTCTTAGAAATTTGGAAGATATCAGAGGAAAATGAATACGCATGGAGCCTTTTGAAAAGTTCTAGAATTTTTGAAGAATTTTTTGATAAACAGGTCTTATTCCTCCACAAAATACTTATTTGTGGATTCTAAGTATCTTCAATGTAGTAGAAAGGAATTCTTATTATACTCATGGTGTATATAGAGTAAAATATTGAAAATTAAAAAATAACGAGATTGAAGGTCCCTTGTTCCCTTAACGCTGCTTGTCGGCAACTGCGTGAAATTCGAGATTTCTCTCTTTCTGCCTATACATTATTCGATCAAAACGGATTAAAAGATGAATAGTTATGATTTTTTGAAATCGGATGATTCTTTTTGAAACACCCTGTACGTTTAGGGGAGAAACAGTTACGACACTGGAACTAAATTTCATACTTACTGACAGACTGGGGTGGTAGGGCTCCGCAGAGCCTTTCTCCATCGATGTCGAGATAATCTCTTTGACACTGGTAATAGTCTTCCAAGTCGAAACTTACAAAAGTCACCTCGAGGCCACAGACATCGGAACTGGATCGGATGACGACAAAGCGACAGTACACGTCCGACGGATAGTAAGAAGGATGATCCGGGCTGAAAATGGTAAATTCGTCCAGTCCGTAGCTTTGGTCACAGCGGCGAGAAGATGGAGTGATAGTGTCAGGTGCTAGACGGGCGAACGAAAATTGCGGTTACTTTTCATATAGCAGTAATACTTAACAATGAATACTCTTGATCATTTCTTGTCGAGATTTCAGTCAAAAGCAGTATCTTATGATGGAGTTCCTATCACTAGCGATGGCTGTAGTGAGTTATTTATCAAAGCCACGATATTGCACTACGACTCATCTCATTCATAACAAATTATTACAATTTAAAGGATAATGTATAGGTTTTAACAATATACGTTTTGGAGAGGTGTCATTTGACATTATCTATACTTATATATAAAGAGAGGGCGATTTTGTACTTGGAGGGTAATCTCCAGAACCACTCCACCTATTTGAAAATTCTTTCACTGTTTGAAAGGTACATTATTCCAGATGGACATAGGCTATATATTATGTATATCTGATCAGTAGAAAGAAAGTTAGGGGCTTAATCCTAACAATCTCCATTGTTACCGCTACTATACTCTACCGCTTTTTGTGCCGAAGATTTCAATGATCCTTAACGTGGTGCTATCGCGGTGGGCTTCTGTTCTGACGGTAGCGGTTCGAACCTAGCCGTTCTCCGGCACGCCTGTTTCTTTTAATGAATTAACTTTAATTATTAACTAACGCAATATTAATTTAAGGTATTATTTAGGTTATTATTAAGGTAAATAAAGATTTACAATTTATTGGCTATCAACCGGAAATTTATTGGTATAATATTTTGTTCAACCCGGACAAAGTCGGGACGGGCCGCTAGTTATAAATAAAAGCATAAAAATATATTTTATCATTATAATAAGTTGACTACCTTATATATATTGCTATATGAATGTTTTCTTGTTATCAAAATATTACATTCGGACCATAGGCGTAGTGTGCTTCAAACTTTTTTTTAGGGGGGGGGGGGCACGAATTGAATTCAATTAGGGACTTTCTCCGAGCAATGACTGCCTGGCGGTCCTTAAAATATGAATATTATGATTTTTTAATTGAATAACAATAGAATTGATGTTTAAGTAGTATTCAAAAGTTATACAACAAGAAAAATAAATATAATATAAATAAAATGAGAAAAAAATAGCATCTAATTTTTGTTATGGATCATATCATATTTAAAAACTATGCTAAGGCTAATGACATAATCGGAATATTCAGTTTCACAGTTTGAAAAAGTGGGGAAAAACCAATTTTCTTAAAAGTCTTACACTTTTCCGATTTTAACTAAACTTCTATTAACGTCTTAATTTATTTCAAATTAAGTTGGGGGGCACTCCCCCCCAACGCTATGCCTATGATTCAGACTGTTTCTAGATAGATATTTTCATTATTATTTTGGTGCATCTTACTATAGTAAGGAGTAAATAATTTTTCTTCATTTGAAGAGTTTTCATTTTTATAATTAACTTAACTTTTAAATGCTATTTAATTCTTATATGAAAATTTCACAATTATACTGTAGGAATTATGTAAAAATGATGAATTTTATATGTATCCCAGTCGTGTTGGGCTTATCATTACAGCCAAAAGGACCGTTGACAACAACTGACTTTATAACCCGTCACAGTGATTTCTTTATTGAAAACAAGGTGTATTTGTTTGAAATTTATTAGCTCTTCATCTTCCCTATCATTTTCTATAATTCAGTGACGCCGGAATTGGAAAGTAGGGAGTTTTGGACATTATAGATTTCATTTTAGATTTTTTAATTCCTTTAGTAACTTTTGTAAAACATAAAAACTTTGAAAGGCCAAACAGCTACTGTCTGAAATTTTTAACCATTTGATCATTTGACTTCTATATGAGATAATTTCGTCGACAAAAATAGATTTAAAAAATCATTATTATGAAAAAAGTACCCAATGTTCAAAAGGTCACACACTTTACTTTTCATTTAATATCCATTAGTTTTGTTCATATTTTTTCAAAAATTAAAATGCAATAAAAATGATTCAAAGATTTAAAAAATATTCAATTTAAGATTTGATTTTTTAAAAAATGAAGGAACTATTCGTCTTATTTGTATATTTGTTTGTGTTTTAATATTTATTTGTTAATCTTAAAGGAATGCGTCTTAAGTAATTCACTTTTTTATAGTTTTGTGTATAATACATCAAAAATAAAAATGCAATAAAATTGTTTAAAAGATTAAAAAATATTCAGTTTAAGATTTGATTTAAAAAAATGAAGGCAATTATTCATCTTTCATTAATATTTAAATTATTTGTTAACCTTAAAGGAATGCGTCTTAAGTAATTCACTTTTTTATAGTTTTGTGTACAATACATCAAAAATAAAAATGCAACAAAATTGTTTAAAAGATTAAAAAGTAATTCAGTTTAAGATTGGGTTTAAAAAAATGAGGGCAATTATTCATCTTTCATTAATATTTAAATTATTTATTAATCTTAAAAAAATGCGACTGAAGTAATTCACTTTTTTACAATATTGTGTATAATACATCAAAAATAAAAATGCAATAAAATTGTTTAAAAGATTAAAAAATATTCAGTTCAAGATTTGATTTTAAAAAAATGAGGCAATTATTCCTCTTTCATAAATATTTAGGTAATTCGTCAGTCTTTAAGCAATGAGTCTCAAGTAATGGGCTTTTTAATAGTTTTGTTGATAATTCTTCAAAATTAATGTTTCAAAGATTCATAAAATATTCAGTTCCAAATTCTATTTTAAAAAATGAAGAAATTATTCATGTTTCATAAAAATTTAAGTAATTCGTCCATATTTGAGCAATGCGTCTTAAGTAATGCCCTTTTCGATTTATTTTTAGTGACAGATTATTTCATTCGCTTCTCAAAATAGTTCCATATAAGACTTTTAAATCTTGAAACATTTTGGAGGTGCCGTAGAAAAGGATTTTACACGTCCAGCGTAATCTGAGCACTTGAAATAAATTCTTTACTTTTATACTCGGAGGTATTTGAGCTATTAATTCTTTCGTTCATTTACTTTAAGTAACTCTCCCGCGAAATAGTTCCCAACCGCTTCGTAGATTGTCTTTCTTTGTGGAAACTTTGGAGCTTTTAAACTATTTATCTGTAAAAAAGAGCAGTACTTAAAATCTTTCTCAGACCAACAAAAGGATTCCTGTCGTTTAAATCAATCTGAAGCATTTGTTTCGCCGTATAGTAATTAAGTACAATATAAACGATAATTACTTTTACCCCTGAACCTTTGTCAATTCCTACCATTACTTTATAAATTAATTTATAAATTCATACCATTCACTTTGCCGTTGATTTTGCTTTCAGAATATTCTCTGTGTGGTTATGGGTAACTTATATTACATAGTTTTTATAGATATAGTGTGCATCTTTAGCGCATTTATCTTTAACCCTCAAACCGGCCCATGAATTTGTTGCCACTATCAGGACTATCGGTCAAATTGACCCCCAAGCCTAAAAAGCTGTTATTTTTCCGTTATTACGAGGTAACTGCATGTTGATATTGTGCACAGTGTTGTTTTATTTATATTAGTGATGAATAGTGAAAGAAAAAAAATCATCTACACTAATTTATTCAATTTATTTAATTTATTTTGATCTGGTATCTACATAATCAAATCGTAGGGCTCTTAAAAGAACTGCAAAATGTTTCTCATGTATAATTGCTCGAAAAATTAGCCTGCCAGTGATTGAGGTAGAGAAGAGTGATGTCAAGGCTTCACGGGATACTTTAAAAATCGCACAGAACATTGAAATCCCTATCAGGACAGCCAGGCCTGTTATTGCTCAGTGACAATAACAGGCCTACCGGTCATTTTGACCGCCATACTTTTACAAAATTGCAACTTACTGGCAAATGGCGAGCATTTGTGAAACCCTGATGTGCTCTCCCTGATGTCCAGGAACTGACTGAGGATGTCAAAGCCAGCCAATCGTTCCCCCCTCTGCCCACTCCTGCCCCACCCCTTAGTTCCACCGCTGCCGGTCATAATGACCGGTGGGCCGGTTTGAGGGTTAAACGTGTCTAACCAAGAAGTAAATAAAAAGTGTGTTCCAAAAGGAATGGTGGGATTTTAAATGATTATAGCTTCGGAACAAATCATTGTAGAGAGATTAAATATACGTCAAATTCAAGAGTAAATCTCCAAGTTTCTTATCTGCTCAGCAGACTTTTATGTGAGCTCCCTTAGTTGCCCTGCAGACGCCAAGACGATATCCAGTCTCTTCCCGTACAAGGCAGTGAACATTCGGTGGGATAGACGGAACAGCTTCAGTGTTCCTTTCTTTTAAACGGTCCAGATTTCGGACATGAAGGGAATACACTTGCGTATTTACAGAAATCCATGGGGCTAAGGTTTGGAGACCTTGTGATCCAGACAATCCACCCTACTCGTCCGACACATCGTAGAGGAAATTGTAACGACTTCTGTACAATAGCGAATATTTTGCGCTTAGAAATTCCGGGAAGACCAACCAACGCGTGATTTGTAAACATAATTGATTTGGATGTCTGCAGACAGACAATCACCTGACGACATAAAGACCGGAAGTGCTACCGAAAGCCCGCGGAACAGTTCATCAGCTACAAAAAGGAAGTTGCCGACTGGAGGCGCCTGGTCGTCTGGGAACAATAACTGAATAAAGAAAGGCGTCGTTTTCCAGACCTTTCGAGAACGTTCACCGAAGGTATATAAATTCGTCTGGCGCGAGTTAAGATCATGTCAGTAATTCAGAGATTAAGCTTTTCAGAGTGACTCTGGAGCCGGAGACAAGGAAATACTGTCGAGCCTAGATAGACTTGAATGAGTACAGCGACAACTCAAGTCTGACCTTCCTCGTCGATACCGTGAACCCACGAATTTAATCTTTATATATATATATATATATATATATATATTTATTTATTGTAAATTGCCTGAATTTAGTCGAGAAATGCAATTAAAGCATTAAATACGAAATAGTTGGCAGTCTTTTATTTAAGGCAAAGTCCTTACAAAATGTTTCGTTAAGATGTTCCCGCACGATTGTAGCAAAATGTGGAGGAGCTCCGTCTAACTGCAAAATGGAGTTCTCCGGAATTTTCCGTAATAGTCCCGGAGTCTGTTGGAGTCTGCGTGTAAGCTTTCGCACACATAAACTTGAAGTGTTTCTCTTTCATTTAACGTATGACTCGTGTCTGCAACGTGATTTGTCGCATAGCTATAGCCATTTGAAACCCTACCATTATATTTGGGACACAATTTATTATGGAAAAAATACGTAAAATGCAGTCATAGGAAATACAATTATATTAATTAGTTTTGCCAAGAAAATATATAAATATCGTTTAGATTCTTCGCTTATTTTTAAGTTGAACAGTTACGCATTTATCTATATTTGTCCGTATAATCATATGATAATTCTATCATATGATCATTAAAGTATAATCATATGATAGAATAATTTCACCAAACAGCTCAATAAAAATACATTTTACCGCGAAGAATTTATCACGCAGACAGATATGAAAGTCTAAGGATGTTATCGAAAAACTTACTTCGACTTCTCCCTTGGTCTGGCGGAGAGGGACCGGCAGGCATCAGAGCTGAGGGGGGGACACCGCCACATGGCACTTGTCTACCTTTAATGACAAATCCAGCCCCGGGAAGCACGTGATCTGCGCTAAAATGAATAAGCTTCTCGGAGGTTGTGAACTCGTACAAGCCTACAAATTAGAAAACGGTTGGACTTTATATATATATATATATATATATATATATATATATATATATATATATAGTGATTTCCGCTTATAAGAATCAAGTTTGTTATTACTGCTTTTGATTCTTATAAGCGGTTGATTCTTATAGCCGAAATTTAGGTTTTTGGACAGGCATATACACAAACACGTATATATACATATATGAGATAATTTACCACAAAAAATACTCTTTAATTTACGTTAATTATCTTTTATTAAAATTATTTTTATAATTTTAAAAATACAACTTAATTTTTAGACCTATAATTAGATACACAAGATTATAATAAGAGAAGAAGAAAAATCCAATATTTGTAACAACATACATGCTAATCATTTTTACCATTTCAACTACAGGAAGGGTGCAAGAAAAAGTTTTCTATGGTAGTTTGACGTAATGAAGTTTTCAGGAGGCTGTTTATTCCTCTTTCAATATCAATAGTCTCAGACGAAGATTCACCTTCTAGCTTATGTTTCACGGTTTGAAAACGTGCTGAATCTACTAATGTCACGTTTGCCTAAGTGATAGTGGACACTTCGCCGAAGATTTATGTGTTTCAGGGTCCAGGAAGCCACAACCAGGAAATAGGATGTGGGGAAAAAAGAGTCCTTGTCCTTGTTTGTCAGTGGAGAAAAGTGATATCGGATCCGAACGGGTAAGATGCATCTGGGTCAAGCTAATAGGACAGTGTTTAGCAAAAGCATTTAAGGGGAAACTATTATATTATGTCTAACAAAGAAAGGGATGCATTTTACGACAGTATTCCATCCCATCTTATCAGTCTCTCTTTTAAAAAAATAAAGAACTCCTTCCCTTTTGAGGGTTAATGTGGCTTTTTTGGAAAAATGAAAGGAAAGCGAAGAGTGTAAGCTGATTCTTAAAACCGGTGTATTGATTCTTTAAAGCGAAAATTTTAACATTGAAATAATGCATTTGCTTTTGTTTTTGCGATATTGATTCTTATAAATGGTTGATTCTTATAACCACTGATCACTATAAGCGGTGGTTACTGTATATATTTGTATCAAGATTTCTGGTGTCTTTTAATCACTTATCGCACTTGGAAAGCTCACGGCTGGACCCAATAGACCAAGCCTCTCACGTTCCTCTACTACAAGCAAAGGTTTGTTGTCCAACCCAACGCAAGAAAGGATGTGTTGTGATGAGGCCTCATTCTCGTAGCATTTAGTTAAAACAGGAAAGATCTTGATTCCATTAACAAACCTCGAGGATCCTAGGTGTCCACCGCGCAGTCTGGAGCAAGCCGTCAGTTACCACAAGAATTTCACGGCTGCTCCTGGACGAGCACCGATTTACCAGTCATGGGAATGAGGCAATTGCCACATCTCATTGTTCCGTTCTTTAAATGTAGAGAAGGTTTCACGGAATGTCAGGCTGGCCGATAATGGTAATGTTAAGTTTTCACAACGCCCTTTTGCCAATCCATGAGACACCTCGTTGCAAACGTGTAATGTAATCCATTGAATGTGAATATCTCGGTATTGTTCCAAAGAATAGATTTCTCTTTAGCTACATAATACTCGAACTCTGCGTTTGTTTATCTGTAGTTACATAGAATCAATACGGAGCCCAATAACACTTTAATCCGATTGTCGTTTTAAACTGGACCACCGGTTATCGAATTATACAGAGTGTCTGATAAGTGGTCACACACTCATGAATGTCTTAAAGGTATATCAACTTTATGATCATAAAATAAAAATAAGGGTTTTATGGTAATTATGCCCCATATTCAGGCACTTTTTATTAAAAAAAATTCAGTATAAATTATATAACTTTCATATTCACTTCCTTTTTTGTATATGAAGCAAAGAACGTTTACTTATATAAATTTCTTTTGAATTCAATCGCCTTTTTTCTAAACAGCATACATTCTGCATAAAATTTATTCCCTTACTATCCTTAAGAGTAAATGATATTTTCTTGTAGCTTTAAAAACAGACCGTCGATATAAATCACACACACATCTATTTCCGAAATATCCTTTTTATGTATTTACGTTTATTTCCGGTACTTATGGGATAGGGGATCACTCTCTTTCTTTCGCGTTTAGAATCAGGAATAATATGTTTAGTTTATACTGAAATAAAATTTATATATAGTATATATATATATTACATACGTGGGCGGGCCAAAGTTAAAATGATGTAACCTTATTTTACAAAAATTTGACCTAAGTCGTGTTTTGCAATTTCAAAGCAATTCTTCAAATTAGAGAATAAAGTTTTAGTTGATGTGCAGGACCGGTAGGAGGCAGCAGTTATACCATAATATGTATGTTTAAAATGCGTATGTTGAAAATGCTTATAGTGTGCATATCTAAAAAATTTCTTTTCCGTCTTAGTTTTTTTCGTTTAATTGCCAACAACATCACCAGCGAGTCATAATGCGATTTCCTTAATACTTTGAAGCATATAAAAAAGCCTTTTCGAGACACATGCTTAAGATTTCACAGGAGTCCAATTATCTCAAAAGTCATTTTTTTGCTTACACCATTTTGCCTTTGAACCACTCATTTAAAGGACTTTTTTCAGTAGAAGACAAAGCGTTTGACACCAGTTTAAGTAAAAGTTGTTAAATGCAAAAAAATTCTGATTCAAAAACATCAGGGTTTACTTTAGTATAATTTAAGAGTTACTTTTATATTCATATGTTCTTAGTTCAACCAATAGATTAAATAACGGGTTAATATGAAGAACATGATACGGTCGCCAACCTGTGGCTATATGACGCCAATGTGGTATTACAATTGAAGAACCATGGGATGAAAATTAACAATGCTCTTATTAGCAAACACAGAAACTAAATTTAAACACACCAAACCTTTGGCGCAGAAAATGGCTTGGCAGGAAACAGTATCATGTTCTTCATATTTACCAAATAAAGCAGTATTTTTATATTTCTCGGTATAACTATGACAGAAGATAAAGTAGTTATTTAGGAAAACTTGAATTTTGAAAGAATTCTGCTGTACCATTCATCAACCGGTAGTATAAAAAAGGAAGAAATGGGTCCCATTCATAAATGATAAATTTCTTCCGCATGTCTGAAAACTACAATTTGTTATAGTTTTCCGGTCTAATCCTTTCATAAATTGTAAATCTAATACTTAGAGCAAAATATAACAACACTTCTGCGATGCATCATTTTCTCTCTAATTGTCTGTTATTCCCTAACAGTACTGAACTCTGATTTCAAAGCTTTGAGCCATTACAATTTTTCAACCAATCGATGCCTCCAGTCTCTCAGCAAACCAAATTAAATACCGATTTACTTTCTTAAAAAAATTGTGCATAGTAGCAAAATGTGACTACAGGCAAAAATTGCTCGTGATCCTGACCTTAAGGATATTTCAATGGTTAAAAAAATAAATAAATAAACACAGAATAAAAAGAAAGAGGGAAAAAATAATTTTATAAAAAATCTCCCAATAGAATTAAACGTTATCAATAACTTTGACTCTAGCAATCATTCTTCATGAAATATTTCCACTAGAATAAGTATCATTTCGTTTTCTAAACACTATATTTAATTTTGTAATATTTCATATTTTTTTTCAACTTCGTAAGTTCTCCTAATGGCCTCCATATTTCACTATAATGGAGATAAAAGCTTATATCTGTCTTTGCTTGCAAATTTTTCATTTTGTTTAACAAAAATTCTCCATTTAATGTTCAAGGACACTTTTTAGTTACACGACACTAGCACAAAGATGTCTGTATATTTTAAAGTTAAATTATTTTATCATTTTAAAAATATTTATAAAATAACGCAGAGAAAAGTTTTTTTTTTGATTTATGTAATTTAAGTGTCCTGCAATAAACTTTTTCGGGAAATTAAAAATGTTTTCATGATGACTTTCATCGATTATATTTTTTTTACATTAATTCAATATTTTCCTTACCATACTAATGTAACTTGGAGGCACTTTAATTATTTTTGCAGATTAGACCTAAACTTTTAAAGACTTTTCCATCCCTACATTGAAATTTAACCTAATTTGCAAAATCCTAAATACTCTTTTACCAATGCATAATGCATTACAGGAAAATTCTTCGCCCAGTGACAGAACGGTAAATCTGTTTAGCCCGAATGAAAAATTGATAAAAATCGATTTTCTGGAATAGCTTATTATCACGAATAGATCTTTTGGGAGGCTATTAAAAGCGCTAGTAACAGAAGAAGAAAGAAAATCTGTTTTGTCTCTAGACAATTCACGAAGCATGAGTTTCGAAACGTGTTGTAAAAAGTGTGGGCTGGCTCGATTTTATTAAGAAATATGCTGACGCATTAGTAGTGAGAAATCACCTTTCGTGCTTCTTTTCAGTGATTATGCGTCATGTAAATTTTAATTCAGCTCTTAAAGGTTAGCTTTCTCAAAAATTTTAAAAGTTTATGAATATTTCTATGATGCCCGGTATATAGGGCTTACATCAAAAACAGTGATTTTTTGGATACTTCATAGTATTGATAATATATATATATATATATTGACTGGTATAAAAGTATTAGGTAAGGCTTAGGTCTATAAATTTTGTATTCAATATTGCATTTCTTGTTTCATAATAAAAATTTCATTCCAGTCAAAAGATCTTTGTTTTTTTTATCAATACTAACAAGTATCTAAAAATCACTGGTTTTGACTTAAGCCCTTTATAATGGGCATCATAGATTTGAAAGTGGCACTATTATGGAGACCATATACATCTCCCACGTTTCCCGCAGCCATGACTAACTGCACCTTGTCAGTGTACCAGCAATAATTTAGATTCATTCCATTTTTGGAATTCTTTATCCTCCAATGTACCCGTCGGCTATACTGTGCTTTGGGTAACTAACCGTAAGAGAAAATTAGCATACGATACCCCTTTTGTTAAGGTATGCATTTTTTTCCACGGAAACTTTATGAGTCAACCTTTGTATGCAGTTTGTATATTATTAGATTGCTGCTACCCCTGAAGAAGGCTCTTTTATGTTATAAAAATATAGGATTTTTTCATGTACTTACGAACAGAGTATGGAGTAATACTCCCACACAGTCTGTCTGCGTCGATTCTGAGATGACTAGCGTAGCAGTGTCTGGTATCTGGTAGCTCGAACCTTTCAAAGGTGAGTTCCAAGTGGCAGACGAAAGGGGATGACTTTCTCACGATGTATCGGCAGTCCACATTCGAAGTTAGCCCATGAGGATAGTAAGGACTTCTCATTTCGAGTCCTGGTCCATGGAAGGTTTCGTCGCAAGAGGGAGGAGGAAGCCTTGCTGGGGGACTATTGCTACCACATGGCACTTGTTGAACTTGTAGAAGCATTCTGGGACGAGGAAGTTGAGAAGAAGTGGCCCTGATGACCATGGTGTAATCGTGCATGTTGTAGTCTCCTATCACAGATAGACGTTCAATTAATAAATCTGCTGATTTGAGAAGAAAATGGAGGATAATCTCAAAAGTGTTTTGAAGAAAATTAGAATATTGGACAGTTGACAAGCATTGTTTATAAGTTGCCCAAGAGACGCGTATTTTTTTCACTGTAACTTAATGTCCATTTCTTTAGAGTTTAAAGTTTCATAAAATTTTAGTAGACTGTCATTGAAAACATTCATTGCCTCTAGAAAACCAGCTTGTATGTGATTTCTTAGTAAAAAAATTCCCCAAATGTCAGACGCAACACTGTCTTGAGAAAGCTCTCCATATTACTGCGAAAGTAAATATTTAACTCCGGTTTTTAATAAAAACCTTTTTCTCATCAGTGGCAGAGAGTCTGCAACGAACTTTTCCCAAAATGAGGCATCTTATAGTAAAACCTTAGTTAAAACAGCCTCTTAGGTTGCATCCAATGGAGTTCTTGGATTTTTCGGATGTAGAGAAAGAAGGAAAGAACTGATTTTCAAATTGCAACCTCTGTGCAACACAACATTGTTTGATATTTTCTTTGAATTTCCTCTCGGGATCTTGAAACCAAAATAAAAATAAGCTCGAATTTCAGCTGGAAAACTTGCTCAACTTTAATTTTATTTAATAATTTACATATGTGCATTTCACCAAATTAACGCACAGAGTTTCTTGTTGCCATTTTATTGGACTAACTTTTAAATTTCAGGCCCGCATTTCCCAGTGTTAATTATAGATTAATTAAATTACTTCGGGTTTATATATCTTAAACTATTTTCTAATTTAGTTTGAGAATTTTTCTTTCTCTGACTTACTGAACTCCGAGAAAGTTGAGTTAGAAGGGTAAATAGAGTTTGGAATTTCCATTCAAAAGAATATTTTTATTTAGTAGAAATAAAGTTTATCTGAAATATTTCATATTGACAAAGATAATTAAGTTGAAAGGAACTTTTAAACGAGTCAGATTTATTTAAGGTCAAATGCTAATCATTTACAAACTTCCAAACTTTGTTTTACAAAAACAACTTGAAGTTATTTTAACATGATTTGAGATTTTAGTGTCACGAATTCTGATTTTTCTCTAAAATGTTCCTCGGATTTTGTTGCTTAATCTTGATTTTTTTCAATAAAGAAAAATCCAATTTTAACAGTTAACTGCTTTTGAAATGAAACTTAAAATGCAAATGGCAATTACTTTTCTTAAAACCTTTTAACGAAGACTTCATTTAGCCTTTTCACATTCAATCTTTTATTAAGAAGTCAATTATAGCAAAAAAAATGAATACTTCTTTGACGATAAATTACATAGTATAGTCCAAAAATTATTTTTGTAAATTAAATATTAATATCTTTATGCCAGTGAATATTTTAAGAGTTTCTTACAAATATTTTCATCAAATTTAAAAATAAGGCTCTTAAGTTTTCTAACTTGAAATATTTTTTGTATTTTACTGTTCTTTGCATACGTTCTTTGCATATTCTTTGCATACGTAAAATATTTATTTCATTTAATTCACATTGTCGTTGAAGATACTTTAAACGTTGAAAGCTAATATACTAGGGCCGTTGATGTCCAAAGAAAAATCCGTGAGAGGGCGCCAATGCAAGTAAAATTGTCACATCTAATGTTCTTCAAAGGTATTCATGTCAAGTTGAAAACAGATTCGACCTTTAGTCTGTGATTGATAGCCATTTTAGTCGATCCACTATTGTTAGTGATCACAAAATAAAGGCCTACGAGTTCCGCGAGTTGATAAAACTTTTTCAGGAGCAAAACGGCGGCAGAAACTAAATCTAGACTTTATGAATATTATGGCGAGTCTGCGCCTTCGCTTAGATTGATTTACACGAGGTATGTCGTTTTCGTTGAGAACACAAGAGAAGCTGAACGTTCTGGTATCCTTGCTGATATCACTATGTCAGAAATTATTGAAAATAAAATTCATGATGAGGTGATGAAGAATAAAAGATTAAAGGTACGAGAATATTGTTGTTGGCATCTCATAACAGCGAGAGCATAATATTTTGCATGACTATTTTGATTTGAGAAAGCTGTCGGCAAGATGGGTCCCACGTGTGATAACAACAAAATCGTGAACGAGGGGATAATTCGATGCACATCGTTTCAAAGAAATCCAGACATTTTTTAGTCGTTTCTTAACAGTTGATGAATGATTGATTCATAACTGCTGACGAGAAACGAAAATAATAGTTAAAACAATGTGTTGAAGCAGGTGAACCTAAACCACAGAAAGAGCAGACGGTTCCCTGTTATGATAGACAATTCGATAAAACTTTCAGCCGACAAGCGACGTGCCCAAAGTTCTGATTATTCGTTTGTTAATAAATGCGGTTTTCTGCAAACGACCACCCCACAAATTTCAATTCTTATTTATTTCAGCACGTTCCACAGTATGTGAAATAACTTTTCTTCCTTTTCTGTGAGTCTTAATTTAAATGTTAGCCCATATTGCCGTGTTTTATGTTCCGTGTAAAGAAAGATAAACGGTCGATAAAATTCTCTGAGGAACACTTTCTTTTAATACAAAAAAGTTTTCTTGCAAGTCACATCTGGATTTTCATTTCTTTCGTGAATGAAATGTTTCATAAAAAGGGTAGAAACTGGAGATATAAAATTAACTGATGAAAGAATGCTAGAATTTTTTTCCTTTTTGAAAAAAAAATTGTAGAGGGAGGCCGACTATAATAAGGAAGTAGGAATGAAATAATTTATTACTAATATTCCCCTATACGAGTCTGTTTAAGGAATTCACGTCATAAAAACATATAGACCTTATTATGTTTGTTTGAATTAACCCTTTCAGGGAAACAACATCCATCGTTTGCACGGTACAGATTTTTCACCCGGATTTTTTTAACCTAAAAAATCAATTAAAGATTTCAAAATGGTTTTACTTCTTTAAACTGATAACAGATGGAAGCCCTAACCATTTTTCTGCTCATTCAACTGGAATACATTGAATGCAATTGAAAAAAAGACTAGATTTAGGCGTTTGCACTGTGCAAACGGCGCCTCTCAAAGGGTAAAATGAATTTCATTTCTCAGAACTGAATGCGTTTCATGGCAGACTCTAGCTACTAATTTATCCCTTACTGTACTTAAATTTATATCAGAATGGTACCGAACTTACGGACGGTATAGGCTGGCAAGCGGCCGCAGAGCGTATGTTCTCCAATCTGCACAAACTGCCTGGGACAGTCCCTTCCGTCTCCGAGGTCGAAAGTGACAAAGGTGACTCTCAGGGTGCAGGTGTCCGAACCAAGGCGATGGACTGTGTAGACGCACTGCACTGTCTGCCCGTAATCACCAGTGGTGCTGAGATCTGGCCATTTGATCTCGAAATAAGGTCCAGTCAAATGCCCTCCACACGGAGAACCTGCTGGAGTGGTATCTGAAGTGGTACCTGAACCTGTAGGATGAGATCCAGAAAATGAAATTCAAGAGAAAATGTAACTGCGGTTCAAAATATCTACAGTTTAAGATTATGGTCACAGAACATCGCCGGTTTTTAAACTTACCCACAAATTCCGTATCTCAGAGGTATTTTTGTAGAAGATAAATACCTTCTTAACATTATTTTCAATAACCGTTATTAGCAGCTGTCAGTGGCGTAGCGAGGGAGGGACAAAGGGGTCTATCCTGCCCCGGGCGCCACTCGCAGAGGGGCGCCACTCGCAGAGGGGCGCCAAATGGTTTATCTTTTTTTAACTAAATCTCTATATTATATTACTATATGTTTTTCGGGGGGGGGCGCCAGAAAGGTATCGTTTCCCGGGCGCCAGTTATGCTCGCTAAGTCACTGGCAGCTGTCAAAGTTTATTCAGTTTGAAAGGCTTTTCAGTGAGTTCCCAATGGCTAACTTATAGAAGGCTTGTCTATTAGTTTTTTATCCACGGCCGGGACTTCAACCTCACATTTCCTGTTTTGAGACAGAAGCTGTACCAATAAATGTACAACGGCTGTGTTAGAACATCTTGATCACTTTCCTAACGTACTTTTTCATTGCCTGCCGCACTGGAACAAAACAAAGTCTGATAGCATAGAAGATAGTATTTTTTTTAAAACTGTATTTCTTTATTTAACTCTTAACTTTTCAGCGGCCATGCCCGTGTACAAGGTGCAATATTTTCGTAATTTTGAATGGTTTGTTTTTACACGTAAGGTTTGAATGTTCTAAGCAGTTTATATTTATAGCTACACCCTTTCTAACGCAGGTCTGATTTTCTGTCCCTTGTATTTCTTTCCATTCATTATTAGTCGTGATTTAAGGGGAGTGGTCACTTTTAAGTACCTTTAAAAGTTTCTTTTTTAGACCTATGTTCGATTATATGTACTACTCATGATTTTTGCTTGATTTGCATGAAATTTTTTGCGTAACTGCATAACATATTGTTTATTATATCTATATAATATTTCAAGGTAATTAAAAAAATTATTTTTATGCATAAAAAGTGAATAATTTTTTAAATTGGGCATTTTGCAGTCAACTGCTGTGCGCATTCTGTCAAAATAAATTATTAAGGTACAGTAATAATAAATTGTTTTCTATATGTGATTACAATACTTCAGGCAACAATATCCTCCAACATTACTCTAAAATATTTTAAAACATTTTAGTACGTGCTATTTTTAATTAGAAATTTCTAAAAATACTAAGTAAAAGCTTATAAAAAAATTCTTTAAAAAAATTAAATATATTAAGGTTAAAAAATGTTGGTGGATTTTGTTGCCTGAAGTATTATAATCACATACAGTAAACAATTATTACTGTACCTAAATAATTTATTTTGACAGAATGCGCACAGCAGTTGACTGCAAAATGCTCGATTTTTTAAAAAAATTCACTTTTTATGCATAAAAATTAATTTTATTTTTCTAATTACCTTGAAATATTGTATATATATATAAAATAAACAGTATGTTAGGCAGTCACTCAAAAAATTTCATGTCAATCAAGCTAAAATCATGAGTAGGTACATACAATCGAACATAGGTCTAAAAAAGATACTTTTAAAGGTACTTAAAAGTGACCACTCCCCTTAACCGAGGTAACAACCGTGGATTACAATACGACAAAACCAGGAGTTGATGTAGTCGATTCAATGTGCAGCTATTACACAGTATCCCACATATCACGAAGATGAACAATCTCATTGTTTTTAGGTTTTTGGACATAATAAGAATCCATTCCCAAGTTGTCCTTAGATCCACTAAACCTGACAGTTTTGAAATAAGGCGATTTTATCTGCATTCTTTGGTTTTTAATTATAACTATATCTCAGTATTATAAACATTTTATATCTTGTCATAAAACACAGAATTTTTATTTTCAATTCGAAAAAAAATGTTTATTACAAAAGCAATAATCAAGGTTGAAAGATGCGTTGCACTTTGTGCCACGCGCGCCTGTTGGTGTTCCAAAAATTGGCGCGCCCCCTGAAGGGTTAAATTCCACAGTTATTAAAATGAAACAAACTTCGAAAATCGAACAGAATATAACAAATAACTCTATTAGATATCACTAAATGGTTAGTTCTGGAGCAATGCGGTCACATTTTGCTGCACTAGTGCTAAACATATTAC
>OU015496.1:32169253-32229253 GCA_907164885.2 Dolomedes plantarius | reverse complement strand
AAGCCTAACTTCGCGATCATTTATTCTTTCTCTAAATGAATTATTTCTTCTTCGCTTTCTTTCTTGAGACTGTTCTCAATTTTCACTTGATCGTGCATCTCGCTTTCGAGCATTCCTGATTTGAATGCGTAAATCCATGTTGGCAGCCGGTTGCAAATTGCAGACGGCCGCTAATGTTTACATCCGGTAGTTGCAGCCGTTGTCATTCGTAGTGTAGAAATAGCGTCGATTTTTGTGCCGCATTCCTACGCAATTTATATATATATATAGATTTTTCTATAGTAAATCAGTTGCGGGCTATATGTCCGAAAAGGATTTGCTTCGGATAAAAACGTTGCAGTTGTAGTATATGCTTGCAAACTTTGAGGTCAGTTATTTGCTAATGCAACAAATTTTAACATAATAGAGAATGCCCGAACGTTAACGACACGTGTTTACATCACGGTAGGTGTGAAAGTTACTGCATACATACGACCTTCGACTTTCGTGGGTTTAATTATAATGGATTTTGTTAAACGCAGATTTGCCATCAATAACATCATCATCCTCATCATCATGCCATCATCATCATCAAGAAACTTTTTTTTAGTTTTGCAGCTAGGGACTTGTGGCGGCCCAGTCGTACAGCGCACTGGTTTTAGCGAAAAATGCCTCTGTTCCTGTCGTCCCTTCATAGGGGGTAATGCTGTCCGCCTATATGGTGCCCCCACATTAAAATGGCCTGTAAAATTGCGGCGTAGGTAGTATAGGCGAATGTTTGACGACAAGTGCCTCCGCATTGGAAAAAAATTTTTTGCAGCTAAGTGATATTCTAAAATTATTTAAGTTTATATAACATGCATACATGAAGCCTCGTTTTACATACTTTGTATTTTACTGTCTTTTAAAGACAGAACATGTATTGCAACATATATTATACATTCTCTATCTCACTGGGGGTACGTGTATATCAATCTACAGAGTTTTAAACTTTATAATTGTTAAAACAATGCACAGTTATAGTATACGTCACTGTCTTAATTTTTTGCGGGTGTTAAACATAGTCAACGGTATTAAGACTTAAGACTGAGATGTTTCTAGACATATTCGTGGATTTCCTGAAGCCCTTACGTTAATATTAAAGACCGACTACGTGCATTTTTCGCTAACGCCCCCAGATGACAGGAAGCTGTGGATTAAAGTCACCGTTCAGTAAATTACTAATCTACTAGTTGGTACCCGTCAAAACATGACGGCTGGATAGTAAATAAATGTACTAACACACATATTATACTCAACACATTATTGCCAAATATTGAAAATCATAATATTAAGAAGAGAGAAACGACTTTAAAAAATTACTATTGAACCCAATAATAATAAATGGGGTTACACGACAGCGCGAAATAAACAGTTTCCGTGAGGTTTCTTTCTACATCTCACAAACATAATTGAAAATAAAAATGGCAGAGATAGAGCTAGAGAGATTCCTTGAGATAAACAAAATACGTACTTATGCGGCCTCCGGCTTAGTATCTAAAGCCACATTTAAACATGTCACTAAGTGTGCGCAGAAACAAATTAATGTGTTTATGCGGCCTTGTGCTTAGTCTCTAAGGCCAGATTTAAACATATCACTGAGCATGCGCAGAAAGCAATTTTTAACTGTAAATTATCGCTGATTAATAGAAATTGTGGTTACAAAAACCAAATTTGACACATCTATAGATTAAAATCTTTCGTTTAAGACCAAAATGAAGTCAATGGATTCAGTAGTTTTCTCTCAGGGACTGCCCAAAGAATCGGCTTAGCAACTTAAATATATAGATTGGATTCATCCTATGTGAATTTGAACTGAATGTCAAAAAGTCTATTTTTTCTTGAGATGCTAGAATGGATGGGAATAGGGGCACATTTACTTAGAAACTACTGTCTATATCACTGTCAAACCTTTTTGTGGTTAGGTTAAGGGGAATGCTTACATCCAGACCCTGATTTTCCATTAGACGCGGGCCTAGGGCTCCCCCCCCCCTCCAAAATAAAAAATTATTTTAAAAGAAAAAAATTCCCAATTAATTTTTTTTTTTTTTACCTTTTTTAATAGCAATTTTTTTATATATCCTTTTAAATTTGATTGATTGGTTCATCATATGTATAGTTATATGTATAGTTCATCATATGTATGTTATAGTGTATATAAGGGATTAATAAGATTTTCTGGTTAGATTCTATTGGTGTTTTAATGAAGAAGTTTAATATATTGTATTGCTTTTTGTTATTTGATAATGCTCTAGGCTTCTACGCTTCAAATAGCTAATTCTTGGTAAAATGGTACTTTCACAAAGATTCATGATTATTTTTTTGTGTGTGTCAATTTTGGAAATTTTACGCCCACATCAGTGTAAGGGGGCCCCCATCCTGAATTGGGCCTATAGTCAAGAACATTCTAAATCGGGCCCTGCTTACATCATAGTAGTCCCATTCATTCGCTGAACTACTTTCGACCTCATGATGGTCTTCAACACGACATTGGCAGTTTATATATCGTAGAGTAATAATTCTAGCTCGGACATGCTAGCGCTTAGTGCGTGGGAATTTGGCACTAAGGCTGTTCTGTTTTAATCCCCACAAGCGCCACTGAATGATCTCGTGTCTAAGCTGGGTGTTGGCACGTTAAATCTACAGGCCGGAAAGTCCCTCCGTGGGAGTCGTTGGGTTGGGATGTGGTACGAAACCTCAGATGTTGCCGATGGGGGATGCTAGGTCAAAATTTGGGTGGCAATAGGGCAGAAGCCGAACTCCGATCAACGGGGTGTCTAATAATGTGTTCTAAAACCGGAGCCGCTCCCATTCAACCCTTCAAGGGACAAACGACTGCGAGTAATCAATAATTCTATTATCAAATTCATTTTATACATTTTTTGGTGCCGTTTATTTTTCCTCGCATTTTTTGTTAAAAAATTACTTAAATAAATCTCTGCTGTCTCTACGTATAAAATGTATAAAGTACGTGATAGTACAAAAAATCATAAAATTATATTCAAAGATGAAAAAAACCTGAGATAGAAAACCAGATAAATAAAAATATTCAGGCGTATCAAAAGAGCATTAGAGAAAAGCTCAGCTTAAATGTAACATGTAGAATGCAGTCTGATGGAACATTTATAAGTTGAGCAAACAGTCTAAAGAGGTTTTAAGAAAGTTCCTAATTCCTTTCATCGCTGGAATTTATCTTAGTCAGTTTTTGTCAAACTTTGCCAAATATTTGATCTGTAAAAGGGTTTTCACACCGAATGAATTAAGTGAACTTAGATAACTTCTTATGATAAAAAAATACATGGCCGTGACTCAATTAATAATTAAGAAATCTTAAACTTTCTTGTCGTTAAAATTATCACTTGAGTTTACCCTGAAAGTTTTCCTTTGATAAATTTTCCATTAACTCGGGTTCTTTTTTCTTTATTTCGAACACTTCTAATTATTTTTACATTAACGTAAAATAGCAAATTTGGTGAATATCTTTAATCAATAACGTGATTTAGAGATTTTTATGTACCAGATTTAATCATAATTGTCGAAGATTTGTTTAGTTGTTAATAAGTGCGCTTAAAGCTTAATAGCAAGCCAAACTTTGACATTAATTTGAGAATTTTTATTTTGCATTCAAATCAAACGATCACATATTCTTAAAGGTCATTCTTGTATCTCCTTCTATTTTTTCTTAAAGGCATAAAACTTCATAACTGTTCTTGTGAAATATCGCACCTCTGTTAGAAGAGTGTTACATCTCCGAAATTTTCGATTTTGAGATAATTGCACCACAATGCTCTATAAGAAATACTTCTCATTCTCGAATAATGTTATAAGCTTAGTACCAACACAATCTCCTAGATGGCGCCTATTACCCTCTTCCACAACTAGGAGAGGGAACTTGCTCATGCGCGAAGAATGAAAATAAGATTTTTGCCTAATGTTGTTGTATTAAAATGTTTCTGTAATAAAAATGTTCATTAAATTTTATTTGGAAAATAAATGTTTTTATTTGTAAAATAAATTTGTATTTTTTTCTAACCTGCTGTTCATGTTATCAAGGTTCTTTCTTTGTACTGTAAAAAGTTTAGATAGATTGTGCATTAGCATAAAGATATGACAGTATTCGCTTTTCAGTCCATGTTGACAAAATGAGGTTCCTAGAATAGGGTTATATCTTGTAATAAAAATTCAAAATCATGCTTTAAAAATTGAAAACAACTTTTATAGTATATAGTTTTGCCTTCTGGAGTGATTCGAACAATAAGTTTTCTAAAATTATCATAGGTATTCATAAAACAAGAAAGGAAATTTCGACATATATCTTCTTTAGCTCTTCCTGAAAATTTGGCTATTTTGAGATGTAACACTCTACTTGCAGTGGTGCGATATGTAATACTAATCATTGTCTAATATCAACAACATTAATCTACATTTTTTAAAACAAGTATATTTTAAGCTGGGTTGTTACTTTACTCAAATTGTTTGGCTTCATTAATATAAAGCGTCTAATTTTTAGAGCTTTGTTTTATGTTATGTAGAATCTTTAAACGCTATTTGAATATCTCTAATAATTCCTTTTGAGATTTTTATCAGACATAAAATATGGCCATCTGCTAAAAAAATATTCAAAAAGTAGTTTGACTTATATTTGTCTACAACAAAGAAATATATCTGTCGTTTATGCGTGAGGTCAAAATGTATTGCCACCAAGTTTATTCCAACTGAGTCTAGACTTTCTAAACCTAAAACAAACATCCGTTTCCGTGAAATCGCATTTAGCTGCTGAAAAAGAAGTATACTGAAGTTTAAGTGTATTTTCGTTTCATTAATGTCTAACGATGGTCTGTAATATTAAACTCATGAAACCCAATTTTGAAATCAATATTAATTTCTCTTTAAAAAAATTTTTTTAGCATTAACTTACAAAATGCTGTCTTTTTTTACTATTCCATACATTTCCTCACAATCTCCAATATTTCAATAATATTTGATTTTTATTGTTAAGATATCCAACTAATTATCAATAATGGGAAACATTCTAAAATAGTATAGCAATATAATTATGCGTATATATATATATATATATATATATATATATATATATATATATATATATATATATATATATATATATATATATATATATATACTTGCTATAAAATATTTAGCTACTTTAAAACCTACTAGTTGGTACCCGTCAAAACATGACGGCTAGATAGTAAATAAATGCACTAATACAAAATTACACCCTACACATCATTGCCAAATGTTGAAAATTATAATAATGCGCAGAAACAAATTAATGTGTTTAAGCGGTCTCAGCCAGATTTAAAAATGTCACTGAGCATGCGCAGAAAGCAATTATTTTAATTGTAAATTATCGTTAATTACACAGTGCGAAATAAACAATTTCCATCAGGTTTAATCTAATATTTCACAAACATAATTATCATAAAAATAAAAATGGCAGAGAGAGATCTAGAGAGACTCCTCGGAATAAACGTGTTTATCATTAAAACATGTCACTGAGCATGCGCAGAAACAGTGAGTTTCTAAAGCCATATTTAAACATGCCACTGAGCATGCGCAGAAATCAATTTTTAATTGTAAATTATCGCTAATTAATAGAAATTGCAGTTACTAAAACCAAATTTGACAAATCTACAGATTACACTCTTTCGTTTAAGATCAAAAGGAAGTAAACTCATGCAGTAGTGTTTCCTCACGGACTACCCAAAAGTCAGCTTAGCAACTTAAATATATAGATTGTATAGCAATATTTTATTTTCATTGCAAATATTTTCGTAGTTGTAAGTGTCACGACATCACTGGTTTGTACATTAAAGTATTTGCATTAAAAATCCAAATTTTAATATTCAGTCATTACTTTTTTGCTATTAGGGTCTAAGGGCTTATAACAAAAACAACCTTCATGTCAGTATTAACGATCCCCTGGATGTTATAAAAAACCATTCTGACTCTGTAGTTAAGAAACAGTTTGAATAACGTTTTCTCCCCGTTCTTTTTTGACAAGATACTCACTGGTAGCACCTCGTAGTTGCTGTCCGCAGTACCTCACCCCCGAAATTTCCAAGTAATCTCGGGTACATGGTAATCCAGATCCTGCTGGCTCTAGGAGGAAATCAATGAAGTTGTACTCAATGCTGCAGAAACCAGGTTGCAAGTGGAAGGTGTAGCGACACGCTACTGCAACAGGATACGGAGATGGATAATTCGGGCTGTTGAATGTAGAACGAATCTCCGTAAAAGGTCTACTGCAGGAACCACCTAAGGAAAATAAAATTTTATTAAAAAACATTCATGATAATATAATCCAGTGTAGAAGAAAAAGTCCCCAAACCACCAGGTTTTGTAGAAGTATATATCATTTGTGTCAGAACAGTAGAACCTTGATAATCTCAACTAGTTGGGCTTTAGGTCCCGGTGTATGTAGTTCTTATGAATCAAATCCTCGCAGTATCGCTGCAAAAACCCAACCGACCAACCAATCTATTGAGTATTGAACATGTTGTACGGGATGAAAAAAATAAACAACTGTGATACAAGAACACGCAGCTTCTTTAAGTTCCCAATAAAAATTAACAATGACGAAAGAGCCCTTCGGAATTTTTATTGGGGAATTTAAGAAGCTGGGTTTTTCTGTTTGTACGTCTCGAAAGTCTCACGTAAGTAATGTTTTTCAGCAATTGGGGATTGTAAATTGCAATGCGCTGGAACTGAAGCACATTTTTGAAAATTCAAAGATAAAAATTCCATTCAACTTACTTTATAAAAATAGAAAAAAATGCACAAAAATTTGCGAATAATTTTCACATTAAATTTACAAGCTAATTGAATGGAAAAACATTTGATTGCTTAAAAATGCTCAGACATCTTTTAACAGTACCACCCCGTAAACTTTTGGATATTCAAAATTCAAGTGGGTTCGCTCATTGTGAATCGTTTATGTAAGTTTTCCATTTTGTCACAGTCTTTATGTCATAGTCATTCCTGTATTCATCGTCTTCGTTGTTTTTATCGCCTTTGTGTTTAGCATTCATTTGAGAAAATAGTTCGTCATCATCCGAGAAATGATATCTTGTATCACTATTGTTTACGTCTATCCACTGGCGTACATCATCATCGCTTCATCGTCACTTCATCATCGTCGGGCATTCATTCCCAACATTTTCCTTGGATAAATCCATGATTGTACTAAAAGTGAAAGGAGGTGACCCATGTCTGCGAGTTAACAACGGCATGTTGATTTTTTTAATGAGGAAAACGTTCAATCTTGGGATGAAAAATGGATGTAGAGGCTTCAGCTGACCACGTGTTACGATTAATCGAGGTTCTACTGTACTTAATGTTAACTGCAGTAACAATTTTTGACGATGTGGAAATAAATCTTCTCAGTCAAGGAAGGTGCCCTAAAGAACCAAACACAATACCTTTCCTTAAAAGTACTGCATTTATTATTCTTTTTCGTTATATAATAACATCTCAGTGCCTCTAGTGAGGTTTCAATATTTGATTTTTTTATTTATGAAAAATACCTTTTACTTTTGAGACAACATAAGCCAAGAGAACTCTGTTCGCACACTTCACATCACTTCACTCAGTCATGGACAAATGATCACACAGTTAATAAAACACAAATAATTTATTGACTTCTACAAATAAGAAAAATAAAACTCTGAAGAATATAACAGTCTTAAAATCTAAATATATTATGTAACAGTTTTTAAAAATATAACAGATATATGTATATTTTTCCATCCGCTTCTAATCTGATGATTCGAGAGTCTCCAACTCGTAAAGCACTTCAAATGAACAATAATTTCAGCTCTAGCGATTTCAAGAAAATTTCACATACTACCTCAGAAGCAGAGACCCATGCAATTTTTATGTAAATCTCCGTCATCTCTTCTTACCAGCGCCAGGTGTTGACGGAACTGTCGATGGAACGTTGCTCGGCCCTCCAGTGGCAGGTGGTGTGTAGGAATCGTCAACCGGTGGGAAACCTCCTGGACATTCTACTTGTTGGACGGAGGCGGCAAATCCAGAAGCCTGAATTTCTGAATTACTGTGGAATAGTATAACTTTCTCTGGAGCATCGAACCGCAAATTTCCTAGGTTAAAAGAAGGAAATGATTGTCAAAATTACATCATAGAGTAATTAAAAATAGCCACAAATCTTAATAATTCTGATTCTGTAGTAAGATTATTTCCGTACATATTTAGCCCATTCAATATGTTTATACACGCATCCGTGTAATTAGACGATTCAGTATATTGAACAATGATCGGGACTTAATGGATCGTTTAAAAGTAAGATCACAACATGGAATCATTAAAACAGCTGGAATTGAATGGTTATATTAATCAAGGACATGAATCATACATACGATTCCTTCATAACCAAAAAGGGTTAAATTTTTTTCTAATAATGTAAAAAAAAATTACGTTATACGCTATCTTCCACTTTACTTCCGAATCCTGTTTATAAGTAATAGTAATTATAACGTGAGAGGCAGCTCGGTCTGTAACGGAAAGATGACGTCAGATTGATCGATCATTCTCAATCTCTCTCTTTCAAAGAGTATTATAAACCTTATTATAAAGTCCTTCATTGATACTCATAAATGACGCTTTAGTCTTTTAGATGTTTAAGTTCTGCCTTCACGAAAGGGCAGATGTAATGCATGCTAATAATAGAGGTTTTCTAGTGGGCAGGGGAAAGGCTAATACGTGAAGGCTCACGCGATAACACGATATCATCCATGTTCACGTATAAGAAATTAAACATAAAAGGGATGCTTATACAAATTACAACCCGTTTCAGGTTCAAAGAATTCTGGGAATTCTAGGGAACACTAGGAATTTCAACTGTTTTTCAAGCATTCGCTTCGATGAACGTTTAGGATTTTTATGTAGTATTAAAACACTGTGAAACATACTGAACTCAATCCAAAGATTCAATTTCAATGATAAAGTCCTTCACTGATACTCATAAATGACGCTTTAGTCTGTTAAATGTTTAAGTTCTGCCTTCACGAAAGAGCAAATGTAATACATGCTAATAATAGAGGTTTTCTAGTGGGAAGGGTAAAGGCTAATACGTGAAGGCTCACGCGATAACACGATATCATCCATGTTCACGTATAAGAAATTAAACATAAAAGGGATGCTTATACAAATTACAACCCGTTTCAGGTTCAAAGAATTCTGGAAATTCTAGGGAACACTAGGAATTTCAACTGTTTTTCAAGTATTTGCTTCGAAGAACGTTTAGGATTTTTATATAGTATTAAAACACTGTAAAACATGCTGAATACAATTATCTAATGTCATATTTTTGTTATGATGTCACTTTCTAATGTTTACAAACCTCTGAGTTCCATAACGTCAGTTTTGTGTTCAATGCTTGCAATTTTTGCATTCAAGTACGTAAGTTACCATTAGATTAACTATTAAAATAAATAAGAGGATAGAACAAAGGGTTCTTAAATCTCATCAAATGGAGAAAAATATACAGTACCATTGTAATTTTTTTACTTTCCCTATCAAATATTCTAAACACTTATATCTCCTTTACACAAATGTGCCCTTAATGTGGTATTTTATGAAATACTACATGATTAATATCATTCAGATTTCTTTAGACAGATATGATTGCGTCTGTCAGGAAATAACGATGAAAAACTTCTGCCACAAATCTTTTCAGCTTTTAAATCACAATCTTTAATTCTTTTCAAGTTCAGAGTAATGCATTTCTTCAGAAACCCCATTATTTGTAGAATCATATTGCACAGAAACAGCTTTTCATACGCCTTATCACGTACCTCTTTATTGTACAGCATAATGCGAAAATCGGATTATGAAGACATCAATTTCCTCAACGGCTTAAACTATGACATTACCAAAGAAGGATTCTGATGGGCTTTAAACGCGAGATATAATCTAGTGGCATAGTGCCCTTTAGCGTGAACGTCCATTTCAAGGAATCTTTTTACCTTAACGTTGTCACAATTGCTAGAACTATAATTTTCAGAATAGTGCTCTTATAACCGGTTCGTATTTTTCAAAATAAATCACAATGTGGGAGACATATAATTTACCAACTATCAAAAATCGCTAAACAGCAAATCTGGAAGTTTCATAATAATATTCAGGTCTTAGCTACCATGGAAAAAAATCTGGCGCATGAAATAAAGGTTTAGAAAACACGATTTCAAAATCTCAATAAAATACTTAGTTAAATATGTCACTTTTGAAAAATTAGGTCCTACAGTGACTTTACATGTATATATTTGGTACCTCGAGCTAAATTTAATGGAAGCTGTTTTATTTCTTTTCATACAATTAAACCTGTCTTTGCATTACTGCGTTCAGGTATAACTTAAAACAAGGATTGTACCTTTTAAAGTACTGAGTTTAATGAGGCAGGAGGTTATTATTTTTATATCTCAGGGAGCAATACGGGAAAGCTAAAAATGAATAATATCTGAACATCTGGATCTTCCGTAACAAATCTCCAAAAAACTCAAATACCGTGGTTGAAACAAGCGTTTGTAGTCATTTGAATCGTCTTTAAATAGTAGGGGTCGTAGTTTGTAGAGACTTTTTATATTATAATTAGGGATACGTAATTTTCGTATTTACGAAATAGATGAGAATAAATGCGAAATTTGCCGATATGAGAGAATAAATGCAAAAGTTAATTTTTTACTACTTTTCGGGGAAAACACGGTGATAAACGGCTTTTTAAGCGAAAATAGGTAATAATAGTAAAATCTATTAACATAATTGCTTATCTAAGACCATCCACGGTCTTTAACTGAGAGATCTCACTCTCAAAATTTGCTTATTATACTTAAGACTTAAAGAAGAGAATGTGGCGACTACTACAACGTTAGCTTTTAACTAAGAATTATGATACTTACCTAACCAAGTAAGTAAAATTGGGATTTTTTTTAATAAATGCGAATTTTTTTAATTATATATATATATATATATATATATATATATATATATATATATATATATATATATATATATATATATATATATATATATATATATATATATATATATATATATATTTGTAAATAAATGCAAAATTTTATATATTGCAAATTTCTTCTGAGAAATTTCGATATTTTTTATGCGAAATTTATGTACCCTTAATTATAATATGACATTAGGCCTCAAAACCAACTAGGATGCTGCCTAATAAATATATTTTGATTGTGTATAGGATAAAACTTTTTTTTAAAGTTAAATAGCAATTGCTCGGTACATCAAGTTAATTTCGAAAACTGAATACAGTTTTACGGTAGTTTAACACACGTTTTCATTTCTCAAATGTATTTTGTGAATCACAGGATGTTATCATTTTATATAATAGCATCCCTCTCATATATATGTATATATATATATATATATATATATATATATATATATATATATATATATATATATATATCCCAACAAATATACTTTATGCCTTTCCACTTAAGAGAAACAGCCATTTATTTAGATATCTTCGGTTGTAACTCCCCGATTTTTTAAGGTAATAATTTAACCTAAAGTATTGTCTACCAGTCGAAACAAAACATTTCAGACTATTAGTAACAACAGAAAACATTAATTATGAAATTGTAGCTGAAAGTAAGAAAAACTCTTTCATATGTTAATGAAAGATACGTCTCTAAAAGTTTAAAACTTTAAGATATTTCTAAACGGTATTGTTTTCTGAAAAGAGTTTTTACAAATGAAAATTATTTAAGTTCATGTTTTACACACATAATATATTTTAATTCCCTTCGTAAAGCCTACGGCACAGTAGATTCCAACAATCCAACCTACTTTTATTCTCTAATAAATTATGTCATATTATGTGTAAAAATCCCACATTTTTTGTCAACTTAACATATCGTTTTTAATTTTTTTGTAAAGAGAGTCTAGACAACTGAAAAAGTCTTTATTTCCATGGAAACGCTGTCAAATTTTAACACAGCTGAAAAACACAATTTTCAAAAACAGTTTGATTTATTTTAGAAATAGATTAAATTTGTCATTTTTTTTACTTTTGAACAATAGTGATGATTAAAATTGTTTACGTCATTTTTATAAACTTTCAAGCACGGTTGTAAATTACTGGAAATTTTGGATAAAGATGTTACAACTCTCTGATTCAAATCTGCTTTTGATTTACGTATTTTTATACGTTCATAGCAAATTAAAATCATATCAGTTTAATAAAATCACCTTTGACATTTCACAACAAACTTATTCAATTAGAAGCTTGTGATATGGAACTCGGTTACGGAATGTAATTTTTCATAAGCCTTAAATTATCTTAGAATGTTAGGTTTTAATGTACCTTTACGGGGTAAAATAAATCTAATGTCACTGGTTCAGATTCAATAGTGCAACTTAATCGTTTAAACCACGGGATGAGACACGCTACGTGGAGAAGCACTACGTCTGATAAACTTCGAGAATCGTGGCTCCACAGAAGGAGGACAAATGCGCATTCGGTTATCAGCAAACGTAGAGATTCGAATTCCAGAATTACGCATAACCTGCATGGAACTTCGTAATCATTCTATTAGTGTACGGCAACGCAGTTTTCTAATGCTGCATCAACATAGCATTTCACAATAGACAATGTAAACCACCCATCGCATGACTTTAGAGGAAAGTTATTATATTTAGTTGCGTAAATAGTTACTTCTTATGAATCTGTTTATCTGTAGAAATTTGCAAATCTATCCGAAAGGACTCTCCTAGTTGGTTAGGCTTAGATGCGGTGAATAGTTTATTGTTGCTTCGTTTTATACTACAAAAATGAAGATAATGATTTCAATTGTGTGCTAGAGTTTATGCATATATATATAACTGTGGCTTGGTACAAGAAGTGCCTAAGTCAGTTTTTTCCAAGATGACTTTGTTTGCTTATGTCTCTTAAAAAAAAATTATTTTTAATGTAAGGAGTACTCAAGTCTGTTCGATGCTTTAAAAGTGTTTTCTAAATCAATGTACAGACTTGGGTACTTCTTACATCGAAAAAAATATTTCTTAAAGAGACGTAAGCAAACAAAGTCATCTTGGAAAAAACTGACATAAGCACTTCTTGTACCAAGACATATATATATATATATATATATATATATATATATATATATATATATATATATATATATATATATATATATATATATATATAAACATTTTTAATCTTTTCGCACCGCTTTCCTCACTTTCGCTTTTATTACCAGCTACTCTCTTAAAGTAAACGAGTGAGACACGGAAGCTGGGGGATTGTTGCATCGTTCACTGTGGCTGTAATGTCCAGATTCTTCTTTCTGAGAATCCGAAGAACGTTTTCTCAGAATCCAATATCTCGGTTTAAGACTGGATAGTAGTCTCAGAATAATATGTATACAATTGTATAATAATTGTACATAAAGGTTGTAAATATTATATGCTTCTTGTGTTATCATTTGATGAGCACATAACATGGCTTTCGCATCTCAAACTAGCGGTGGGATATCTGAAGCTTGCTCGTAACCCGAATTTTAGCTCGTAAATCGAAGTAAAAAATCTACCGAGAGAATGCTCGTATCTCGAAAAACTCGTAAGTCGAGACACTCGTAAGTCGAGGTACCACTGTATATATATATAATATTAAAAAACTAGTAATTTCTTAATTCAACACTCTTAACATTTAAAAACTATTAATTCCTCACTTTACTATTCAAAATTACATACCCTTTTCTAATCCCTTAAGTTATTTAATTCCCTTTGGGCATTCGCGTTAAATTCCATTATTACAGCCTTAGGCAATATCATTAAAGATGGCTGTCTTTTTTAAGTAAAGGGACGCGGCGCGGCGTCAGTACAAATTTAAATCAGTTCTGCACATCAACAACAACTTTAAACCAATCAACTATTAAGACACACTCTTTAATCACGTGATGGATAGAAGTTTATATAAGTGTTGACATCCAGAATTAGAGGGGATTCCTGTACTTTCTCTTGCTGCATTCATACCGGCGGAGCGGTCCGTTAATATATATGTAATTCGAGAAATTTGTGTTATGATTTGTGTGTCCGAAGGTTTGAGATGATGCGGGAATGGATTTAAATCTTTGTGATGCACGGCCGGGCGACGTCATCCATTTTAACCTCAATTAGATGAAGCAAGATGAATCATTAATCAAAATTATGCCACTCAGCCCTTCATTCGTCGGCCTGCGACCGTGCTATTACATATATATATATATATATATACATATATATATATATATATATATATATATATATATATATATATATATATATATATATATATATATATATATAAATATATATATATATATATATATATATATATATATATATATATATATATATATATATATATATATATATATATATATATAAAGAGAATTTTCTGATCAGTATATCACGCACAAAAAAAATTCATAATATCACACGTTGTTTAAACTTTTAGAAAATATATTTTTCTCCCCAGAACCAAATGTATACATAACGTTAATATATTTTGATCTTTACTTGAAAATGATTTAAATTTCAAAATCTACAAATTAAAGTTCAGAACAGTTTTTGCATTTCTGTACAGAAGTTAGCTTAGACTTTGGCGTAAAAAGAATGCAGAGAGACAACTTCATGACACATTATGCTCTCCATCTATCAACTACGAGGAAAAGGGACCCAAGAGTATGGGAATAAAGTCCGAGAAGAAACTATATGCAAAAAGACAAAATATAGCAAGAAACTTCCAGGAATATCTTTCGAAAATGTTTTGCCTATGTGAGCTGGAGATGAATATCTAAATCGTTGAAAAATAAGTTCTAAATTTGAATTTTGGGATATTTGCCATCAAAGTTTCATAAAAATTTCCTTCTCTTGTATTTCGAATTTTTTCGTTAAGTAGGCTATTTTTTCCATACTAGATGGTATGCACAAAGCTGCTTTAAAAATGCTGCTCACCAACAAATCATTTTCACTACCGACAAGAATCGAAGAAGATAGGGTTTTTTTTCCATATTAAGGTAACTTTCATGCGGATTTTCTATTTTTAAAATCCGTTAAATACTTTTTAGTGAGACTATTTCATTTGCCTAAAGTTGAATTGAAAATGTTTTGTACAGACATACCATTTTCAGTATAAGCAAGAATTTAAGATGTTTTAATTTCTTTGAAAAGCATCTTTAAAGGGAATTTCGGGCTCCAAGGCGCCCGCGTAGTGGTCAGCGTGTCGGGATTCGATACTAAGTGTACTCGATTCAAGTCCTGATTAGCGCCTCTGAATGCTCTAGTGTCCACACCAGGTGTGACGGAAATTAGATGTATTTTTCATGTGTAGAGGGCGTTAGTCGTCAATGTGTTTATGTATATTCAACATGCTTTGTCTTGTAATTTTCTACCAGTATTTCAGCACTCTCTTTGTTAGAACCACCGAGCATGGCGTCCGTTTAATGGACGATTTGATAATCAATGAATATTAACCAGGATATGACATGGCTATTTTATTTGGAGTTTGGTCATCCTTTTTGCCTCACCGGGTATGGGCACCTTAAAATATGGACGCCTGAAAATCCCTCCATACAATTTGAAGAGGTGGGAGGAAGTTACGAGCCCCCTATATATCGTCACCTCTAGTTGCTGGATCTAAATTGTGGTAGCACCAGTGTATAAGTCGGTTACCGAACCTTGTGGTGGCCAATGGCAAATGCTAAAACCGGATCCGCCCATATTCAGCCCCCGTACATGTCGCATACGAGAACGAGCGAATAGTAATTATGATTTCCATTCATATCCTCACATTTTTAGATGAATATTCCAACGATGAATATTCCAACAAAAACGGGTACTATTTTAACCCTTAAATGGTAACTAGTTGATACCCATCAAAACATGACGGCTAGATAATAAATATATGTTCTAATACACAAATTATACTCAACACATCATTGCCAAATGTTAAAAATCATAATAATTCGCAGAAACAAATTAATGTGTTTAAGTGGCATCGTGCTTAGTGAGAATCTAAAGCCAGATTTAAAAATGTCACTGAGCATGCGCGGAAAGCAATTTTTTAACTGCAAATTATCGCTAATTAAACAGCACGAAGTAAACCAATTTCCATGAGGTTTAATCTTATATTTCACAAACATAATTATCATAAAAATAAAAATGGCAGAGAGAGATCTAGAGAGACTATCATTAAAACATGTCACTAAGCATGCGCAGAAACAGTGAGTTTCTAAAGACAGATTTAAACATACCACTGAGCATGCGCAGAAATAAATTTTTAATTCTAAATTATTGCGAATTAATAGAAATTGCGGTTACAAAAACCAAATTTGACAAATCTACAGACTGCAATCTTTCGTTTAAGACCAAAATCAAGTAAATTGATGCAGTATTTTTCTCTCACGGACTGCCCAAAAAGTCGGCTTAGCAACTTAAATATATAGATATCCGTCTCTCGAACGGGTAGAGTTCATTCTTTTCCCACTAGGGTGCGCAATTATCGATTTGAAACCTTCATGTTCGAGCTATGCTTCAGTTATTCCATCACCTTGGTTGTGTTTGTTTATATATTTAATATATATATATATATATATATATATATATATATATATATATATATATATATATATATATATATATATATATATATATATATATATATATATATATGTAATAAATTAAATATTAGGCCCTCCATTCTATCAGTTAAATTCCCTTTCCTAAATCCAATCCCCAGTAACATTACTTTAACGCTTTAAAAACCCATAGCAACAGGACTTCCCATAAAACAGCAAACGTTGCATTTCTACACGTGTATACGTCCCGAGAAAGGCGTGAGTTCGCATTGCCAGCCCGAAATTCCGCTGACATTTCAAAACAACAGCCACATGTACCTCGCTTCTAGCGCGTAATGTTGAAAGGTGATATTGCACTTCGCTCCGAGCATCTGAAATGAAAGGACGTATGTTACTATCGCTCCTAATAAAATGATTCGACCCGACTGCTTCAAAATTTAAATTCTTTCAGGCTGAGTCTAGCTCCAGCCATGTAAATTTGAGCTAGTTTTCCTTTTCAGGTTGCCTTTTAAGAACGATATGTATTGATTATATTACATATATATATATATATATATATATATATATATATATATATATATATATATATATTTGTATATTTAATATATTTATTTCGAACTGCCAGTAAGTGTACTCCATAGGAGTTCACGCGTGTGTAGATGAAACTCTCATACCATTTAAGGGTAGATGCCCTTTTCGTATATGCCTAAAAAAATGCATAAAGTTATATTAAAATTAAAACCAAGTGTAAATATTTTTTATAAATCAATAATACCTCAAATACAAAGCCAAAATTAAATAAAAATTGGAAAATTACATAAGTAATGAGCTACGAAATCCAACTTGGTCTCATGGACAGATGTTACTGGTAGGGTGAGTTAGGCAGATGTTACCATTTAAGGGTTAAGTTCTCAAACGTAGCATTCTGAATGAGAAAGGTACACTTCCCAGTTTGGCTAGCCTAGGTTTTAGAAATAAAATCTTTTTTAGCATTAAATATGTGCTTCCCACATACCCAGGATTCCCTGCCATGACGTTAATAAAAACATGCTATAATAACTGAGAAGGAATCCAGCTAAGTTTTCTTTTGAAATTCAGATGACGTATACAAATAATTCTTTTAATACTTATTTTTCAGTATTCTCTGATTAAGATACATGAAAGAATTATTCGTTTTGTGCTATATTCCAGATAGTTTTTTTAAACAAATAGATGTCTCGGCAAAAACTCCTACATTAAAGAACCTTAAAGAAAGATGAATGCAATCCAATGATGATGGATGATAGGACCAATACATCACAGATCTGTCAGACATTAGGATAGTTAAGACGACAACAACTCCACAAGCAAGTTACGGTTCTTTCCGCCGGAAGACTTTTATAAGTTCTTTCACCGACTCAAAAATGCTTATGCAAGTCGACACGGCAGAACTACCCTGAGTGAAATAAACGTAGGAGTGAAGAAGGAGTCATGTTTAAAATTTTTTCACTGTGAAAAAACGGTGACTGTTTATAATATTATTACCATTCTTTTATTAAGTTCGGGCACGGGGAGCGGTTGGCACATCGCAATTCGACATTGAGGTTGCTCGACAAGCACCAATGAATACTATTGTGTCTACGCCGGGTATGGGCACGTTAAATCTGTACGCCGGAGAGTCCCTAAATGGGGTTTGTAGGTGTTGGAGGAGGGTACGAGTCAATGAGATATCACCCCTGGTGAATCGACTCTGTAGTGATCAATAATCGTGGACTAAACCCGAGCCGCATCTCTTCATACTGCAGCCTTTAATGAACGGGGTTAGGATTTACTCTACAGGGGGGTAAATGAAAACAACAGCAATATTTGGTTCCTTTGCACTAGCCTATTATGAAAAGTTTTACGATGTCTGTAGAAAAGCATCTTGGTTTCTTCAATCTTCGTACTGCTTCACCTTGATTACTGTAAGCGCTTTTCTATGAGGTAAAATTTTTCTACGCCACGTATATATGACTATTTCCTTTTGGATTATAAAAATGGCGGCAGAAACAATCGTTTCCCTGGACCAAGCGTCGAAACAGGGTCTCCTAACCCCTATACCAAACGGATTAAAATTCCTCAAAATATTTTTGCTAGTAATACCGATGTTGCGGCGTAACATTTTGACTGATAAGCCTATAAATAACAGTACTTTTTAACATTGTTTTGTCGGATCCTATTTTTGGTAGATAATTAGTTTACCACAAGACCACACCCCTTTTGATGCCGAAGCAAGTCGAATGGTCTGTAACATATGTCACGGAACTGAGAGGATGGAAATTCAAAAGACTGTGTAATCAACTCAGATTGAAGTGCCAAACATGGAAAACGCAAAAAAATATATGACTGCGATACCTGTCTGAGGCTGCTTGGATTTCAAATAGAGGAATGCTTTGAATGCGTATCACACCTTCAATGGTTTTAAGCTTTGTTAAAAAAATTTTAAATGTGTCCTGAACCCCCTTAAATATGTACCTCACACATAATTAAAAAAGATGCTATAGGAAGTGAGAAGGAAACCAGCTAAATTCTCTTTTGAAATTCAGACGACGTACGTATACAAAATAATTCGCCACGTATATTAATAACTACAAATAATTATTAATATTATTTAAAAAAAATATTATTAAAAATTAATTTGTTCAACAATATTTTTTAAATAATAATAATAATTTTAAAAAAATATTGTTTAACAAATTATTTTTTAATTAGTATTATTTTTATTTATTTATTTTGCCAAAAACTATTTTGTCTTGGCTGACTACGAGCGTTAAAAATGTTCGTCTTGTCCACAAAGTGTTAGTGCCTTTAAAACTCAATCGCATAAACTTTCATACTGGAGATTCGGTTTCTCCTTTTCCCTTTGTAATATATATATATATATATATATATATATATATATATATATATATATATATATATATATATAATTCCTCTCATAGGAAAAGTTATTAATATGATTGATTTACATTAAAATAAAAAATCATTTAACCCTAAAAAATAGTTGTCTAAGCATTCTCTTATTGTTAAATTAAACAATAGCTAGTATTTTTAAAAATTTTCCAGTATTTATATCTATTGCATTTTATACATTTAATGCATTACGTTTTATACGTCATTCAGCAATACGAAATTCGTAAGAAGGAAGCTGAAAATGTTTTTCCGAATACGATATTTCCTCTACAATTTGATAAAGATGAATGAGTGTGAAGCAATTTTTTTTTTTTCAATTTTAAGACATCTATTAAATTATTCCTTTGTTAACAAACAAAAAAATGAGCTCATTAAATTGCACTTACTAGTTGTGTTGATAGGTAATGATCCACAGAGCTTTTGCCCGTCCAAAGCTAAATAATCTCTGTTGCATCCGCTGCTGATTTCCAAGTCAAAATGGGTGAAACGGATCTTCAACTGGCATACGGACTGAGACACTTTTCGAATAACGTACCTGAAAAAAAAAGGGATTTATTCAGAAAAATTTAAACTCTCAATTACGGAATAAGCTATTGCAGTAAACGAAATTATGCACGAGAAAATAATTTCATTCAAGCGTTGTCACCATTTAGCAATTTAACAGAAAATTTCTGCATACCAAAGGTATGAAGAGAAAAGAAGTTTACTCTCAGTAGCCTGAAATAGCTGTATACGAAATTCGTCAATTCAGTCACAAATTTCACCCTTGAAAATAGCTGAAAAAACACTTGATTGTGTAACAATACATGTTTCCCACTTATCATATTCATTTTTCCCCTATGTCTTAAATGAACTATGAACTACTATACACAGACTACGAATCGATTCCACCTCTTAGTCATCCGAGGCTTATAATCAAACGACTGAAATATCATACCTTGCACAGTTTAACAACCTAGTAACTGGCATTTTTTCCCTCTGAGAGGCAAGTACTGAATTGCCGAAAAATCGACGACCTAGTTGCTACGTCTAACGAAGAAATAAGTGATATTACGTAAAACTAAAATTTTGAACTTGCCTGATTGAAAATTAACTCCTGATCTGAAATATTTCATAATTTTTCCTTAATTTTCGTGTTAAAAAATAAGGAGGATTTCACAAACAATATAAAATTTGGACAGTATGATTTCTTCTCTTTTAAGAAGAGTTACCAAGCTCCTACTCCAAGAAATACGATAGATCTATTGGGCACAAGCTCCCTAAAACACGAATAGAGAATAGTGATTGTCTTTCCAATGCGCCAGGCTCTTGAACTGAGGACATACTTTCAAACACGTCACGAATTTTATTGGTCTTCTAATTCTTAGAACATCATATGAGTGCACTAACATTGCTCCCTGTGAGGGGACAAAAAGTGAGCGTCCATACCAGAGCTGGATTCAAATTCGAGGTCACGCTGTTGAAGTTCATGATTTTAACAATCATACGACGCGGGCAGTTACAGTCTAAAATGGTCTGATATTTTTAAACTGTAGGTTCTTAAACTTAAATATATTAATAAAAATCTTGGAATAGGGGGAAGTATTCAACAATTGTCGATTTTCCTTCAGTCCAAACAAGAAGAAAAAATTCTATTCATTTTGAATACATCATTTTTGAAGCAGAAAGAACTATAAAAACATTTTAATCTACAAGATTTAAAACGCTGGTTCACAAAACTACAACATTTTTTAGATCACATTCACATACAATTTTTACTCACCTGCAGTCCAATCCGGGAGAATAGTTCAAAGGATAGAGTTCGCTTCTCAGGTCAAAAGTGGACGCTTCGAATTCTCTGTCACAGGACGGTGCATCTCCATTTAAGCGCCCCGACGTCTCTCCCGCGACCACTTCGGAGCAAGGCACTTGTCTGAGACCAAGTAAAAAGCCAGAAAATGTGTACCACGAATCGCTGCTGAAGACAAGAATTTTCTCTGGCGTTCGAAACTCGAGAGTTCCTGCAATAGAAATGAGTAATTGAATCATTATTGTTCTCCCACCTTGCGAAGAACAGATTGGCACCTTGACTTCTAGCTACCTTGGGTCCACTCGTAGGAGCTAATGCACACTATCGGGAAAATTGATTCAACGGTATTCGGATGAGTAGGGTTTACGAAGTTTTCCCTTGTTTTTTCTGTATAGAATAGCAAAAACGTCTACCCTAATGTTCAGCTGGTAATAGAGCTATAATAAAAATGGATTTTGCCCCACGCCATGCTTTACAGAATAGTTGAGATTATCTCTGTGGGCAGTTCACAAACGCCAAAGATCCAATTACGTCCGGTGCTATGCGACGTGAAAATAGCTCCATGTATTGGCCCGAAATAATAACCCATTTTTAATTTCTATTATGGATTTTCAGAAAAGGATTTTACTCTTTTCGTCATCCTCTACAAGACTCATGTCCGTTATATTGTGTTGCTGTATTCCAACACATTCCATTTAGATTTCAGTTTTAAAAGACAGTTTGTGCACTTAATTGAATGATGTACCAATCTTAGCGATGCTTCCGCAGAAACATCTACTTTCTAAAGAATACTTACAAAGTCAACGCAAATCTCTGAAGGGAGTTAATTCTAAAAAAAGTAACTCCCGCTGTAGCAGCAGGAGCAGCAGCCGCTGCCGCCGCTGTCAAAAGCTTGTCACGCTATCTCCTCCGAAACTGGGGGTATGGGGTCGAGACCGATACCAATAGATGCAGAAAAATGTGGGGAACAAAGTAAGACTTGTCTCATCTTCGTCGGACTTTAAGTTTTTATTATTTTATGTGGGAAAATATTGACTTTTTCATCTTCAGATTACGATAACTTGCCAAAAAATGATCGTAGAATTTTGATCTTTTTACAGTCTAAGACTACAGACATTTCTCTTTCAAACTAGACCTCATTTTTAAAAAAATATTTTAAAACTGACTAATATTTTCATCCAAAAATGAAACACAGTTTTTCAAGAAATATCGTCTCCTATGTGGATGTAATATCGATGCTCCTCGAGTTTTTATCTTACAAAGAAAATATTTATATCATCTGGAAGCTGAAAGCTTTCTTATTCATATAAATCTCATTTCAAGTCTATATCTTAAATTTTCGATTTTTAATTTAATTTTAAAGCTGATAATTCAACAGTGATAAACGCCCTTCGCATTAAGGGTAACAACAGTAAATGGATGGAAGCTGTTACATCGCCCGAGAATCACCCCTATGTATCTCGCTATTAGCCATAACAGAGGAGCGAGCGTAGCGAGCCTAGGGGCTAAGCCCCTAGTATATGAAAAGTAAATAAATAAACTAAAAGTTTGCAAATTACATACTATTACATTTTTTTACTTATAACATCTCATGGACTTCTACCTGATATGTTGATTTGATAAATCTATGGTTAAATTGGGTGTAACAGAAGTCAGCTCTTTCAATTTACTGCTTGTTGACTGCTATTGTGCCTCTACCCGTCTTTTCATTTCCTGTTACTGTTAAATAATGGACTGAATTTGTCAGTGTGGTGCTATTTACGACCCTATTTACAACAGGGCAAGAAAAATTATATATTCCGTAAGGTACGGATTTTGTACATAATTGAAATGATACCACATCTACCTGACCGATATCTCAACATTTCCTAAAATATCATCAAAGGGAAAGTAGGCGGAATAATATATCAGTGCAATAACAGCGCGTATTTAAAAACAACTAAGATTTATCGGAATAATGTCCCACCACTTTTGACACCCTCTCTGGCCTTTTGACTAAGATCGGTGACAAAGCAAATGGTTACAAGTTTAACATATCACGTTCCCGCTATGCCTCCAACGCAAAATTTATCCTGTGTTACCTGGCTGAATCCTCAAGGGCACTGCTTAAAATAAATTACGTTTATTTTTATTCGTTTTATTTTATATTCTTGTCTGAATGAGAGAATTTTTAGAAAACAAGTGTCAGGAACTTTTTCCGATTCCAAATATTTATTCTATATTCGAAGGTGTGGAGGCTCTTTCACTCCATTATGGAAAAGCACTGATATACCTAAAGGCATTTGAAGATTCTCTTTTCAGAAAAGCAATCATAACGCAACAGATGTCTTTTATTTGACTGCATAAATGCTTTCATGTCAGAGGAAGAAGATGGATTCCACTAAATTATTACAAATTTGTTCTACTGTGTAAACTTTATGTAAAACTTGGTGAGCTTCCAAAGATATATATTGTCTAGAGACTGATACTATATGAATTTTGATTTGATTGTATTTCTTATATATCTAGAAACTGACTTTATGAATCTCCATCTGATGTATTGTATCCAGATGACAGGGCTAAGATTCGAATCATTTGCATTATAGAACCTTCTTTAAAAAATATTCAGAGATTATTATCATCATCAATCATACGCATGAGGATAAAAAATGCGTTTTATTACATTATAACTAGCATTAGACTATACATTAATATTTTACCCCTTAAAATATCTTCCTGTCCTCAAACTGTAAGAAACATGCTCAGAAATCTCTCTTATTTTACTGAATTGCGATGTTGATAAAAACTTCTCTCGTAATGCTAAACATTTGACATGACTCACACAGGGCCTGATTTTTCATTAGGCCCGGTAGACCCGGACCTAATTAGGGGCCCCTGAATGTAACTAGGGGCCCCTGAATGTTGGCCCCCCAAAAAAAATTATTTTAAAAGAAGAAAAAAAAAGAAAATTTCCAATTCAATTTTTTTTTCATCTTACCTTTTTTAATAGCAATTTTTTTTATATATCGTTTCAAATTTGATTGGTTCATCATATGTATAGTTATATGTATAGTTCATCATATGTATGTTATAGTGTATATAAGGGATTAATAAGTTTTTCTGGTTGCATTGTGTAGTGTAATGTTTGAAAACGGAGCGCTTGTTAAAGCGAAAATGTTGTACCCCATGATTCCCCCCCCTCTACCAATCAGAGGGTTGGCTATGGGGGCGTTGAACCCAAGAGGGTGTTGGGGATCGTCGGGCAGTCAGTAAGAAAGAAACAGAAGGGTCGCGTCTCTTGTAGGAATCGGAGGTCTGGCGAAATACATGCAGGCTCGTCTCGCCTCTGGTTAGGTAATTATTCTGTCATTAGAATTGAGACAGAGAGAGGGGGTCTCTGAGAGTAGTTTCAGGAGGTCTGGCGAGATAAAGCAGGCGCGTCTCACCTCCGGTGCATTAATTAGTTCGGTAAGAAGATTAGAGTGTAGTAGTAGGAGTCGGAGTCTGGCAAGATGCTGTAGGCTTGCCCACCTCGTGCTCGGAGTTTTCTTTAATTGTTATGTTAAATGTGAAACTGTAAATAAATTTATGTTCGTGTCGTTAAGAGAGACTCGTTTTTGCACTACCTCATTTGTCCCTATGCCATAGAAAAGAACCTAAGTGAACCGGTGAAATAAAAGAGGGTTCACGACGCATTGTATGGGTGTTTTAATGGTGAAGTTAATATGTTGTATTGCCTATTGTTATTTGATAATGTTCTAGGCATCTACGCTACAAATAGCCAATTCTTGGTAAAATGGTACTTTCACAATGATTCATAATTATTTTTTTTTGTGTGTGTGTCGATTTTGGAAATGTTATGCCCACATCAGTGTTAGGAGGGCCCCCCATCCCGAGTTGTGCCTATTTTTTTATCAAGAATTTTCTAAATCGGGCCCTGGACTCACTTGAAATTCCTTGAAATTTGTCTCCGCAGGCTCTCCAACCGCCGTCCATCTCCAAGTAATCATTGTAACAACCGGGGTTTCCATTCTGCAGTTTGAAATCCAAAAACGTAACCTTGAGCTGGCAAATGTGGTCCCCTTGTCTGTGGATGGTGTATTTGCAGAGGAGGTTGTTACCGTAATCTCTGGGGTAGTTGGGGCTGGTAATCCTGGCCTCTCTGTCCCACACATGGACGTCACATGACGACGGAGAGCCCGGCGCTGCTGGCGGGGCACTGGATCCGCAGTCTAGCTGCCGCACGTATAAGAAGAATCCGGGTCTAGGATTTACCGAATCGGTCTTGAAACGAAGAACCTTTTCGTATGAAAGGAAATCTACCGTACCTGTAAATAAATGAACATATGTGTGGATAATACAAAAAAAATTTATAATCTATATATATAAAACAGTTCCGTAGCTGAACGACTGACTGATTGACTGACTGACATAAAACGCACAGACCAAACCGCTGGACCTAAAGGGCTGAAATTTTGCATGGCGATAATTCTTATAGTGTAGGGGTATACTAAGACGGATTTTTGAAGAATTCTTCTTAGATTTTTTAAATTAAATTTTTAAGCTATTTTTGTAACATTCTTTAAAGTTCGCATTTAAAATAATAATTCGAGGGTTACAAAATTTACATGACGAGAAAGATCATAAAAATTCCTTTAAAATGAAATCTTTTTCGAATCTTTACCTCCATTTTCTGATTTTTGGTGAATTTTTAAAGATTCACTTTTAGAATCCAATTTATTAAATGCTGATCACGTGGTTTCTTTTCTTTTTGTGATACTTTAAAAGAATTTTGCGTCACGTGCATAACAACAAAATAGTAGAAAAAAAAATTTCTTGCTAATGCGGCAGACAATCGGACATTATCCAAAAGATTATTAAAATACAGTAAACGACATGTTCCACAAACTATACTATATTAACTACACTATATTCTTTAGTATGTTCTGTTAGATTTAATTGGAATATTTCTCTCTACATTATTTTGTCTAAAAAAATATCCGTCATGATTTTTTTATAAATATATTTTTTTGTTTTTTTTACATCAATTGCATACATTGACCGTTGTATTTAATTTGAATGTACTCCGTAGCGAAGTACGGGTATTCAGCTAGTTGCAACATAAAATAACTTAGGTTAAAATGTAACATACGATTTATTTGCCTTCTTTTCTAATAAAGCATTTTTGAAATGAAAGTTCAATTTATGCTTGGAATATTGTATATTTAAACTCTGCAAGCGGTTGTCGTGACAACCTCAAAGTTAAATGCTGCTGAGTGGCAGCAGAGAAAGAAAAATTAAACGCAAAGTTACACTCTATTGGATGGCAACTGAAAAAAAATAAACTATTGTGAAAAAGTTTTTAAAAAATAGAAAGCTGTATATGTAAATTAAGTTGTTTCTTTTCTTTGTGTTCGTTTTAGTAAAATGTTTTAATGAATAATGAAAATCTCGAGTCCCTTGAATAATTATAATTTAAAACTGTCGCTTAACAAGTGAATAACTTATTACAGATATTAATTTTCAGCTATTTATTGGGTTTTTAAGGTTTGTCTATAATTCCTTACATGATTCATAAATACTGTTAATAATAATGTTTTATTTGTTATTAATACACATATAGTCACGGTGAATGACTGCTTTATTGTATTTTATTACTAATATCGATCATGCATATAACAGTTAGAATTCAATCCTATACTCTTATTAAAATAAAATCTTACATTAAAATCTTACATTATTCTTGTGTCACATTGAAGAAAAACGAAAAGAGGAAATAGCCATTCGAAATTCCAATAAATGCAATAAATACCGTGCCTTAAATTTCAAAGAGACTTAACTGTACTGCAAAGACTCGTGTTTGGATTGAAGCACGATTCCGGAAGGAAACATGTCTCTATTTAGACATAATTGTTATAGTTTTACAAAGAATTCGAAAAATTCTTGGATAATTACATCATTTACGATGCATTTTTGTTTTCTTGAAACACGTCTTCATTAATCTATGAACTTTCTCGATGGCGTCCATTATCATTATGTTTTCTATTTTCACAAAGCTGTTATTCATTTTAGTTACGCTTAGTTCAGAAACTCAGATTAGTTATTCAATTACACGTTAACTAATGAAAAATAAGGATTTAAAAACATCCATCACTCACGGACATTATCCTCGGGAATCCTTCCGCATAGTCTTTGCGAGTCGAGCTGCAGGAAATCAAAAACGCAGCCGGGACTTTCTTCAACGTCGAAGTCCAGAAAGCGTACGTCCAACTTGCATATCGACGGCCTGTACCTGCGAATGACCAGCTGACAGTCCAGATCGTTGGAATAGTAATTCGGAAAACCAGGGCTCTCTAAGTAAAATTCCTTCTCGTAGTAGATTTTGCTGCAACTGCTGGGAAGTCGGTCACCTACCAGATCTAAGAGAGGGGAATGCAATAGGAAGCATTTAATTGACAAATGAAAAAAATGCAAAGTGGAAGTTTTTTTTTACAACCAGGCTGGGAAGCGGGTTTTGTGAATCATATTTTCTAAGGTTAAGTTAAAGCTTCAAATGAACTGACTTAAAATAACTTAAATGTTACTCCTATAAATATAAAACCTTTTTCTTTTTTTAAACTAAATTACTGTTTAGTTATTAAAAAAATTTGCAAAATGCTAAAGCGACTCTCAAATAGCCGAGGTTTTGTATAGCTATAAATATTCATTTTGGACCAGCGTGCGTCAACACATAACACGTTTGCATTGTCTGACGAAAGTGATACCGTTTGGGAAGCATTTTTCAAATGCTTTTTTAAACGTTAATTGTTTTGCTATCAGTTCAATATATTTAGTAGCATCTGTGCATCATGTATTTCTAAATAAAGTTATGTAACTTCTGCCCATTACTGCTTTCAGACTTCGAAACTATGTTTATATTGAGAAGAAAATATTGCTCGAGAGATGGCGCCAGCAACAAATAAAACTGAGTTTTCAGTGCAGCGCACCCCCTACTTGTGTTCCGAAGGTCCGTCCAACTGAAGATTCAATTTGCAATTGTTCTTTAGCTACATTTTATACTGTAGATTTCCATACGAGTTGCAAGACCCTGAGTCAAAACATACAGATATCTGCAGGGCCTTTTTATCGTATGGGCAAATCGGGACTTTGCCCAGGGTCCCCTGATGCTAGGGGGCCCCAAAACTGTCCTCTTCAACGTGCAGAATCTCTGTAACGATGTTTCTCAATACTAAAATAGATAGGTGCCAGGTAAGTGAAAGTTTTTAATTTCGCTTTCTGCTTTAGGAAAAATGTTAAACTATCAGGGTGTATCAGACGTACAGCACAGAAGGTGAAAGGCGATGTCAATTTGAAGTGAAGCATGTTTATGAATGCTTCATCTTATCAGCCATACACTGTAATAGCAAATATAGGACTCGCATGCAGGGTTGTTTCATTTAAATCGATAGTTGAATCAAAATTTAAATTAAACGATTTTCTTTAATTCTGATTTTAAACACCTTTTCCTCACATGCGTGGTGTATGCACCTAGTACTTCTAATAGTATAGTCCATGGATAGTTCTTATTTTTATAAATGTTCGTAAGGGGGGCCTCCAAATAGCATCTGCTCAGGGGCCCCCAGCGTTCATAATCGGGTCCTGGATATCTGTCTTTTAAAGTGTTATGACAGATTTCCATTGCCATGGACTCAAAAACGAAAGAATTACCTTTTCCAGTGGCCAAATTCGTAGAATCATGATATCATTGTCATTATCCTCGAGGTTTCACGATTATTGAATTTGAATGATTGTTTTAAATATTTTTAAAAATATTTGCTCTCTTACATTATTATAAAATTGTTTAACGTTACAATCAGAGGGTAAATCTAAGCATACCTATTAATAATAACAACAGTAGTATTGAAACTCTAAGTATTATAACACTATTAAACTAGCTATGAATATATTATCAGCTCTATAGTACAAAAAAAATGACGGCTGAAATTAGATTTTACTTAATTTGAAAACTTTAGGATGAGCCTCTTGTTAACATATTTGCTAATTTGCAGCACATTCAGGGGTCAGCTGATTTATATATTTTTTACCATGTTTTTATTAACTTGCTTTCTTGTTTGTGTGTGTGTGTGTGTTTGTCCGGTACAAATCTTGCAATCGATTTTTAACCCAACTAGCTAGACATTTGAAACTTTTAGAATAGCTCAGAATACGATGACAATGCATTTTTTTAATACTTTTAGCCATCTTTAAGCAGAATTGAATTAATTTTCAGTTATTTTCAGTTAATTTTGTTCTGTAGACTGGTGCAGCCCTCTATCGGCCGAGATGGGAACGAAAAGTTAAACGCAAGTTAACTTCCAATTCATTTTCTTTCAAGTTGATGGGATAATTCATCAAAAAAAATTGTTAAAAAGTATTTATTAATGCATAGAATTGTCAAGTTTATATGATTCAACAGAAAATTTAAAAACATGGTATATAAAAAGTTCTTTTTATCTTGTAATTATTGGGCTAGTTTGCCCTGACAACACATAAAACTATTCGAGGTTGTTCCTGCCTTGGAATATACGATCCACATAGATTTTATTTATCGCTGTCCACTTAGTGTTATGCTGAAGATGTATAGGTTCTACAAGACAATGCTCTCTTTCTCTCAGGGTACTTCTATGGTTTGGAATTCTTACCTTGCTGGAATCCTTCGCTGTGAACTTAAAGTGCTAAATTAGTTAGATATTTACTTATTCTGTCTTTTTAAACTATTAGGCCCATTGTTACAATCTTCTGTTATAAATGAAAAAAACTGAATACCGTCCAAAATCTACAGAACCAATTTCTCAGATTCGATTTTTCAAAAGCGGTAGAAGTTGACCCCCTATGCTAGGCAAATGGAAAGAACGGTTTAGGGAGTTGCAATGGGAAATTTTCTTACCTAGACTCTTTAAAAGTGAAAAGAAAATTGATTACAAGATAAAAAGAACTTTTTATATACCATGTTTTTTAATTTTCTGTTGAATCATATAAACTTGACAATTCTATGTATTAATAAATACTTTAAAAAAATTTTTTTGATGAATTATCCCATCAACTTGAAAGAAAATGAAGTTAATTGGAAGTTAACTTGCGTTTAACTTTTCGTTCCCGTACCGGTCGATAGATGGCTGCACCAGTCTACTAAACAAAATTAACTGAAAACAACTGAAAATTAAGTTAATTCTTCTTAAACACGGCTAAAAGTATTAAAATAATGCATTGTCATCGTGTTCTGAGCTATTCTAAAAGTTTCAAGTGTCTAGGTAATCGGAAGTTAGTTAAAAATCGATTGCAATATTTGAACTGGACAAACACACAAACACATAAACAAACAAGAAATCGAGCTAATAAAAACATGTGAAAAGAAGAAGTGAAAACCTGAAGCTTCTTTGGCTGAGAGATTTTGTGCGCTATCTAATATCAATTGCCCCTTACAGTCCAATATTGTTTCTTTACTGCTGCTTATCAAATTGACTTAGTTATGTTAATTGTTCATCTCAGTAAGAACAGATACGTTCTGCAAGACAGAGTATCATGGAACTTCATGGGAATCTTTACTTCACTGGACTCCCTCGCTGTGTACTTCAAATTTATACCGATGCACACACACAAGGCGAGATTTAAATATTTTGCCAAGCTGCCTTTGTAGAACTATTAGGCCTATAGTTATAACTTTCTATCATTTTTAAAAATCCTCATATGCTCTGACTAAGAAAGTTTCGCATATCATCAAGCTACCATGCGCTTAAACTTCAAGAGATATTCTAATTAAGATGATTCATTAATTATTAACTTTAGTCATTAATCATTCACTGTTAGTTCTTCAGAAAATAAGTGCTGTGACGTGATACATGATATTGAAGTTACGGGAAGTGAAGGGAAAGTTTCTAATTTTTATATCGCATGGGTCTAAAATTAAAGTAGCGTCACAAAAGAGTTTTTTCTTACCTGTTCCTCCCGGAGATCTCACAGGATTGCCTGGAGGGCAGACTAGCTGGCGGAACAGTAGATGGAATCCCCTATCCAGTCGAACAGTATCCGTTTTGTACACCACATGGACGTTTCCCAGTGTATCAAAGGTGACGTTTTCTTTAAGAAATGATAAGAATAGTTAAACATAAATAATTCCACATATTAGTGTCATTAGCGTTAATATTCAGCGAGTAAATGAAAATTGCAATAGATATACATCTTTTGCATGCACACTGCTGTTGTAATAAGTTTTGCTCTCTCTTTGGCTTGTTCAGTGAAACTTGGAACTGCTTTTTTTCCAAAAATTTATTAATTTTCGAATTGTTGTTGAGAAAGGAATGTGCTTTCTTTGTTTTCTAGACCTCAAAATAACAAAAGATCTCGCGAACTGTAGTTTTAGTCACGAAAGTATTAAAAAAATCTTAAATTACAACTAACAGAACCAGTAAAATGATCTTATTTCCATAATAGGCTCTTTATCACTTTCTTTACAAAATATTTCTATTTATATTATTGCTATGTCTTACAAACCAAACAATAACGAAGTAAAAATCTGTTTGCTTACTCTTGATGAATAGGCAAGTGATTTCTCAATACGAGCTTATAATGTTTGCCTCTGTAAGCGAGTTTTGAGAATTTTAAGTCAAGGGAAAATTTGTTAGTTTTTCTTAGTGAAAATGTTTTCTATGCTAATTCGTGTTTTAACATTCGGTAATTTTAATCTGACACTATCAGAATATCAAATAGAGTTGTCAGTTGTACATTAAATTTTTAACTGAAACATCCTGTTGGAAGTTTATCAAGAATGTACTTTGAAAGTAGGACATCTATGTACATTCTTAATAGCCAGCTTTAAAGCTAGATTTATTATCTGAGAATCTCAGTGGATCATCCCAGGCGTGTTGCATGCAATCTTTATCTATATATATAAAACAGTTCCGTAACTCACTGACTGACATACAACTCACAGACCAAACCGCTGGACCTAAAGGGCTGAAATTTTGCATGGCAATTTTTCTTATAGTGTAGGGGTGCACTAAGAAAGATTTTTGAAAAATTCTTCTTAGATTTTTTTAAATTAAATTTTTAAACTGTTTTAGTAACTTTTTTTAAGTTTGCATTTAAAATAATAAATTAAGGTTATGAAATTTATATCACGAGAAAGATCCTAAAAATTACTTTAAAATGAAATCTTTTTCGAATCTTTGCCTCCATTTTTTAATTTTTGGTGAATTTTTAAAGATTAAATTTTAGAATTTCATTTATTAAATGCTGATCACGTGATTTCTTTTTCTGGTACTTTCAATAAATTTATCGTCACGTCCATAACAATGAAATAGACAAAAAAATATTTTTTCCCTTGCTAATGCGCAGACGATTGGACATTATCCAAAAAAATATTAAAATACAGTAAAAGATATGGTCCTCAAACTGTAGTATATTAACTGTACTATATTCTTTAGTATGTCCTAGTGCATTTAATTTGAATATTTTCTTCTATATTATTTTATCTATAAAAATATCTCTTACGATTTTTTTATAAATATATTTTTTGTTTTTTTTTACATCAATTGTATACATTGATCGTTGTATTTATTATATATATATATATATATATATATATATATATATATATATATATATATTTATTTATTTATTTATTTATTTATTTATTTATTTATTTATTCATTTATTTTGGCATTAATTGGATACATTGACCGTTGCATTTAATTTGAATGTACTCCGTAGCGAAGTGCGGGTTTTCAGCTAGTTCATAAATACAACAGCATATACAAATAACTTTCAAATTAACAGTGCTACGTCCACATAAATTTTTATCCTAATTCTAACAGATAATTTAGAAAGATTTTTTTCAAGAGGAAAAACAAACTGAATTTTTACATACTCCTTTGTCCTCTGAGGGACGTTCCACAAAACCTGTGGCCATCCAGTTGCACATAACTGCTGATACAGCCTGGTGAGTATTCCACATTGAAATCTACGAAATCCAACTCAACATGGCAGTATCCCGAGTGTCGCCTTCCGATGGTATACCTGCAGACGGGATCCCCCAGGGCATCTTCTGGCGATCGATGAGTCACAAGTTCACCCGAAGGATCTGTGATGAGAACGTCGCAGGCGTGGATGGCTGGGATGGCTGAAACGAAAAAACTCAAAGTTGAAAAGGAAGGGAAAATAATTCATCAGTTGGATTTGAATAGGAGGGAAGTATCTTAGACTAATGATGTGAAATAATGCCAAGAGATGAGGAAATGCTGTTGAGGAAGCTCTGAAAGATCAGGGTGGATTGATCCAAAAATGAAATGAAATTGTTTTAAATCTTTTCTCCACGTTAGGATGGTTAAGGGGACAGTGGACTTTCAAAATTGTGAAATTTGTCCAAAAATTCGATTTTTTTTTTTTTATTTTATTGAATTTTGAAACTACAGACGAGTAGGAATATGTTGCAAAAACAATTTTTAATTTCTGTGATTACTTTCCTAGTTATAGGCATTTGTATTTAATTTAGATATTATGTGATTACTAAAAGAAATAACTTTAAATGTGTTTTTCTCAAAATAAAAATGTTCATGTCATGCGAATATTCAAACTGCTCCAGGCGCATTTCTAATTATCGTATTGCTTTGAAATTTAAGTTTTATATACTTAACTGTATATGAAATAAATCTTATTGAAAATAATTATGTTTCGTAGCTCATAATTTCTAAATTTTTTACTTGAAAAGATGATTTATAGGTATTTTGCGAAATAAAAAGAGTGTTTTCACTATTATTATTTTTTTCTCTTTATATTTTTAATGAATGCTTAAAATAAGCAATAAGTTTCATTGTTAGTTCTATAAGGTATCCTGTAAATAAAAATTACCATATTATATGCAAAAGAAATGCGCATGGAACATTTTTAATTAGGCCAGTAGTTTATATAATTAATAATTCATAATTCATAAATTATTAATATTTCATCTTTAAATTTTAACCACTTTTACATATCTATGTTACTAATCACATATTCAAATTTCAAGCAAATTCATGCAAAAAAAAAAGTTAGGTTTGAAGGTCCACTGTTCCCTTAAGGCAACAATGGACCTTCAGATTGACAAAAATATGTCCCCAAAACGATTTTTTTTTCTTTCAAAAAATGATTCTGCAACTCATCAGCTTTAAGTTTAAAAAAAAGTATGCTGATCCGATCATTATTAACCGAGTTATAAGTATTTTTTTGCAAACGTAAACAATGGAAATGTTAGTCAAATTAAAACTTTAAATGTCATTTTCTCAAAACAAGTTTTCATGTCGTTTCGGTAAGTTCAAAATGTTCCATGCGTCATAATTTTTCTTGAATTTTCATAAAATTTCATATAAAGATTATTTATATATGTTATAACAAAACTTAGTAATCAATTCATTATACTATTTTAAAACAGCTTAAAATTTTTAAGATGAAAAAAACTTTTTGATAAAATTTTGCATAAAATGACCTATTTTTATCGATTTTTTTTCTAGGTTTTATAAATATGATTGTAAATCAGATATTGCTACTAACTTTTATTATAACTATATAAAGCTAGCTTAAGAGAGAAAATTAGATATCTGAGACAAAAATTAATGCGCATGGAGCATTTTTAAATAGAGCAATTAACAAACTCCTTTTAATTAATATCTTAATTAATTACATTCTGATTTTTTAAATTTAGAATTTCCATCTCTAAACAACACTGTATAAGTATACAAAATTTCATAGCAATCGGTTAATAAATACAAAAAAAGTTTTTCATGGTCCATTGTCGCCTAACTCATACATATTTAGATTTTATTCCAATGCTCTATAATTTCACAGACACCTATAGATACTTCAGGAGGATCTACCTAACTTTTGAACTTGGGGGGTACGCACTTCATCCATTACCTCTTTATGTATTTTCTTTATCATATAAGTAATCCAGATGAGACTTTTCTTTTTCCTACGCTAAAATGGCAACCAAGGAAAATAACCACGTAAGTGACAGATACGCATTCACCCCAATGTTGACCAAATTTCGACGGTACTTATATACGTACTACTGATGTTCTCACTAAAGCCGTATTTCCTTATTTTCCCCTACAAAAAGGAAAGCCAAGAAAACCCCTACAAAATTGATACTAAATTCTGAGGCATTTTCTCAACAATCCTGTATTTTTATGCTCCACGCATCTGACCTGGCCAATTTAAACTAGTGATTTAACAGGTCCATTGCACTTAGCGTCGAATTTGAGTGAATAATCAACATTTATCCACAAGTTTTGAAAATACGCGCAAACAAGACTACCATTTCATTTTTTTAAAGTAATTTTTTCTTGGGGTATTATACTTTCAGAATTTTTTCTCTGAATGAACAATTATGAAGGTAGTTTAATGAAAATTAATAGATTTAAACTACATATTTACAGCCGGCGTAAGCATAGTTAGCAGAGCATAAAACTGTTGTATCGTAGAAACACGTGATTTGCAATTTTTTTCCAAAAGCTCTATAAAAGGTTTAACTCCAAGAAAATCAAATGAAAATTTATGTCATGGAAAGGATATTGAATTTTATTTTTAACAGATATTAAAATATGTATTATTTAGAATTCTCGACAAGTATCAAAACATCTAAACTTACAAAGCATTTTTACACGTTAACGTTTAAATCTATAATGGGATTAAAATTACCAGATTCGAATTGTGCTCAAATTTAGCCACAGTATTTGTGTACGAATAGAATTTTACACGAATTATCACATATATGTACCGACTACACGCAGTTATTTCAAAATTGCAAACAAATTTCCGACGTGGGCTGCCAAATATTGCAAACAAACTTTGTGAGATAGATTCATTTTATTCTATTTTTGCAAAACGCTGGGAATGCATTAATCTTTGAAAAAGAATATGTGCTGATGTGCCAAAAAACTTTTACTTTTCTCTTTTACCGAGAACTAAACGTTTTATAACTAAAGAGTGAAAAATGAAGATATTATGCGCAAGCCTAGGAAAAAGATAAGAGAATGACGCGGCGCATTTTAATTTTTAGTTAGAGTTGTGTGATAGGAGTTTGATTTATTCTAAAGTCATTTATTATTTGGTAGCGAAAGTTTGTTATATCTATATTTATTAGTTTCCTTGGACGGAAAATAGACATCGATGATTGAATAGGAAAGAAACTGTTTATGAAGAATGTCATTCTGCATTAATACAGATGATAAAAGTCTGCCAATCTTAATATATTGTAATCGCTTTTATGGAAATATAAATGTAAGATTCATTTTCGTAGATGGTTGGAATCTTTTCGGTAACAATTTCAATGACTTATTGTATCATTTGTATCAAGATATCATTGTATCATTTTGCCGTGACATCAGCAATAACAGACTGTTTTTACTTAAGGTCTAAATAATCATTCGCAGATCTTTTTATTGAAATCGTGAGTCGTGGAATAAATCAAGAGACTCTGTCCCCATGACGAGCACTGTACAAATTAGCCATGGATGACAAGTTGTAAACTGTAAAATGGTAGCTGACCAAACCGGCACAGTCGAAAAGTTGGTCAAAATCCATAGACTTCCTTGAAGCACAAAGTGAACGTTCGAGGATAGTGGCCACACCGATGCGGTGCAGGTGTCCAAGGAGAAAGTCCTGGCAAGTTAAGACTAAATTTGTCGTAACATGAATCCCCCCCTCCCCTACAGTGTCATCCCTTTCGTTTCTAGTGATGTAAAAGCAGTTGGGGATCCACTGGTAAGCAGATTTCCAACCTGAGATGGTAGCTGCACTGATCAAGGATTTCACTACCTCAACTCGTGAGGAATCGTTCTTCTGGAAAAATCAAAGGGCCCGAATGTCAGCATGGTTTTTCTTTTGGGGAGAGGGGGGGAAGATAGCCTTTGTAAACATTGTCTGCTAGCAGGAGAGTTCAAATATAGCCGTTTTAATGTCTTCTAGTTTACTCTCGAAGATGGAAGCATAAAGTCTTATATCATGAGAGCCCGCAAAAATGTCTTTCCAGTAAAAGCCAGCACCAGAAATATCACTGGTCTCAGAGGAACTATTTGTATAAATGTTCAACCATTCATTGTGAAGGTATTTTATATAAATAGCCTCCATCGCGTGCTCTCCGGAAGATCCATAGGATGGACTTCAAATTGTTCATTCCCAATACCAATTGATGCGCTATAAGATAGAATATTGAGATTAGAAGCCAAGTAAGATTGGTAAACAAAAGAGGCTCAAGCAGGCCAATTCAGGCTATACATAATATAAAGGTCGACAGACGAGGATATGAAAGTTTTATGGGTTTTCAACCTTCTCTTAGAGGTTAAGTACGTTTTTGAGGGATCTACCGGAAGTTTCTTGGATTTTCTTGACAGTTTTAATAACCATTCCTCTCTTTTTTACAGTAAGTTCTCTAAGCCGGTGTGAAGTGGTGGATTGGAGATCTCGCCTTTCCGAAGTGTCCATGAATACTCAACTGATTTTAAATTAATAATGCAACTAAACGAAACACTTTTATCACCACCAAGCTCGCTTTGCCAATTTTGAAGACAACCGGTAAATTTCAAGATCGGAGCGCTATTTCCATTATAGCACTTTATCCTTCGAAAATCTTTAACCAAAACCTCACACTTTTCTAATATGGTTGGTGTAATATGGATGCTCAAATTACGATTTAGAAATCAAAATCAATTGTACATTTTTAAAACGCATTTTGCTAAGACACATTTTTTTAACCTTTTTTAAAAGAAAGTAAACTATATTTGTGATAAACTAGTTTCTGAATTGCCTAGAAACATTGTATGAACTATAACAATTTCATAAATTCCTCAGTCGCAGTTAAGGTGAGAGTATCATATTAGCACATAAATTGCAGAAACTATAAAGTATAAAATTAAACAATAAATATGAACGCACATACGAGTATGTATGCTATATAAATCTTTATATACATGAATGCATATGCGTGTCATGATTAATGTTTTTATTCGAGAAAGTTTCATCTTATCTCGTTCAAACTTATTTCCCTTCAAACTGTATTTATAATATTCATCAAAAGTTACACGTACGTATACATATGTGTGTCATGATTTAATGTTTTTATTCGAGAAGGTTTCATCTAATCTCGCTCAAACTTTTTTCCCTTCAAACTGTATTTATAATATTCATCAAAAGTTACACGTACGTATACATTTGTGTGTGTGTGTAAGTAGGTAAGTATGTATGTATATACGTATGTATGTGGGAGTAGGTGGGGGTAGGTGCGTGGGTATATATATATATATATATATATATATATATATATATATATATATATATATATATATATATATATATATATACTCCGGGTCATTTCCTTTTCACGCATTTATTGATTTGACAAAGAAACGCGAAAAGGAGCAAGGTCTTAATAATTACGAATAGCTATTATCACTCATCCTTTCGAGAGGAGTGATAATAGCTATTCGTACCCTCCCTTCGAGTAGGGTGATGTATATATATATATCATCCTACGATAATGGCCCGGAAGACAACGGATTTGCATAAAATCCGACAGCATGTCGAATTTCATGCAAATCTGGTGCTCGCACGTGACCTGTTAAAGTTAAATACGATACACGAAGTGGTAGCGTCATTAGTTCTGTGTGAAATTGTAACAATATGTCGAAACGAAAGAAACTGAGTAACTTAGAGGTGTTATAGTTGGCTGTCACTTTAGTGGCAAGTCTAATCGCGCAATTGCGGTAAAATTATCACAGCCACTGTCAACTGTTGGTGATGTCGTGAAGAAATGAAAAACTGCGGGAGTTGAGACATGAACTGCCCCCGTTGGTCGTCCCCGTAAACTGACGGAACGGGATCGGCTTGTCCTGAAGTATGAGGTTCGTAAGAACCGCAAGGTACCTTTCCAAATCATTAACAGTGAGTTTCAACAGGCAGCAGGGGTTACGGTGCACCCCAATAGGGAAAGAACTGCACGTCCTCAATATGCACGGATGTGTTTCCGCACACAGACTTAACGTTACCCTATCCAACAAAGCCGGCAGACTCGTTTGGTATTTGCAAAGTCGCAATTGGACTATGGACCACTGGGAAATTGTTCTATGGAGCGACTAGTCACGCTACATGGACTTCCAGTCGGATGGGCGTGCTTGGGTTGGGTTTGGCGAATGCCAGGCGAACGTCTGTTACCCGAGTGCATCGTTCCAACTCTCAAGTTCGATGGTGGCGGTGTACTTGCTTGGGAGTGTTTTTCTTGGTATGGCCTGGGACCTTTGCATGCTTTTCCGGGTAAATTGTACGCCGACGCCTACATGAACATTTTGGACAATCAGGTTCTTCCTGCGCTCTGGCAATTTTATGGAATGGACGAATGTTACTTCCAGGACGACAACGCTCCATGTTATGTTGCAGCCTCTGTCAAGCAGTGGTATCAAGATATGGATGTAAAACGTCTACCCTGGCATGCTCAGAGTCCCGACCTAAACCCCATAGAACATTTGTGGGACGAGTTAGAGCAACGCTTACGGACCAGAAAACCACGTCTGAAATCTACAACTGAGCTGGCGACATTCTTGTGGCAGGAACGGACACAAATACCCATAACTGTGTATCAAAACCTTGTTGAAAGTATGTCCAGAAAGTTTCTAGTGTAAATGCAGCAAGTGGGGGACCACCCCCTATTAAAGCATGTATTCATTCCATTATACCATCACATCTTGATGTCCGATCCATTATTGTAGGTAGTGTATATACATACACACACGCTTATCCCACTCTGCAATTTTCCCTATTACTTCCAATAAGCAGTACAAAGGTTTCCCTCTGAATGATTTTCTATTTTTACCAAATTAAAAATATTTTTTAAATTTTAATGGCAATGTTTTTCATTTTATTTTGTAACGAGTGCAACCGATATCCTTGACATAAAAATCTAAATGTCAAAGCACTAAATTCACGGCTATGTTTTCATTCAATATTTTTCTGGGGGTGGGGAGTGAAAAGGAATTTGCCATTAATCTGAATTTAAAAATTTTCTTCTTCGTCTGCTATAGCGACCCTGATAGAACTTTTTGCCAATCTAACTTACAAAGACGAGAGGAGCCTTTTGTTATCAGAGTCGAAAAATTGAAAAATTATGCAGTGAAAAGCTTTAAAAAGAACAAAGAGGAAAAAAGGATGTGTGAAAATGGTTTTAAATTTCGAATCGCATTTAATATTTAGGATGTGTTTTGAACTTTTTTTAAATTAATTTCTGAAATGCAAGCACTTTATTTATTTTTTATTTTTTTGTGAATTCGACAGTAAGGGTTGCATTTATATAAACGTTTGATATTAAATTGGATTTAGAGGACTTTTATGATATCTCAACTTATATTTTTTAAGTTTTTGATTCAATTTTTTTTCTTTTCCTCGACATTATTGATTAGAAGCTCTTTTTTCGTTGTAAGTTAAAGATATATTGGAATTTTAGTCAATTTTATGAATGATGTACCTTCTGGAATGAACAAAATTACATGCTTAAAATTGTCTGAATTTTTTTTTTTTTTTTGCCCTCTGCTTATTATTCAATTGCTTCTTCAACAAATATTCCCAATTTTCTGTTTAATTACTTTCAATAAAAAGATAGTTGATTTTTCATTTCAATGTTCGACAACCCTATATGGACGTACATCATTTGATACGGCAGATCTTTCATTCGAATGTTAAGGTTCATTTTCCAATCTCAGAGCTATAGGTAGTCTTTCTTCCGGTATTTTTCTAACCACAGATTAGCAAATGCAGATTTATTTTAATTACGTTTTCTGCATTTAAAAGTATATCTCTAAACGTAATGCGATTGATATTTTTCACAAATTATTTTATTTTAGTTTTAGATTTCACTAAAAAATTTTTAAATTGTATTTATAGCCTTCAAGAAAGTCATGCCTTCTAAAAAATTAACCATTAAAAAACTTTAAATTTTAAATTTTTCGATGGAGAGAATTTTTGCGTAGATTAAGATTAGGACTAAAAATCTGCAATGTCAACTGATTTACCATCGAACCGTTTTGAAATGTCGAGTCCAAAGCTGAAAAAAGCTTTACTAAAAAAAGTAACTTCAATAAGAAAGACTAGATAAAACAATAGCCGAAAACTATTTGAAAACAATGAAACTGTTTAAAATTATCTATACCGAAGCAGTGTTAAGTTCCTTTAGTATCGGTAAATGGTAAACAAGAAGGCGCTAATGCATTTTCGCCAAAACGCCGCCGAAGAAAGTGATTTATTAGCTTTTATTGGCGAGATACTTTTGCGTATTGACTTCAAAAAATAAAAAGACCAGGAAAATACTGAAAGACTGCAGACAGTAACGAATGAGTGGAAGATGCCGAACAAATTAATTAAATTTCATTCTTCTACGGAGATCGATACACTACCCTTTCAGCTGCGAAACGTCTGGCTAAAATTCCACTATCCTCCAGACGTCGTGTTGCCTGATACTTCAGTGTCATTAGTGTAAGAAGCTGTTGTTGTTACGTTGTTAGTATCATTAACACTAGGGAATAGTTTTGCATCTTTCCTTTCGCAAAATAAAATTTAGTCATCATTAAAGTTGATTTTAACATGCATTCCGTTTTTCTCTCAGATGTACTGAACGATGTTTTAATGCAACTTAAGGTGATTAAATATAAGATATTTAAATTTACAATTAAATAAAGAAACGTATTTTAAAATAACACAAAAATGACATCATTAGAATTCAGAAGTGAAGCGCCGAATAACTGTATCAACATAACATTTAATGATCATCATTCAAAGCTACAATTATTTGTATTTATTTTCATAATATAAAGTCATGGATGCATTTTAAAAACGTGTTTCTAAATTGCCTTCTGGAGAATTTCGCTCTGCTAGTTTTATTATCATCTGTATGAAATAAAAATCTTTTTTCTTTCCTTACAACTTATTAATTATATATATATATATATATGATGTATATACTACACACAAAAAAAAAATGAATTTGTATCTCTTATCCCACACTGCAATTTTCCCTATGACTTCCCTTTTCCCTTCTACTTTTTAAAGAACTTTTATTTTTAAAAAAGTTTATTGTAAAAAAAGTCCTGAATATATAGCATTTTATTGCTTATAGTATTGACGCACTACATAGAAGATAAGTTTTGCTTCCACCCATTCGGTCATTGACCTATCGTAAGAAAAACAAAAACTTAATTCATACCTATTTATCACCTCAGCATATTATATTTGCTATAACCAGATTATTTGTTATTCATTCTTTCGCTTGTCGTACTTATTTGCTGTTTTATTATTGGAACAATACTTTTTTTCCGTATGGATAATCAACTTTTTATTCCTGTTTTTATGCTCATTTGAGACAGGGCATATAAATGCACCCACACTTTTCGGATACTTGCATTTATTTGAAAATAGTGATCCATAAAAATAATCCTTCAAGGCTTTTGTTACGTATTTTCGATTACATGAACATTATGTCACGTATACAGGTAAGTTTTTTTTTAATGTATTATTACTTTAAACTTCTTTTTTATATATGTAATTTTTAATTTTCTCGTTTCTCGTTTCCTTGTTTATATTTTTAATTCTCAACGTTCGTGTTCTTTAAGTGGTTCACATAAATCTTTGTCACTTTAGAAGCAGGAAGAAAATGTTAGCATTTGATTATTAATACATCAGTCACGTTTAAATTCATGATTATAATCCTGATAGGATGTCCCTAAGCTCACAACTTGAACTTCAATCTTGATTCTTAACCCTCGTTCTGCACAGTTCAATTTTCCTTTGTTCATTTTAAATCTTAAAAAAAATTGGTGGTTGCGATGTCAGGAAATAGCGATATTAGGAAATTTAGTGGCAGGCTAATTTCCAGACAATGTGATAAGAATAACTCGGTTCATTTTCTTTATATGAAACAATATGTTTTGTTATATTCACATATACGGATGGTTGGCTTAAGATTTTTCCCTCTTCTACTAATTTCGCGGAAAAATATTTTTTTTAAACTATCTTAAACCGAATCTTGTATCTTCTAAATCATGTATCGTCTCTTATATTGTATTGTCTGTTTTAAACCGAATCTTGTATCTTCTAAATCACGTATCGTCTCTAATATTGTATTCTCTGTTTTAAACTGAATCTCGTATCTTCTAAATCATGTATCGTCTCTAATATTGTATTGTCTGTTTTAAACTGAATCGTGTATCTTCTAAATCATGTATCGTCTCTTATATTGTATTGTCTGTTTTAAACCGAATCTTGTATCTTCTAAATCATGTATCTTTTCTAATATTGTATTGTCTGTTTTAAACTGAATCTCGTATCTTCTAAATCATGCATCGTCTGTTTTGAACTGAATCTTGTATCTTCTAAATCATGTATCGTCTCTTATATTGTATTGTCTGTTTTAAACCGAATCTTGTATCTTCTAAATCATGTATCGTCTCTAATATTGTATTGTCTGTTTTAAACTGAATCTCGTATCTTCTAAATCATGTATCTTTTCTAATATTGTATTGTCTGTTTTAAACTGAATCTCGTATCTTCTAAATCATGCATCGTCAGTTTTAAACTGAATCTTGTATCTTCTAAATCATGTATCGTCTCTAATACTGTATTGTCTGTTTTAAATTGAATCGTGTATCGTCCCACTTAACTGCCTAGCGTAGGACATGGCTCTCCGGAACTTTAGGTCGGGTTTCTTCCTACCAAGCTACTCTAGCTATGTCAGGATTTCTCATTTTTTGAATGCCCCTTCTTCGCATTCTTCAGAATTATTCTATTTAGTTCCTTAAACAAGCGAATTCGTCCACAGACATTTGTCGTCCCAATATATTTTGAATATTTCTAGACTTGTTAAGTTACGCTGCTAAAGTGGAAACCTCCGATAAACCAACCACTGTAAATGGTACTAAAAAACACTACTTACCATTGAGATCTTCCTCGCATACGGATATTTGTTGAAAAAGAATCTGGAATCCGCTCTTCGTTATATTGTCGTTGGTGCCGAAAACCAAAGCAATGCTATCTGAGTCCGACTCGAAGGGGTATTGCACTGTAATATTTAAAACAAAAGAGCCTAAAATACGAGTAATAGCAATTTCATAAATCAAACATTTTGTTACAGGTATGTATATGGAAACTGTGAAGCTTATATTTGGGCTTTTCAGCTTATAGGCCAGTTGCACACACGGCGTTTATATCAGTGGCGGAAAAAATTCGTCGGACGTCGTTCCAACAATAGACCACAGAAGTCAATTGGAGCTTGCACACTGGGCGGATAAAAAACAATCGGTAAATTTTCCGTCGACGGTAGCTTATGCAGCTGACGAGTGCCACTGTGCGCCAGCGGATGTTTTGACTACTGTTTCGACGGATTTTTTCCGCCACGGATAAAAACGCCGTGTGTGCAACGGGACTTAGAGAAATTTGGTATTCAAAACTGAATTTGAAAGAAATATTACATTTCTAACAAGCAAACATCTAAAACAGGTGTGTCCAAACCGCAGCTCGTGGGTCGCATGCGGTCCTAGATAGATAGTCATACGGCCCAACTAGAACGAGTAAACTTTATAAGACCAATCTTCCCACCGGAAAATACAGCTCGTTTATCAATCATGTTATAGCTCTTTGGCCCTGTTTTCAAAAGTGGAATGCATAAAGAGTACTAGTAGATCAAAAATTTCTGATGAACCCCTTAACTCACTAAGAATGGCAACCACTTCTATCGAACTAGACATTGATGTATGAGTTTCTCAAAAACAAAGTCAAATATCCCGCAAGTTTTATTTTTATGTTACTCTCTTCTTTAAAGTTATGATTAAAAAGTAAAGGAAGTTTTGTTACTTATATACATTAATTATGTTACATATTTTATTTGCGGCTCCAGACTGTTCCTCTTCACTCAGTGCAACCCACGCGAGCCAAAAAGTTAGACACCCATGATCTAAAAGGGTTTATGCTCTTCGGTCCATTAATCACGTCTAAAATTATAAAAGGGAGAAAGGAATTTGATAAGTGGAAACATTTTACTCTTTGTTTAAGCAGTCATTTAATTTTTAAAGATTGTCTCTCAGAGGGAACTTATGCATATTTTTTCTTGCACTGAAAGCAAACTACATAAATGGGGCAGGAATCGAATTCACCATCTTCAGCATGCCAGATCCTATTCTAACTTTGGGTGTGTGTATTATATATATATATATATATATATATATATATATATATATATATATATATATATATATATATATATATATATATATATATATAAACAAAATTACATTAAATCTAGTCATTGATCATCCTTACAAATTAAAATTATGGAGCATTTTGGTGGTTAAATCATTCAGTCAGACAAATTCCAAGGTAAAATTGCTTAAATGAAAAGGTAAAATTATTTCACAGGTAAGATTATCGCTTTTAATGTAAAATAATGGTACCTAGAAATTATTTTCTTGGAACACTGAACTACATGATAAATATCTTCTTTTCTCTCTGCTACAGCCCACTCTACTTTTTACAGTACTCTCTAGGGCCAAAAGACATAAAAATCCATTAATTGTCATGGATCCTCTTAATTTTACAGAGAAAAAAAATATTTAAAAGTGACTATTGAATTCCAAATTTCTCTAGATAATCAAATATTATATATTATAGTTAAAACGCTAAAATTTGAAATAACGTAATGTCTTATTCTAAAATTGAATTTAAATAAATGTGTGTGGAAGTGAATAACATTAGTAATAATAATTAGAAACATTGCTTATTTATATAATACTTGATGACGTCAACCGAATAAACTTTTTCTCTAAAAAGTTTTCTTTTTGAGTGCTAGAATTTCTTTTATACTTTTAATGATAATTTTTCCCTGTACTGACAGAAAACTAAAAGGATTTTACTTTATATTTTACACAATAGCAAAAAAAAGACACTATGTGAATGCTCAAACGGATTCATTTGTATTACACCAACATATGCATTTGCTAAAAGCATCCTTGGGAAGTTTTGTCACGTAGAGAGCTTTTGATAGTGGTTTTATGTCAATAACATCATGAACACTGTGACGGGAAATGGAAAAATAAAGTAGAAAACTTTTTAGTTTTGACTTCTGAAACTCGATCGATCCATAGGGTTTGGATCCGTTGAAATATGTTTCCACTGAAAATTATTATGCATGGTTCGTGCACTTTTCGTGCTGTAAAACATACTATATCGAAGACATAAGCAGGTGACAGGTTTATAAGGCTTACAGGTTTTTTATAAAGTCATATTGAATGGTTTTTACAAGTTATTTTCCTTGACGATCCAAAGATTGTTATTTTTGAGAGCCTTGATATCCAGAGGGTTTCCCTGGTCTTCGTGTCAAAATGAGTAAAGCTTTCCCACAAGAGTGTATTTATTCAATTTTATGGTCTTTCAAATTCTTTCATACATTGTTTTATTAGTTATTAAGGAAGCGTCTTTTAAAAATATTTATTGTTCACTTTCCTGAGATCACAAATTAAAATTTTTTTATAGTTTTACATCTGCCTTTTTTCCTCTAGTTAATCTGACATAACGCAAACCCGAATTTTTTTCGGATACATATTGTTTGTATATGCTTATTTAAATTTTTATTTCACGTATACTGTTGTACATTTAAGTTATATAAACATATACTTCCCTACTTACAGAAAAACACTCGCAGCTTGTTATTTTTCCAAATTTTGAGATTCGAGAAAATTATTCTTGATGCAGAAAAAGGAAAATTCTTTCTTTTGTTTTCGTTTCATATATTCCAAGACTCGAATTATAGCGGTATCTTGTATGTAGATCTAGTAAACATCAATATCAGTGGTATAAAAATACTTCAAGTCATTCTCAGGAAAAAAAATCGCAATATTCAGAATTTTTTTAGGGCTGTTTGACAGAGATAGTACTTTCGCGATTTTTACCTGCTATAAATCACATATTTCAACGATCCGAAAATTCCCTGAACTAAATTGTATTCTAAATTACTAAATCACCTGATTCTCTCGCTCGAAATTTTAAATCGATTCTATATATAGATAAGAAGTACATAATTATTCTATGAAAAAAATTATTGCATATAAGGAATCCTTTATCTCTTTATGATGAAGCTTTTCTACTGATATAAAAGCAATTATCAGATTATTTTAAGAGAAAGCCGTTTAGAACTTACGGTTTCCAAATATTTTCGCTCTCTTTTGCCTCAAATTATATTGACTCTTTCCTCTTTGTTGAATTTTATTACGTTTATATTTTAAAATACTAAGTAATGCCTCCTTTCCTAGTTGTATTTATTATAGCATGATAGCAACTTACCAACAGACTGAGCTGGAATATGCCCACAAAGCCTCTCATCTCCGATCGCTAAGAAATCTCTCTGGCATCCAGGACTTGTTTCCAGATCGAACTTCCTGAATGTGATTTCCAGTCCACAGACTGATGGAGTGTTTTTGTGAATGGTGTATCTGCATAATACTCCATTGGAATATTCGTACGGAAACCCAGGATGCTCCAGGAGGTAGTCCTTTGTTGACCAGTCTTTGTCACAGAATATCGCTGAGGGAAAAAAAGTGAGCATTAATGGAATTAAACTAAGAATCTTACAGCAACAACGTGTACAGGGCACGTGTCAATGTGGCAACTGTCCATCGAGAGTCCAGAATTACAGAGACAGCAGGCCGAAGAGTCCTTTAGTCCAATTTTAAAAAGATGGGCACTGAAACAATCGTGTCCTGTTAAAAGATGAAAGGTGGCAACAGTAGAACTACGTGGAAGGTCCGGGATCGACGTTCCTCTATTTCAGAGACGTTCCCAGGCTTTTCCCCTAGCTACACCCTAGTATAACACGGCCATGTAGATATGTCCGTGTTATACAATACGTGTTATTTCATTTGTTGATTTTGACGGCATAAGCATAAAATTAAGCGACAAAACCAAGAGCACGAACAGGAGAAGTAAACTGATCTGTACAATAGAAGACATATTCCTCACTTTAAAATTTAAATGTGTGATACAAGGCTTAAAAGACAGGATTTTATAGTTCAATTTAAGACTAAACTCTCCAATTTTTGAACAGAACCATACACTCAGATATGTAACTATTCCGTTTGTTTCAAACTAGGGTTAAGATACATCACGGTTCGACCTATATTGTCCTGGTTTCAGAATACGCCCCAAAGTTGCAATCAGAACGTCTTGGTTTGAGAAGGAAAAGTTATGGACATCAATGTATATTTTCGGGAAATTTTTAAGGGGCTGGGGAATTCGAACTACGAAACATAGAGAATCATGGAAGGAAACAGGGGAGAAAATAAATACCATCTCAAGATGGTACATTTCCTGATTATCATGCCCCTCTTCTCCAGACGAAAAGGTAATGTAAATAATGAACAATGAAAGTTTAGCCCGAAGAAGTAGAACGGTCGAATCAATAGTTAACCTTTAGCTTACGGGGACCATTTTTCCGATTCCCTCTTTAGAACGGGAAATTTCATATCTCATTTTTAAGAACGGCCATTAAGGAGGCTATATATATATATATATATATATATATATATATATATATATATATATATATATATATATATATATATGCATATATACATATATATATATGTGTGTATATATGTATATATACTATGTATATATATTCATTCTTGGTCCTGTATTCTTGGGATACATGTTATCCCACCCCGTAAGGAAAAGGTTAAAGGTGTAGTCTTCTGTGAAATAGAAAATGACAATCCATTTGTTGAGAAAGGGAATTTTCTTGTCTAATGTGTCTTGTTTCTGTCCTGTAAATGCTACAAGTGAGATAATTTTGAAACCAACTGGGATTAAAAATGGCAATTCGTTCGTTTTAAAAGAATGTTTACGACAGCAACAAATATAATTGGCCAAATTGAAGTCAAATTAGATTATCTGCTGATTAGTTTGTCTTGTTGCTGTCCTTAAAAAACTATGAAAAAGTAAATTAATTAAGCCATCCTCAAAGCGATTTTTCCAGTTCTCCTTAACCCTTCAGCGGGCGTGCCAATTTTTGGAACACCGACAGGCGCGCGTGGCACAATGTGCAACGTCTCTTTCAACCTTGATTATTCCTTTTGTAATAAATTTTTTCATTTAAAATTGAAAATAATGATTCTGAGTTTTATGACAAGATATAAAGTGCTAATAATATTGAGATATATTTATAATTAAAGGCCAAAGAATGCAGATTCAATCGCCTTATTTCAAAACTGTCCAGTTTATTGAATCTAAGGACAACTTGCGAATGGATTCCTATTATGTCCAAAAACCTTAAAAATAATGCGATTGTCCATCTTTGTGATATGTGGGATACTCTGTAATAACTGCACATTTGATCGAGTACATCAACTCCTGCTTTTGTCGTATTGTAATCCAGTATAATCATTGGTTTACCAAAGTTAAATCTCTACCAATGAATGGAAAGGAGTACAAGGATCAGAAAATCAGACCTGCATTAGAAAGGATGTAGCTATAAATAGAAACTGCTTAGAGCATTCAAACCTTACATGTAAAAACAAACCATTTAATATTACGAAAGTGTTGCACTTTGTACACGGGCGCGCCAGCTGAAGGGTTAATTTAGATGAATAGTACAAGATGAGAATTTTTTTATTAAATAGCATTTTTGTTACGTAAATTAATAAAACTGCTATTCGGTGTTGAAAACCTCATTTGGATTTCTTTTCGTCACTCGTGTATTATGTATTTGAGCACATTATGAAAACATTGTTCGCGGAAATATAGATTTTGTATGGAGAAGGAAAAATAACAATGACCTATGGGATTCAACTACACCTTTCATTACAACTCGCTAATTGGATAATAACAAGGGTTATGCGGTACTGGCAACCTCTTTCACGTCAATGTCCGAAGCAGAAAAATAAAGGGAAATTTCGCTTAAGACGTAACAAGGATTATAGTTTATTTACCTGTCGGAGTTTGAAAGAAATTCAGTGAATGGAGGCCTTCCATGCTTGTTGTTTAATAAGAGAGATAGCTTTCTATACAATAATACTTGAAGAAAAAAATTGGAAGAAGATCTTTTCTTCGATGCAGAAATGCTCCTTTGTGTCGTTTTGTAGTGAAAGTGGTTTTTGTTTATCGTACCCTTGAAGTGTGAAAGGAACTTTCAGCGTTGCATTATGACGCCTCGTTTCGCTTCATCATTACAGCAGAAATACAGCGCAGTTTTTCAATTAAAGATAATAGAGACAACAATATTGTTCAGCCGTTGTATTATTCCTCTCGGCTTAGAAGTTTACTTTTTAAATATATTTTTTTTATCTAAATGTCATAATTTTATTAAGAGATGAAGTTATTGAATAATGTTAATGAAAACGCTTGCTTTCTCCTGAAAAGCTTGCCAACAAACAATGAGATGTAAACAAAGCAAGGATGTGCCGAAACTTTGTAGATGGAAGTTTTAAAAACTGAAAAGTTAAAGAAAAACTTTACTTTTTTTGTTTTTTCTTCAAGCAAAGAATATAATCATTTGCATCAAAACTTTCTTTTATTATTTTCACTTTTCTTTTTCAACGATTGCAAAAAAGTTACGTTAGGTTTTCTATGTTTGATGCGTTTTCGCTTGTCTAGTTAAAAATGGCGAAACATGCTGGTGCTGAATAGTACATTATTTTATGGTTATGTGGTTGTTAAGTTCATTCCAAAGTATGAAGGTTAGGGCTTTATAAATATTTCATTCATGTTTCGATTCATGAAGCAAAAGATGACTGTAGAGCTCTAAAATAACGAACAGATGTACAAACCATTCAGTATTTGATTTATTTCAAAGCTGCTCGATTTACGTATCTCTGATTGATAGGTTGGGGGCGTAGAAGCCATATTTAAATAGACCGGTACCTACAGCCTAAAAATGAGGCTAATTTCTGAAAGAAACAGGCCTCCAGAGGAAGAAGGCTGTTTCTAACTTCTCAAAGTTATTTCTCGTTTCTTCGAAATATATGGGTACTATATAGATAATAATTTCACAAAAGTGGTATATTATTATTTACATTTATATTTGTACTATAAATGTTCATTATCGTAATCATCATCCAAATGTTTAAATAATGCATTTATATAAACATATGGATGGTATTAATTTTATATTAAAATGGATTAATAATACAGGTTGCGACAGAAAGAACGTTCTGATTTGGAACGTCAATAACAAAACTGCAAAGCAAAACAGAGAAAGAAATCTTTTATACCTGAGAAAAATTTTAAAAAAAATTATTTTTTTATTATTAATTATTATTTTATTACTATTATTTATTTTATCTATTTATTTATTTATTTATACCCTCGGAACGTTCTTTCTGCCACACCCTGTATTTTAAATATTTTTTTTATTAAAATAAAATCTATGATTCTGAAAGGACTACTTTAATAACAGCAATAACTGAAGATATCAATGCGCTTTTATCCCAACAATCTTCAAAAGTAATATAAATCAAAGAACGTAAACAATTTCATGTTAAGAATTTATTTCGGAAGCTTTATTTCTCGTTAAGTACTAAAGCAAACAGCATTACTTACAGACAACATATTACTATCATTACAGCTGCGTTGTTCTTTAGTCATACAGCCTTGCCATTTGGCTGTATTAGTTTGCTTCTCCCTAAATCCTAAAGGAAAAGGCTATTTTATAAGCCTCCGATATCCGATTTATTTACTATATTGCTCTTTTTAAGGAATATATGGAATTTCTTCATTTATTTTAGTCACTTTTACTCAAATTTCAGATTCATTATTTCCGTGTGTCTTAACTTCGATAATTGTTATTTACTGAATTTTTTTCTGGTCTTTTTTCTTCCGTTTCGTATTGATATCACGTAAGAGATTAGTGGCAGAGTCAATATCTTCCAAGATTAGAAAAGACTTTTGCTTTCTAGGAGAAATTCCATTGTCGGTGTCACTCAGCCCCGAAGAAATTTATCTTTCCTTTAATCATTTGTTTTCCTAACGAAACAAAAGTACCGTATAAGAAAGTTTCCTTTTCGGTCAGACAGCTAACTGAAAATGTTATATAAATCAGTTAGCTCGGATGGCATCAAAAGCCCAGATTAAAGGCCGAGGAATAAAGGAAAAGAATAATATTGTCAGAGAATAGGCCTCCTGTTTGGATTTCCTACATGTATTTCCAAAAGCAGAATCTGTACAGACACAGTATTCTTTCTTTTATTCTATATTTATTTGCATGAATCGAGAAAAGGCAAGTACAAAGAGAAGGGAAAACAACGACAGACAATGAATTATATACCATAAATTGGTACACATAATTTATTAAACACATACACACACACACACATATATGTAATATATATGTAAATATATATATATATATATATATATATATATATATATATATATATATATATATATATATATATATATATATATATATATATATATATATATATAATATATATATATAATATATTATTTATATTTATATATATATATATTATATATATATATTATATATGTGTATGTGTGTATATAGAACATTTTACTTTTTACTGCTGTTGATATTGGAGTTGTTGCTTATGCCACTTGACCGACAGCAACATCAGATCAAGTCCCGAAAGCTAAGGGCAGTGAGGGTGCGGCTCCTGTTTTGAATTAGCACCACAAAGGTCGCAGTACGACTTGGCCAAAGGACCAGTCCCGCAATTTTGAACCGAGTCAAGTGACGAGACCAGAACACTTGACCCCGAACCTCAAGAGATAATTTTGAGAACTTGGAGGGCATTGCAGCCACGACATATTTTACGTGCACCAGACGCCATTAGTGTACACGGCAGTGGATTTGTCAGCGACGGGCACCAAATCAGTGACTTTCGTATCACTAGCCCGCTGCTCTGGCCAACTGGGCCACTGCGCCCTAGTACTACAGTGGATATGAAGACAGATATTAAGAGTCTGTGTTTTCCCGCTATGCACTTTCCACAAGTTTTTAATGTGAGTCGCGGTTATGATTTAAAATATAGGCTCGCAGTGTACTTGAAAATTTCCATATCGGGAAAACGTAGCTAGCAGTTAGATGTATTACGCTACAACAATCCTCTAAAGTTTAGTTTTGCATGTATATACTTTCTGTTTATTTAATATTTGAATTTTTTAAATGTCGAGTTTGAAAATTTTTACGCATTCCTTAAAAATTAATCAAAAAGGCATTAATTTCAATGAACAGTCTTGTTGCACTAAATGTTTTACTGCTCATTATCTGTTCATTTCAGTGTTCGTAAGGCAGAAGTTTTAAATGGTGTACCCTTTAATTTTTAAGCATCTTAAAATGTATGAAATTATTTGATAATTCAATGGGAGGCTCATCCTGAAAGATCTCAGTATGGTCCAGATATGCAACTCTAAGGCCGTCTGCACACGGAGCAACTCAAAAGAAACTGATAACTGACTCAAATCACAAACCAGTCCGTGATGAGGAAACAATGATGAGTCCGTGATGAGTCCGTCATAAACCAGTCCGCAACTGGTTACAAACCCGTCCGATGGGTTTGTAACCAGTTACGCCGTGTGCGTGGCTCATTCAATTACAGAGGTTGCGACTCATCACGGACAGGTTTGTGATTTGAATCAGTTATCAGTTTCTTTTGAGTTGCTCCGTGTGCAGACGGGCTTAAGAGTGCTTGTCTGTCCAACCGCAGTTTTCGGCTCTGAACTATAATAACGAAATGCTGCCTCAGGTTCAGAAAGCTACCTGTTTCAAGGTGTCATGTTTCTGTGTAGAGGTTTTACCTGTTTTGGGTATCCCACTTTTGTATCTTGAACATGCTTTCATACCCTCCTAGGTACACTTCCATTTTTGTAATATAACTAAAACAACATTTCATTTTTACATTCATTATGGTACTGAAACCGGACGATATAATTTCATTAGTTCAGCTACGATACATCTCCTTTATCAGAAATTTTAAGAAATTAATCAGCATTTCCGGTTCTTTGAGCGTCGCCGAGAAATCTTTAAGGTCAGTTTTGTATGCAGCATATAATTTCACTCTTGTAAATTTTTCTCAGTTTACAACTACCCAATTTAATTGCTGGACTTCTCTTAAAAGCTCACAAACTCTAAAGTTTTCACTAAAAAATCTCTTTTTACAGAGCCCAATTTTGCGTATTTATAATAACAAAATTGCCATTTCTTCTTTTCTTTCATCTAAAATAGTGGTTCCCAACTGGTGGTCCGCGAGAGCCTCGGGAGTGGTCCGGCACCACATATTAAAAAGTTGCTAAATAAATGGGGATTTTGAAAGCAATGTTCATTGCGACTAGACGGGTCGAATATTTCCGATGACTATCAGGGATTGGACTAACATTTCTTAAAAGTTTAATACAATTAATTTATTATTAGAATATGGTACGTTAGAATGTGAGTACTTTAATCCTGTTTCCCTTCTGCCTGAGGGATATTCTATACCCCCAACAGACACCCTTAAAGGTCCCCCCCCTCAAGTCGGTGGGGAGTGGGGTCCGCACATGGTCCAATTTCTGGCTTAGTGGTCTGCAAACTTCTACAGGTTCGGAACCACTGATCTAAAACAATCCCACATAGCTGCACTATTGGAAATAATTACTTAAGATAAAAAGAACTTTTTATATACCACGTTTTTAAATTTTCTGTTGAATCATATAAACTTGACAATTCCATGTATTAATACTTTAAAAAAAATTTTTTGATGAATTATTCCACCAACTTGAAAGAAAATGAAGTTAATTGGAAGTTAACTTGCATTTAATTTTTCGTCCCCGTTCCGTCCGATAGATGGCTGCACCAGTCTACAAAACAAAATTTACTGAAAGTAACAGAAAATTAATTTAATTCTTCTTAAAGATGGCTAAAAGTATTTTAAAAATACATTGTCATCGTGTTCTGAGCTATTCTAAAAGTTTCAAATGTCTAGCTAGTCGGGAAGTTAGTTAAAAATCGATTGCAAGATTTGTAAGGGACAAACACACAAACAAACAAGAAAGCAAGTTAATAAAAACATGGTAAAAAATACTCCCCGCTTAGCGACCTAAGTGTTCAATGCCGTGTGCCATGGATAATTGTAGATTTTGAAACGCGCATTTATGAATCGTATTTGCTTTCATCAAAAACGAAACCTTCTCTCTGAATTACACGCAACATTACATGTGTGCGTGACCACTAAATTTCAAAGACTATCTGAGTAAAACGATTAAAATTCAAAGAGACTATAGAATTAATGAGCTTTAGAGCATAAGCGTGGAGTTCATTTGAATTTCTCTGAGCATTTTCGGAACAAATGTATCAAATTATTAATACTGAAACTATTTCATATTTACAAAAGTTTAGATTTTATACAATGTGAAAATTATCCATTTTGTGTTTGTTATATGAAGTTGGCTTTGAAATATAGGATATAGAGCTAATCTGTACATCTTTTATGAAATGCAAACGAAATATATTATTCGTACCATTACATAGTGTAGTGACTTCCAAGACCTTCATACGTGGGGATTCGAAGAAAAAGAACCACCCAGAGAGCATTCATGCTTATAACGGACTTATTTCACCTGTCGAAAGATGACGGCATGCCGCTTGTCAACACCAGTCTAGACCACAGATTCCCAACGGGGTCCAGGTGGACCCCTTGGGGGTCAATAGAAGTTTAAAAAGGGTCTTTAGTATTCCAGGGGTCTATTGGGGGTCTATGATAAATTTTTCTGTTTGAAAATTTAATTTAATTTTTAGGAATGTAATTATTATATAATAATATCCGTTTTAATATGTATAAATACAGATTTGCATAAGGCGGAGTGATCCACACATCTAAAGTCGAATATCATGACTCTTTTGTATATGCCTCGAATGCCGCCGTCGGCTTTTATTTGTCTACCAACACTAGGCAAAACTGGGGAAATCCACTGGACCTTAAACGGCACATGGGTCCTCTCGATGCAACCAATCAGAAGCAGTTTCATTTTTCTCTTGTCGACGTTTGTGCAATTACAATCTGTGTTTCTGAAATCTTGTTTATATTCGTGAAAATTAAAAATGAAAATAGTACAAAAATAATAAAACATAAACCTAATGAACCACTTTTTCTAACTTTTTGTTCATATTCTAAGTCAAATTATTATCTTTAAGTGTTTTACGTTCAATTATTAGTATTATAATTATGTTGTATGCTGTATATTATAGAGAATAATTACAAGATAAAAAGAACTTTTTATATACCATGTTTTTAAATTTTCTGTTGAATCATATAAATTTGACAATTCTATGTATTAATAAATACTTTTTTAAAATTTTTTTGATGAATTCTCCTATCAACTTGAAAGAAAATGAAGTTAGTTGGAAGTTAACTTGCATTTAACTTTTCGTTCCCGTTCCGGCCAATAGAGGGCTGCACCAGTCTACAAAACAAATTAACTGAAAATAACTGAAAATTAATTTAATTCTGCTTAAAGATGGCTAAAAGTATTAAAAAAATGCATTGTCATCGTGTTCTGAGCTATTCTAAAAGTTTCAAATGTCTAGTTAGTCGGTAAGTTAGTTAAAAATCGATTGCAAGATTTGTAAGGGACAAACACACAAACAAACAAGAAAGCAAGTTAATAAAAACATGATAAAAATGTGAGGGGTCGTTGAAGAAAATCATTCTTTTAAAAGGGGTCGATGTTGGAAAAAGGTTGGGAACCCCTGGTCTAGACGGAGAGGCTCCCACTGTGTAGTTCCGCCTATGGAACTTGTAAGGGAGACCACCCTTATCGCACAAAATGGATTCAATAGACTGTTGTCGAGTCCAGACCGATTGGCACCTCTGGGGGATGAGGACGAGCATGCGGCAGTGAACCAGTTACAAAGGAAGGCGTAACCAGACCACCCAGTGAAAATTCCAAGTGAGGTATATATAAAGCTACCACCGGGAATAGACTCAGTCAAACTTGAAATTTAGTACTTTGATAGTAATTTTACTCTTAATTAATGTACCTAGCCTTTAAATTTTAACTATTGAGCACATTATCATTGATTACATTACATCTTGCGTACAGGAGTTAAAACCTGATGGTCAAGGAACTCCAGTCATCACTCAATTCTGCTCAGACTCAGTTAGTGACTTAGACACGGGGAACGAATATACCTCGTTAACGACTGTGCCGAGAGATGCCGGAGAGCTGACACTGAAATGCCGAGAATAGCCCGACATGTTTCGTTGTATTCCAGAACGGACGAACTTATCTTGATGTATTTTACAATTTTGTGCATAGCCTTATTTATACTAGAAGTGCAATAAATGCATGTAAATTATTAAATGGACTGACAGTCTTTGTTTTAAGCAAAGTCCTTACAACAGGCTGGTACAAAGCCAATTTCTCAAGATTTTGACAACCTTATAAGGTAGGTATAAGGTCCCAAATATCTCCTACTCTAACTTTTTTTCGACATTTCATTCACTTTTTAGTTTCTGATTAGGCTGGAAACTCAAAGAACATCTCTAAGAACTATTTCCTTTGGTATCCCGAGATCAACCAACTCCAAAACCAGTGCCAGTTTAAGTTATGTAGCTAAATTGGAAAAACTGAAATTTCCAGTAACTCCAGAGCGGTTCCTAATATCGCCTACCTCTGTTCCTCTTACCGCCTACCAGACGAAATGAGGAGCACCTGTTAAAAGGCGTTGCTAGCAAAGTCTCTGTTTAATGCACTTTCAAATGGTATAAGCAAAATTAGAATTTGGATGCACCTACCTGGTCATTGACTCGATTCTTTAGAGCCAAAATTTACGAAGACAACAGCCAAAATAACTTCAGATGCCATATAGTTTCTGTTGTCAGTGATAAGAGCGTTGTCTCTATCGCCGCTGTTAGTAAATACGCAGAACTAAGAAGTTACTGCATTTTCTCATACATAGCGCGAATCAAACTTTAGAAACACGAGTAGGCGATATTAGGCACCTGGGCGATATTTGGGACACTTACCCTATTCATGAAAAATATTTTTTAAGCACTACTTAATGTCGCAAAATCTCTAAAATGTTGAAGTAACCTGTCATGTCATAATTTAAAAAAAAAAAACAGGTGTTTTTTATTACGCTCCTTATTTGCGCATAATAACTTATTTATAATCCAGCCTTTGTGCCCGTTATCATTGTGGTATCTCGAATAAGTTATCAAGATATGAAAACTTTACGCAAAAATGCTTTATTCATGTTACACGGTGGATTACAGAGAGTCATGTCAAAAAAATTTTTCGGCTACACCATCCTTAAAACCAGCGTTCTGTGAAGTGACCACAAAGAGGATAATGTAACGTGCTAGGGCTTTAGCGTGAAACAGAGGATGAATATGCCGTTGCAGCTCCTCTCTCGGGCTCAGCGCAGTTATTATAAAAGGCATTTTTAACAAAAAGATAAAACTGATAGGATTGTTATTTGTGTTAGCATGTCTAAAGGTCAAACAAACACACATACCGACACGTATGTAAATCTCAATGACGAGTTAAAATCTCGAGGACAGAGAGGAGATTCCATGTAGTCGTCATTTGATAGGAAAGACTACGTTTAAAATGTTAATGGGTTGTACAGGGGTGGCTGAACTTAATGGAGGTAAACAGGAGCCGAAAATAAAGCCTTATTTCAAAACCTGAACACACATATTTCTGTGCTCGGATAGCAAAATGTTAAAAGAAATTTACGTGACAGAAATTCTAAGATGTCATGAAAAATCGGCATACATTGGCAAACGTGGTACCAATGTTTCAGAAAAATAGTTGGCTATTACTTACAGTATTACAGTAAATAGAAAATATTGGCGAACGAGAGAGAATCCGGAATGGGAAAACTCAATTTTTTTTAAGAAAAAGTTTCATAAAACATTTTGCCATCTGAGGACAGATTTAAAATTCTAAGACAGTGGGGGCGATAAAAACCATTTGCTTTCCTCATTTTAGTCTCTTAAATTTCGTCTCTTAATTTGTAAAAACTTTAACTGTTCGTTCATTATCGGCAGATTGGCTGATGCGCTGCGGATATATTTTTCTATACGAGGGCAAAACAGAGTGACCTACAGTTTAAAGCCAATGCCGAAGGCTACAAATTTTCGTGCCACCCGCAGAACTCGGAATCACAGATTCTCCCATTACCAATGGTATTATTTATATATATATATACGGAAGACTCAATATGGATTTATTTCGTCGCACGTATACTTTATTTCAAAACTGAACTCACCGAATAATAATTTGATTTAAATCATTTTAAAGGACCGGTAAAATAGACATTTAGATACACATAAGAATAAGTTATATATCAGGTGCTTTTATATATTCAGATGTTAACGTATAGACCACAATATGAAGCATACAACAGAATATTTTGTTCATATATATATATATATATATATATATATATATATATCCAATGTGGTAGGCGATTGGACAGTATCCTAACGCCATATATACCGCAGAAATGCTGGCCATTTATTTAAGGGAGCACCGTATAGGCGGACCAGCATTACCCTCTACGAACCGGTTCCATAATTTTGGACCGAGTCAAGTGACGAGAACACTTGA
>OU015496.1:32161753-32164253 GCA_907164885.2 Dolomedes plantarius | reverse complement strand
ACCAAACTGCTGGACCTAAAGGGCTGAAATTTTGCATGGCGATTTTTCTTATAGTGTAGGGGTGCACTAAGAAAGATTTTTAAAAAATTCTTCTTAGATTTTTTAAAAATTAAATTTTTAAGCTGTTTTAGTAACTTTTTTTAAGTTTGAATTTTAAATAATAATTTGAGGGTTATAAAATTTATATCACGACAAAAATCATAAAAATTGCTTTAAAATGAAATCTTTTTCGAATCTTTACCTCCATTTTCTGATTTTTGGTGAATTTTTAAAGATTCATTTTTGGAATTTAATTTATTAAATGCTGATCACGTGATTTCTTTTTCTGGTACTTTAAATAAATTTATCATCACGTCATAACAACGAAATAGACAAAAAAAATATTTTTCTTTTCTTACTAATGTGGCAAACGATTGGACATTATCGAAAAAAATATTAAAATACAATAAAAGATATGTTCCTCAAACTGTACTATATTAACTGTACTATATTCTTTAGTATGTTCTATTAGATTTAATTTGAATATTTTCTTCTATATTATTTTGTCTATAAAAATATCCCTTACGATTTTTTTATAAATATATTTTTTTTTGTTTTTTTTACATCAATTGTATACATTGATCGTCGTATTTATTATAAATATATATATATATATATATATATATATATATATATATATTGGAATTAATTGCATACATTGACGGTTGTATTTAATTTGAATGTACTCCGAAGCGCAGTGCGGGTTTTCAGCTAGAAATCCGATAACGATAGTATTTTCAAGTAGCCTGAATTTTTCTGCACCTTGCAATAGGATTCATTTTATAAATTTCGTCCACCAAAGGAATTTAGAAGTGTTTAAAACACATTATACCAGATATTTTTCCCCCGAATCATTTAAATTTTAAAATATTTGCATTTTTTTTTAAACGAAAAATGTCCTGAGATGTCAAATTTCTTTCTCTAATACGGAGACTTTTTAAAAAAATCTTTCATTTGAAGTCGGCAATAATTGCACATAGGTTAACACTCCATAGTTTTCTCCATAGGTTAACACTGAGGTTAGCGAATCCAATAGGGTTAATACAAAGCAGCCGTAAGTAAAAAAGAAAGATTTTGTTGAACGAGTTTTCGAAAAAATCTAATCAATTAATACCCAAGTTACTTATAAACTGAGTTACTTTTATAACTTTTACAAAAGATGATAAGACTTTTGATAAGACCTTTACAAAATGAGTCGCAACATTAAGATTTCATTGTCATCAAAAAACATTGATTTAATTGTCTGTTAAGGGATTATGAGAAAAATTAAGTTCTTTATGCAGAATTAAAATACTTTTCCATACTTTAAAAGGACGCATAATAGAAAGTTTATTATTATCCCAGTGTATTGTAATGGCGCAGACTGCATTCTGTTGTATTTTACTTCAATGTTAATGAGGCAAACTTGAGGAAGGATTTTTCTCTCAAAGAAGAACTGGAACAATTACCGTAGAGCAGAAGAATACTCTTGAGAATTTCTTTCTTTCAGTGTTGGGAAGAAAACATTATTTGTTCTGAGTATCCTAATCAAAGAAAGTTCTTTTCTTATCACTCCCGCAGAATTTTCTTTTTCTCCTTGGGAATGCAGTACGTAGGAGGATCGAAATAATAGATTACTTGACAATATGGTAAATACAAAATATGAAAAAAATAACAATCATTACTATAATTAAAAGTTTGAGAAAAAAATTGCATGCATTTTCGAACATGCATATGTGCATGTACGTGCATACATACATATATATATATATATATATATATATATATATATATATATATATATATATATATATATATATATATATATATATATATATATATATATATATATATATATTTATATATATATTTATATATTTATATATTTATATATATAAATATATAAATATATATATATATATATATATTTATATATTTATATATATAAATATATAAATATATATATATATATATATATATATATATATATATATATATATATATATAGCTGGAATTGCAACTCTTCAGCAGATATACAAAAGGAACATGCTACTAGTTAAGCCGGTGGGGTGCTAGGTTCAGATTCTGACATGTGCCACCGAATGCTCATGTGTCTAAGCACATTAAATGTGCAGTCCAGTATTAATACCATATGTAGGGGTGGGACGATGCCCACCCAATATCGCGCCTTAGGCTGCTCTGTCAAAAATGGGGTGACACTGTACAAGAAGTCAGCCTCCGACCTTAGTGGTACCCTATCATCCTGAACTAAACAGCAGCCGCATATCTTTGCTCTGCTATATACATATATATACTTTACTTTACATTTTATACTGCATGATGATTCAGCATAAAATGCAATTCTACGCAGTTTCGTTTTAATTTAGAGGAAATGCAAATGAAGGAACAAAAGAAACAGAGAACAAAAAAAATTAGGACGGTTAGGAAATGAGTATCTTAATTTGAATCGCCAGGCAAATTG
>OU015496.1:32129253-32159253 GCA_907164885.2 Dolomedes plantarius | reverse complement strand
GATTTCTATCATATAGTATCATATACTTCGATGTGTGCACCTTTTGTAGCACGACAAACGTCTAAATGGTAATCTAGTTCTCTCCAAGAGTTTCGTAGCATATCAGGAGTTATTACACAAATTGCTTGAATGATACGCTTCTTCAACTCATTCACAGTTTCAATTTTTTGTTTATACACAACGGATTTAATGAATCCCCTAGAAAAAAAGTCTAATAACGCCTGATATGCTACGAAATACTCGGAGAGAACTGGATTACCATTTAGACGTTAGTCGTGCTACAAAAGGTGCACACATCGAAATCTATGATACTATGATAGACATCGATGACTCATATTAAAACTTGGTGAGATGTTCTTTCTATTTAAAAAAAAAAATTTATTCTAATGGGTAGTTCCGTAAAAATAAGTCATGACTTTTTGGATATCTTTAGCCACCCTGTATTAAGTCCTTGGTCAAAGATATTAAATTCTTGTGACAGTTAACTGTCTTTTACTTGAAGGAAAACTAAAACTAGTTTAGTGGCACAATTCGGGAAGAATGGTTAATGGTAAGCGAAACAAAGATAAGAAAAAGGTAAGCAAAACCGAGGTCAGAACAAAACAGAAAATGTGGCAACTATTTACTTACCGATTGTTTTGTTGGCTCTCGGAGGATGAGGTAGATTTGAGATTTTTCGGGCGGACCCGGGTGTTGAGTCTGATGTAGTAGGTAACTCTGTTGTGTAGTCTGTTGTGTCAAGAATTTCTTCCTGTAAAAAGTTTAGAATAGCATAAAATAGTCTGCTTTTACATACAAGTTTTTATGCAGATTTGATACAAACAGATTTTATAAATTGTAAATACATTTAAGAACGTCACTCTAGCGTTCTATACATATTTAGTGAGAAATCAATTTTTATGGCCACAAAACTAAATAACAATGTAATTTTTTTAAGAATTGGCGAAAAAATCTATATTATCCATCGTGAAAAATAATACACTAAACAAAAAGTTTGGATATTTTGTCTAATTATTTATAAGAATTATACAATAAAAATGATAGTACAACAGATATTTTTATACTTATAAATTCATAAACCACTAAAAAATTCAACTCATTAAAAATTTCTCAATTTTTTAATAAAATTTTGAAATTAACTGTATGCAAGTAATTAATCACAATAAATAGATATTTATATAGCACAATATATTTAAGTTGTACCGAATAACTTGGGTAAACTAACTCTTAACAATCATAATAAATTTTATAATTTGCATAATGATTAAAAGCGTATTGTCAATATACCGTTCGTCAATGTCTTCAGTGCTAGATAAGCAAACAAAAATAAAGAACAATCGTAGCTTCACTTCTAAAGAAATTTATTTTCTAATTTTACTAAGTGGGTGTGGAAATATATTGCTAAGTGGGAAAAATAGTCTCATAAATTATCGTAAAAATTATATTCAATTGTATATGAATGTAAGAACTTGATTCTGAAATTGTAGAATTCAGTAAATGAAAATATATGAAGATCAATCGTCATACACAATACAATTTTTTATGAGCCCATTAATTTGTTTTTATTTTGATTTTTTGGTTTCTTTTTATTAAAATTTCTCCAGCTAAATGTTCCGATCTGACTTCTTAGAAAGTTGTATTTCCTGATAAATATCATGAACATAATGTAAAAATTGAAATGTGCTATGCATTATCTATATATATAAAACAGTTCCGTAACTGACTGACTGACCGCCATAGAATGCACAGACCAAACCGCTGGACCTAAAGGGTTGAAATTTTGCATGACGATTCTTCTTATAGTGTAGGGGTGCACTAAGAAAGATTTTTGAAAAATTCTTCATAGATTTTTTAAATTAAATTTTTAAGCTGTTTTTGTAACATTCTTTAAAGTTTGCATTTAAAATAATAATCCGAGGGTAATAAAATTTACATCACGAGAAAGATCATAAAAATTCCTTTAAAATGAAATCTTTTTTGAATACTTACCTCCCTTTTCTGATTTTTGGGGAACTTTTAAAAATTAATTTTTAGAATTTAATTAATTAAATGCTTATCACGTGGTTTCTTTTCTGTTTGTGATTAATTTTGCGTTGTCTTTAAATTAATTTTGCGTCACCTGCATAACAACGAAATAAATTGAAAAATTATTTTTTTCTAGCTAAACCGGCAGACGATTGGACATTATCCAAGAAAATATTAAAATACAGTAAAAGAAATGTTCCTCGAACTGCACTATATACTTTAGTATGTTCTATTAGATTTAATTTCAATATTTTCTTCTACATTATTTTGTCTATAAAAATATCCGTTACGATTTTTTTATAAATATATATATATATATATATTTTTTTTTTGGCATTAACTGCATACATTGACCGTTGCATTTATTATTATAAATTTATTTTTTATTTTATTTTTTTTACATCAATTGTATACATTGATCGTCGTATTTATCATATAATATATATATATATATATATATATTTGGCATTGGTTGCATACATTGACCGTTGTATTTAATTTGAATGTACTCCGTAGCAAAGTGCGGGTTTGCAGCTAGTATATATATATATGTATATTTTTGAGTAGGTCGGAAAGAGTGACGGAGAAAAATATGCTCTATCATTTTAATTGTTAACTACAGTCCCTATGATTACCTTACTGTATATACTTAAATTGAACGTGACAGAAAGAAAACTGCGCTTTTTTGTTTACAAGTGCGCAATCCCAATAATTTATGGGATTATTAATTAACTAGCTGAAAATCCGTACTTCGCTACGGAGTACATTCAAATTAAATACAACGGTCAATGTATGCAATTCATGCCAAATATATATATATATATATATATATATATATATATATATACCGGGTGGCCATAATTAAACTGACAGTCCTCACAGTGTTCTGTAGCGAGATCTATTTGCGAGAATGACGCCACATTTTGTAGGAAGATTAAACAAGACGGGGGACGAAGGATTCCACGAAAAAATAAATTAGTTCCAAAAGTCACCGCTAGGGGAATATTTGGCGCTGTGTAATAGAAAATAGAGTGTTAACAAATGCAAATTAATACGGAATAAAACTACCTTTTATTATGTACATTTTCTTATTTAGTTCAAGTTCAATATGGCAACGCTTTTAAAAAAGCGTAAAATCTACATAAACACCGATAAAGTCTCGTGATCTGCAATATCACGTACGCTGAGCAGAAGATGAAGTTCTTTATTCATATTTCACGTTACATCCATTGGCACAGTGTCAGCTGCTTGGGTTTTAAAAGGCAATGTGTTACGTTTCGAATCAATCGGATTGAAAGTTTATGTGCAATGTCTCCTTCTTTAGTCGAGCGTGCGTTACTGGTCAAATTCTTTTACCTCAACCAGTGCAACGCGTCAGCCGCTCTTCGTGCTTTTAGACCGCACAAAAAAATGCATAAAGGTAACGGTCCTGTGTCAGTTAATGGGCTAAAAGCAATGGTTGCGACGTTTGAGAAAACAGGTTCTCTGAAGGTTCAGTCAGGCAGAGGACGAAAACCTATACCACAGGATACAATCGAAGCAGTTGCCACGGCGATTGTCGACAGAGGAGCAGACAATATTGCTGCCACCTCTAGCGCTCGTGGATTAGCTCGGAATATGGATATGCCTTACAGTACGGTATGGAAAATCTTACGAAAGATTATCAACTTCTATCCGTACAAGATCAGCCGTGTACAGGAGTTACTGTACCCCGACCATGATAAGCGATTGACTTTGGCTCTCACCTTTCTTGCCAGAATGGAGGTGGATGATGCTTGGCCATGGAAAATCTTATGGGGAGACGAGGCCCACTTTTACCTGCATGGAACTGTGAATACCCAGAACTGCTGAATTTGGGATGACAAATCACCACATGCAGTTACAAAAATTCCCTATTTTCTATTACACAGCGCCAAACACTCTATTTTCTATTACACAGCGCCAAATATTCCCCTAGCGGTGACTTTTGGAACTAATTTATTTTTCGCGGAATCCTTCGTCCCCCGTCTTGTTTAATCTTCCTACAAAATGTGGCGTCATTCTCGCAAATAGATTGCGCTACAGAACACTGTGAGCACTGTCAGTTTAATTATGGCCACCCGGTATATCATATGATAAATACGACGATCAATGTATACAACTGATGTAAAATATATATATATTTATTTATAAGAAAATAGTAAAGGATAATTTTATAGATAAAGTAATGTATAAGAAAATATTCAAATTAAATTCTTTAGTATTCTAAAGCATACTAAAGAATATTGTACAGTTAATATAGTACAGTTTGTAGAACATTTCTTTTACTGTATTTTAATATTTTTTTTTGGATAATGTCCAATTGTCTGCCGCATTAGCAAGGAAAAAAAATATTTTTTGTTTATTTAGTTGTTATGCAAGTGACGATAATCTATACTTATATATAAAGAGAGAGAGCGATTTTGTACGTGGAGGGTAATCTCCGGAACCAGTGCACCTATTTGAAAAATTCTTTCACTGTTTGAAAGGTACATTATTCCAGATGGACATAGGCTATATATTATGTATATCTGATCAGTAGAAATAAAGTTAGGGGGGATACTCTAGATTTGTGTGCACGGCCGCCATCTTGGATTTTTCCGCCAGCGTTTGGCGCATTTCGCATGGCGATAATTATTGCGTTCTGGTAAAAATAACCCAATGTCAAATTCTCTAATTTTAAGATCAAACAGTTATTTCTGATGTGATCTTTTAATTACAGTATAATAATTTTTAGAATTTAATTTATTAAATGCTGATCACGTGACTTCTTTTTCTGGTACTTTAAATAAATTTATCGTCACGGACATAACAACTAAATAGACAAAAAAATATTCTTTTTCTTTATAATGCAGCAGACGATTGGATATTATCCAAAAAAATAAATATCCCTTACGATTTTTTTATAAATATATATATATATATATATATATGTAATAAATTAAATACTAGGCCCTCCATTCTATCAGTTAAATTCCCTTTCCTAAATCCAATCCCCAGTAACATTACTTTAACGCTTTAAAAACCCATAGCAACAGGACTTCCCATAAAACAGCAAACGTTGCATTTCTACACGTGTATACGTCCCGAGAAAGGCGTGAGTTCGCATCGCCAGCCCGAAATTCCGCTGACATTTCAAAACAACAGCCACATGTACCTCGCTTCTAGCGCGTAAGGTTGAAAGGTGATATTGCACTTCGCTCCGAGCATCTGAAATGAAAGGACGTATGTTACTATCGCTCCTAATAAAATGATTCGACCCGACTGCTTCAAAATTCTAATTCCTTTCAGGCTGAGTCTAGCTCCAGCCATGTAAATTTGAGCTAGTTTTCCTTTTCAGGTTGCATTTTAAGAACGAGATGTAATGATTATATTACACATATATATATATATATATATATATATATATATATATTACATCAATTGTATACATTGATAGTCGCATTTATTATAAATACATATATTTATTTTTTTTGGCATTAATTGCATACATTGACCGTTGTATTTAATTTGAATGTACTCCGTAGCGAAGCACGGGTTTTCAGCTAATTATTTACATATTATGGTTATTTAATTGACTTATGAAAATTAACATGGAAAAATAAAAGCCTTTTTAGCTTGACCAACAAAGTTTTTTGGGTTTTTTAATAAATTTATAATCAAAATTCAACGATATTTTTTTTCTCTGAATTTGATTTTTTTTTTTGCTTTTTACAAAATTTCTCATTCATTTTATGTAAAAGTTATTTAGTGTTAAAATTAAAGAGACCTGCTAAACATTCTCTATAATGCTAATTATGCCATTACTGTGATTATTCTTTAAAGTTATTATTATAGGTATATTAAGGAGATGTAGTTTTTCAAATTACCAAAAATCGAACAAAAATTGGATTCTTTTGGGTGGGTGTATTAATATTTTTTTAAAAAGTAAATAATAGAATAAAATGCATTTAAAATATGCAATGAAAATTAAAATGAAAACTTGGTGGCTTTAGAAAAGTAAATATTAAAGGTAGGTAAAAAAAATCTTTTAAATAGCTTTTCCTCAAAATGCGTAATTTCCAAATTTGCAAATATTTGAAATGCCCCTTGCGTCATAATTTTTGACGAAATTGTATAAAATTTATAATAAAGACTCCTCTAATACATCAAAATAAAGTTATGCATCCATTTCAGGTTTCGACATCATTCTGATTATCGAAGTTAAACTTAAGTGTAGAGAAGTACAAAAATTTCCCGAAAATTCAGAGCACAAGCATAAAATTATTTACTAAAAATTTACTATTCAACGAAAGCACAAAGTAATACATAACTCTGTTCAAAATGCATTTATAAGCAATATAAATGCAAAATTAGGGTTGAAAGTTAAAAATTGGATCGCAAGGAGCATTTTAAAAACTTAAATAAAATTTAAATTTTTTAAATTTATAAAAAATATAATAAGGTGTTTGATATAGTTATACTTTAATGAATATATATATATGCAAAATTTCTTATCTCTGAGGTAAACATTTCAAAAATCGATTTGCATTCTCAACCAATCCCTTAGAAGAGAACTGCTAAGATCAGTTTTTAACTTGAACACTACGGACCAAGTTGCAGTGTTGCCAACCTCTACGAAGCGCCTCCCCCTAGCGCCATCTCGAAATTCCCCTGTTTCCCCCTAACACCAACTTGAGATCACCCTAAAATAAATTCTGGTTCCAAATAGGCATCCTGTTTGAGAGATAAATTGAAATAAATAGAAAATACACACTTACATAATGAAATTGAGGTTTATTTACATTTGACATATGTATGGAACTTATAATCTAATAAAAAATACGCGTCTCGATTGTACAAAATATTTTTTTTAAATGCCCCCCCCCCCCCGCAAAATGCCCCTAAAAATATTTGGCCCCTAAAATCATCCCTTTTCATCTAACTTACCCCCAAATTTAGGGGGAAAACCCCCAGGTTGGCAACACTGCCAAGTTGGTTCCAGTCCTCGGTGACTGGCATATTCGGTGGTCGGACTCTAGTTTCATATTAACGTGTCGAGCCGGTCCCGGAACTTTACTCACCGGCATAATGGCGAGAGGGTCCGGTCACTGAATTTAAGGTACTTGCACACCTCTATTTGTTATGCATATAGATGAAAACATTCAGGTACGAAACATTATTTCTCAATCTTTGTCACTAACAGCGTTTTCTCCCTCTCATACCTTTCTCCCTTAGTTTTCTGCCATAAAGCATATAATTTACTGGCTGAAAACCCGTACTTCAATATGTAGTACATTCAAATTAAATACAATGGTCAATGTATGCAATTAATGCCAATTATATATATATATATATATATATATATATATATATATATATATATATATATATATATATATATATATATATATATATATAAAATATTTATAATAAATACAATGATCAATGTATGAAATTGACGTAAAAAAACAAAAAAAAATACATTTATAAAAAAAATCGTAACGGATAATTTTATAGACAAAATAATGAAGAAGAAAATATTCAAATTAAATCTAATAGAACATACTAAAGAATATAGTACAGTTTGAGTAACATTTCTTTTACTGCATTTTAATATTTTTTTGGATAATGTCCAATCGTCTGCCAAATTAGCAAGAAAAAAAATATATTTTTTTTGTCTATTTCGTTGTTATGCCCGTGATGCAAAATTAGTTTTAAGTATGATAAAAAGAAAAGAGACCACGTGATCAGCATTTAATAAATCAAATTCTAAAAAATAAGCTTTAAAAATTCACCAAAATCAGAAAATGGAGGTAAAGATTCGAAAAAGATTTCATCTTAAAGGAATTTTTATGGTCTTTCTCGTGATATAAATTTTATAACCCTCAAATTATTATTTTAAATGCGAACTCAATGTTACTAAAACAGCTTAAAAATTTAATTTTAAAAAAATCTATGAAGATTTTTTAAAAAATCTTTCTTAGTGCACCCCTACACTATAAGAAGAATCGCCATGCAAAATTTCAGCCCTTTAGGTCCAGCGGTTTGGTCTGTGCGTTGTATGTAAGTCAGTCAGTTACGGAACTGTTTTATATATATAGATTAGCATTTCATTTTAAAGGAATTTTTATGATTTTTGTCGTGATATAAATTTTATAACCCTCGGATTATTATTTTAAATGCAAACTTTAAAGAATATTACTAAAACAGCTTAAAAATTGAATTTTAAAAAATCTAAGAAGAGCTTTTCAAAAACCTTTTTTAGTACACCCCTACACTATAAGAAGAATCGCCATGCAAAATTTCAGCCCTTTAGGTACGGCGGTTTGGTCTGTGCGTTATATGTCAGTCAGTCAGTCAGTCAGTTACGGAACTGTTTTATTTATATAGATTATTTGCTCTCCTCTGACCACCTGCCCTGATCTGAGTTGGAATACAATCCAAAATTATACCGCAGAATTTCTGAATTAAAGTGCTTGTCAGATTAAATTGCGGTATTTTAGAAATTAAACTCGTGACCGTTTTTCCTCCTCATGTCCCAGTTGAAATAGCATCTATCTCTAAGCCAGAATAACATGATAAAATGCTTAGTCATGTGAATAACATATTTTTCGAGAAAAAAATGGATTTACAAATATGATGTTCTTTGATTCGACTTGTAATGTAATTACTTCGTTTCGTAATTATTGCAGATTAGTGATTGCACTGCCGGACCAAAAATACAATACCGGAATTCGGTATTTTTCAAACGTTATACCAGGGATACCGGTATTAATACCGGTATTTAGAATTTTTCAAAAAGATACAAAAGTACAGTTGTTTTTTTGCCATATAATTTAGTCTTGCCAAAAAATGCATAAACTATAAAAATGTAAACAATTTTGTTATGTACAAATATAAAATAAAGGAGCAAATGTTATATCAAACATAATAATAATAGCTGTAAAATAATAATTTATAACATTAGAAACAAAAAATATAAATAAAAAGTAAATCACTGTCACTGTAGTATTACAATACAATGACGTAACAAAAAATTTAGTATTATTATTTAGAAGCGTAAATATCATATAAAAATTTTGTTGTGCAGTCTATTATATAATATCTCTTATTAAAGAAAAAAAACCAACTAATTTATTAACTGAGTATTTTTGAAATGTGATCGTGAAAAATATAATGCATCTATTATACTGTCATTAAGCCGGGAATATATTTTTGTGCACAAATTACCTGCAGTTAAAAATATACTTTCTGCATCTACGCTTGTGGGTGGTACTGTTATTAATTTGTGATATACAGGTAGCCCTCCTACAACACGGCATCTTACAACGCGGTTTCGCTCTAACACGATAAAAAATTGCGGGAACCTTCGTATAACACTGTACTTCTATAGCACTTGATAATTTGATATTTGTTTGACACATTTAAAAACTAAATTACCTTAAAATAATGACGGGGTGGAAAAATGAACTATAGTGGCTTTACATGAAAATGCATAAACAAATTATAATTTATTCCTTTATAACTCTATAAAATTACAAGAAGGCTTAAGCTTAGCAGAAAATCTTGAATCATTTTTCCTGAATGGAGACCCTACCGCTGAAAGAAGCCGAAAATTCAAAAGGGAGTTGCGAAATTGTCTATCTCCATACCGTGAATCCACAATGACCTTGTAGGAACTAGAAAATAAACCAAAATTACAGATTTTTTAAAGAGGACAGAAGGTGCAAAAAATCTAAATGAAGAAAAAGGTTCTGAAAAGGAAGGTGATATCGTTCAATCGAAAAAAACCTTCTAGTTTGATTGTACTGAGCAGTGATGGCGAAGAAATTTATTAAATTAACGTCGCGTTAGATGAAAATAATATTTTTTTGTTTCTTTTCGTTTTGTGTTATACATACATTTATATTTTTAATAAAAATGAAGTTGCTTACGTGGAATTTAAAAAAAGAATGTTTGTCTTTAATAAGTTTTCAGAACGTAACCCCCTTTTTGAACTGTCTCTGGATCTCATATAACACGGTTTCACACAACTCGGCGTTTTCCAGGAACCTATCTACCGTGTTATAGGAGGGTTACCTGTACTTTAAATATGTGCCTCGAAGTCTAATGTTCTAACATTTCAGTCTCTCGTCTGACAGTTTTGAATAAATCTATTTTTTGTATTACTTTTGTATCATTGTTTGTAGCATTTTTTTTCATTTATAGCTAATACCGGTATTGAAATCACTCATCGAAACGGAACGAAAATGAGACAGCAAAGGATTTATGTTAGTAATGCCACATCAATGAAAAAAAATACGACTTCAAATAACATTAGATGGCCAATAATTTAAGTCAAAACTTTTGATAAAAAATATTTATTATTTATAGTAATACCAAAATACCGGTATTTATCATTAGCAAATACCAGTTTTACGAAATTTCAAAATAGCACGAAATACCGGTATTTGATATACTGGTATACCGGTATTGCTATCATTATTGCGAATATAACTCTTTTAAACGGGCAGATCCTTTCATTTGTTTCTAAACATAAAATAAACACCAACATAATGTTATGATTGCGCATTTGTCCGTTTAGTTATTTTATGCATCGAAAAAAAATTCTGCGTTGTTTGTATTAAAAGGTGGTGCATCGTACATCTCCTTACACAGAGTTAAAGCACGGGGCATTTTAATTTTACAGCGATGGACATCAATAGTTTAATTTACTATTAGATGACACCTTTGAAGATTATCAAAGGTTACAATGCCTGCCTGCAGGAGTTACAGCGATACTCTAATGCAGGGATTCCAACCCTTTTTCCTACATAGATCCCTTTTAAAAGAAGGATTTTCTTCATCGACCCCCTCACATTTTTCTCTATAATATGCAGCATACAACATATTATAATACTGCTAATTGCACATAAAACACTTAAATATAACAATTTGACTAAGAATATAAACAAAAATTAGAAAAAGTGGTTCATTAGGTTTATATTTTATTATTTTTTTACTGTTTTAATCTTTAATTTCACAAATATATACAAGATTTCAGAAACACAGGTCGTAATTGCACAAAAGATCGATTTCAATTAACGTGGTGATTGTGCTTGATGCATTGATACCATTTTTTTTTAATCTTTAGCCTGAAATTGCTTATCATCGTATAGTCACAATAAAGAATATAAATATATATTTTACTAAACAATTTTATTGACTTATATGTAATTAGAACATAATTTCATTCGACACATATACAAAAGCTTCATGACATTCGACTTTAGCTGGCAGGATCACTCCGCCCTATGCAAATGTGTATTTATACATATTAAAACGCATATTATTATCGAATAATTACATTCCTAAAAAATTAAATTAAATTTCAAAACCCAAAAATTTTTCATCGACCCCCAATAGACCCCTGGAATAGTATAGACTCTTTTTAAACTTCCATCGACCCACAAGGGGTCCACCTGGACCCCTTTGGAAATCCCTGCTCTAATGTAATACAACTACTTTATTTACAATGGGCCTAAAAATTAATTTAATATAAAAGTACCTATATTTAAAAAGTAATATTACGAGTAAAAAGCTAAAGGCTAATATTAAAAAGTATATAGGCTAAATACTCAAATTTGTGAAAATTTGTTCTTAAAAATAAATTAAAAGCTGCATAAATCCCTCTTTATAAATTTGGATCAGAACTCAAAATCTGAGACACTCATAACACCAGCATACCTAGATTAACCCTTCAGCGGGCGTGTCAATTTTTGGAACACCAGCAAGCGCGCGTGGTGCAAAGTGCAACGTCTCTTTCAACCTTGATTATTCCTTTTGTAATGAACTTTTTTGTTTTCAAATTGAAAATAATAATTCTGCGTTTTATGACAAGATATAAAATGTTGATACTATAAAGATATATTTATAATTAAAGGCCAAAGAATGCAGATACAATCGCCTTATTTCAAAACTGTCCGGCTTATTGGATCTAAGGACAATTTGCGAAGGGATCCCTATTATGCCCAAAAACCTAAAAAACAAAGAGATTGCCCATTTTTGGGATATGCGGGATACCGTGTAATAGCTGCACATTGGAACGACCACATCAACTCCTGATTTTGTCGTATTGTAATCCAGTATAATCGCTGGTTTACCACGGTTAATTCATGACTAACAATGAATGGAAAGGAATACAATGGTCGGAAAATCAGACCTGCATTAGAAAGGGTGTAGCTATAAATAAAAACCGCCTAGAACAATCAAACCTGACATGTAAAAACATTCCATTCAAAATTACGAAAATGTTTCACTTGTACACGGGGGCGCCCGCTGAAGGGTTAGAGAACAAGGGCATCGAAACTCGGGTTCGACTCCCCGATCCTAGCAAAGGTCTTTACTTATTTATAGTACATATTTGCTATTATTTCTTTTAACCCTTCAGCGGGCGCGCCAATTTTTGGAACACCAGCAGGCGCGCGTGGCACAAAGGGCAACATCTCTTTCAACCCTAATTATCCCTTTTGTAATAAACTATTTTTTTCAAATTGAAAATAAAAATTCTGCGTTTTATGATAAGATATAAAATATTGATAATATTGAGATATATTTATAATTAAAGGCCAGAGAATGCAGATACAATAGCCTTATTTCAAAACTGTTTGGTTTATTGGATCTAAGGACAACTTCCGAAATAATTTTTATTTATGTCCAAAAACCTAAAAAACAATGAGAGAGTCCATTTTTGTGATATGTGGGATGCCGTGTAATAGATGCACATTGGACCGACTACATCAACTCCTGCTCTTGTCGTATTGTAATCCAGTATAATCGCTGATTTACCACGGTTAAATCCCGACTAACACTGAATGGAAAGGAATAGAAGGGTCAGAAAATCAGACCTACATTAGATAGGGTGTAGCTATAAATAGAAACTGCTTAGAACATTCAAACCTTGCAAGTAATAATAAATCATTCAAAATTAAGAAAATGTTGCACTTTGTACACGGGCGCGCCCGCTGAAGGGTTAAATTACACTACAACATTATAACATTATACACATTTTTCAAAATTAAGGATTATTTCGACCATCATTCGTCTATTGTTATTCGAAAATTTTGGTGGCAACGAATGTCATTTTTGGATGGAGAGTGTCTGGAAAAGAAAGCAATTGCATTTCACCTCATAAAATATTCCTTTATAAACATATCCTAACAAGGTATTATTATAAATCTCCTTCAGAAACGCAAAGCTGTATCATTAACGACACTTTTACCATAGTATTTACTAGTACTCACTCTGAAGGTCTCTTTGAGTAGTGAAAGTGGAAATTTGCCATAAGCGTGACATTCTGCTGTCTGTCGAGATTCAACAATTGAATTACTATCTTAGCTCTGAAAGAATGAAGTCCAAAGTGTCTAATAACTAATTTTATTTATATAACTGGATACAACGTAAAATTATCCCTGAATACAGTTACGACAATGCGTGTATTTCATGCATTGTGGAGGATAATTCCTTTTTTTTTAGATAAGCGCTGTTATTATTATACATAATGGAAAGAAACAATTTTTAGTTCCTAGTAAAAGTACGTCATTTCTTTTTTTTTCCTTTTGCATGACGTATGAGGAAATCCTTGCATTCCACGTTACAACCTTCGATACATAACGGAAATTCTTTGGTTCTAATGACATTTTATCCTCTTACGTATATTAACGTACGTGAAAAAAAAATTGATAAAAATGGATCTGATAAATGACACCAAAATATCTGCTTTTAACTCAAAACGGAATTTCGATAGAAAACTCGAGACTTAAATACTTTAAGTACTACGATAAACAGGTTATCTTATAGAAAGAAATTGTTCGAAATGAAACTAGTAATGAGCAGTTAAATAAAATATCTCCTAAAAGGGCATATTATAATAGATTTTACATGGGTCTTGTATTCCATTGTGTTCACGAAAAATGCTGCCGATCACTTATATCAGAGACATGATTTTGGCGCGTCATATTCTTGAAATCCGCTTTGTTTAAAATGAAACAAAAGTTCCAAAAAAACTAGACTTCAGTGCACGAGTTTAATTGTAATAAAACTGACTCTTAAAAATAGAAATGAAAATTCAATTCGTATATTCAGCAAAGAGAAATATGCATTCAACATTTTAGGTTGGTTGATTGAGAGCGCTACGGTCAACTTTTGCTACAGGAAGAATAATTTGACCGGTACCTACACTCTAAAGACGATTCCGAACGGTTACAAACATTCGAGCAAACAGTGGGACTCGTACCCCTACGGCAGTGTTGCCAACCTCTATGAAGCGCCTCCCCTTAGCGCCATCTCGAAATCCCCCTGTTTCCCCTAACACCAACTTGAGATTATCCTAGACCTTCCCTGAAGAAATTCTGGTTCCAAATAGGCATCCTGTTTGAGAGATAAATTGAAATAAATAGAAAATACATACTTACATAATGAAATGGAGGTTTATTTACATTTGACATAGAGGTTTATTTACATTTGACATACGTATGGAACTTATGTATATAAAACAGTTCCGTAACTGACTGACGAACTGACATACAACGCACAGACAAACCGCTGAACCTAAAGGGCTGAAATTTTGCATGGCGATTCTTCTTATAGTGTAGGGGTGCACTAAGAAAGATTTTTTTTTAATTCTTCATAGATTTTTTTTAAATTAAATTTTTAAGCTGTTTTAGTAACATTGAGTTCGCATTTAAAATAATAAATTGAGGGTTATAAAATTTATATCTCGAGAAAGACCATAAAAATTCCTTTAAAATGAAATCTTTTTCGAATCTTTACCTCCATTTTCTGATTTTTGGTGAATTTTTAAAGATTAATTTTTAGAATTTAATTTCTTAAATGCTGATCACGGGATTTCATTTTCTGGTACTTTAAATAAATTTATCGTCACGTGCATAGCAACTAAATAAACAAAAAATATTTTTTTCCTTGCTAATGCGGCAGACGATTGGACATTATCCAAAAAAATATTAAAATACAGTAAAAGAAATGTTCTACAAACTGTACTATATTAACTGTACTATATTCTTTAGTATGTCCTATTAGATTTAATTTGAATATTTTCTTCTACGTTATTTTGTCTATAAAATATCCCTTATGATTTTTTTTATAAATGTATCTTTTTAAATCAATTGTATACAATGATCGTCGTATTTATTATATATATATATATATATATATATATATATATATATATATATATTGGCATTAATTGCATACATTGACCGTTGTATTTAATTTCAATGTACTCCGTAGCGAAGTGCGGATTTTCAGCTAGTATTCTAATAAAAAAATGCGTCTCGATTGTACAAAATATTAAAAAATGTTCCCTCCCACAAAATTCCCCTAAAAAAATGTGGCCCCTAAAATCACCCCTTTTCATCTAACTTACCCCCAAATTTAGGGAGAAAACCCCCAAGTTTGCAACACTGCCCCACGGGCTCTAGAACCGAATGCCAGAGTCTAGCCAATCGGCCAACGTCTAGGGAACGGTATGGTAAATAACGATTCGTTAAAAGGTGCAATATTTTGGGGATACAGAAGAAATAATAGCGCACATACGTATAACATGTACAGTGAAACCTTAATCGATCGTTCCCCGAATCATTGTTTTCCCGTATGCGCAATTTATTTCATCCAGTCCCGATGATAATAATTCTGTGTGTATGTTCCCGCATTGATCGTTTAGTGCAATGGATCTTAACATCTTCATACTTTATCAGATTGAAACGAAGTTTTATAGTAGTTAAACTAACGAAAATGGTCTTACTCTTTTTTTACAATTCTAAGAGAACGTTGGAAGTTAAAGTCAGATATGCTGAGTACATGAATTAGTCGACCATAGTAAGAATTTGAAAGTTATTCTTAGAAGCTCCCATATTAAAAATATCGGAGTCATAGATCCCTTTCTCAGAAACATTTGCAACTTAATCTAAAACTCCTTCTATAATATTTTTACCTTTCCCTACCCACAGTCTAAACACAAACTCCTAGACAGTCTGGCTTTGAAATCAATACATTTTCAGCCAAGAACATGAAAAATGACGTATGAAAACTTCTAAACTTTTATATTAAATTAGGCTGAAATTTTTACCATTTTAAGGGGGAAAGGTAGTTTTTCTACTTCATAATATTATTTTCGAGAATTTAAAAGTTGAGTCTGTTCGGTTCTGCAAGCTGCATACTATAGCGAGCGATTCCTATAAATTGAAAATTAGTCAGCAAACATGCCTAGCAACGGATGAGCGGGCTATCGCCAAAAGAAATAAATTCTCTGGGTCAGCAATCAAATGCTGATATCTAAGCTTCGTGCAGGGAGATTTCGTAAGTACTTACTGATGAAAAGATTTAACAAATCGGATAGCTATCTTTCAAAGATCTTTAAGATTTCTGTGGAAACTAAACTCCTCTTTTCTCACAGAAAGAAAAAAACGCTTAAAAAATAGTTTTAAGAATCGACCTACAAACACGCTCAGAAGAAAAAAAGAATCACACTCAAAATCAAGGTCTAATTTTCACTAGTATTTCACTACCTTTGCAATATATCTTCGTTTATGCCTCAGATGAAGGAATAATAATAATAGGTAAAGATAATTCAATAAAAATATTCTTGAAAGAAGTGAGAAAAGAGATTTTAGGATTTCTAGTCAAATTATAAAGGATTACTTAGCGCAAAGTTTAGCTCCATTTCCCAAAGGTTAACCTTTACCTTACGGGGTGGGATAGCATGTATCCAAAGAATACGGACCCAAGAATATATATATATATATATATATATATATATATATATATATATATATATATATATATATATATATATATATATATATATATATATAAGAAAGAGTTGATAGTGAAAATCCAGCATAAGACATATTACAGTATACAGCGTGAAACAAAAACATGAAAAGAAAACAATTTAAAAGGTTTTAGACAGCATCTCTTCATCAGCGGTGTCGATACTGTCTAAAAACTAATGGATTGTTTCTGATAAGTATGATCTAACCAATAAACAATATATATATATATATATAATATATATATATATATATATATATATATATATATATATATATATATATATATATATATATATATATAATATAATATAATATAATATATATATACATATATATATATATATATATATATACACATATATATATACATATATACATATATATGTATATATATGTGTGTGTGTGTGTGTATGTATAGAATCCTTTTAATGGCCGTTCTTCCAAAGGGGATATGAAATTTCCCGTTATAAAGAGGGAATGTGAAAAATGGGTGCCGTAAGCTAAAGGTTAATTAATATTGCTCTTCTCTTCATGTAGCTTAAATCAAATACATTTCTAACATGTTTAAAAGACCTTTAGATCAGATTTACACTACTCTTGAGCAAATTTCCTATAATCTTCAAAAATATTTCTAATGTAAGTTAAAAGTCATGGGTCTATAAGGGGAATTTAACTATACAGTACCTTGTTATATATTCGAAATAAAAGTTAGAGATTAGAGAGACGGTGAATAATTAATCCACTACATGAAAGTAGTGTATGTTTAACGTGAAAACACCAGAGAAATAAAAACAAAATCAAAAACTAAACTAAGGAAAAAAACGTGGATCGTTAGCCACTGTTTTCATGTATTAAACAATGTAAAAATGATGTTTTCCCTTAGTTTTTCAGTTAAAACGAATAAAGCAAAGCTCGGATAACCGTACACCGCATCATGAAATACGCGTTGACATAGTAACTGATCGTGTGAAGTAAATCTAGAACGTTTCCGTCCAACCATTGAGCTAGGTGACCCTCTTCTTAGCTAAGGGCTTGCAAACATTCCAAATGAAAAAGAACGCCACAGTTGTAATAAATGTTTACAAACTTGTTACAGAGATGGTATATCATGATATCTAGAATAAACATTAACTGTCTCGCCGTTTTCACACCAGTTGATTTCCACCTGTACTTCAATAGACCTTATTCTCTGACTGACTTAATGTAAACATAGGGCTCGTACACACAATCTTCAGCTCCTAGTTTTATGTTGATACGATAATACGATGTTTATGCATATCATTTTAATGTCGCCTTTTGTTGTTAAGCGTTGAATAATTCTGCCGCTTTCAATTTATCAGATTGTCTCGATTATTTACTTTAGGTTTCATGATTTTTAGCTTCCATTCTCGCGTTACCGCTTAAAATGATGAAAATATATAGATTTTTTAAAACAGTTTTTTTCCCATAAATATCCTTTGATCAAGTAATTAATTTTTAAGACGTATAAGACCCTCAAAATCTAATATGACCAAGACTATCAAACAGAAAGTAAGGAAAAGTGATGCAGATTGATACTTTGAAATATCTTCAAAAATAAGTACAAATAAACCATTGTAGAACTGTATAGTAATGATTTTGTGTTGGTTCAAAATTAAATTTATTACTAAAGCATATAAGCCTCTAGAAAGCAAAAATGATAAAGACTATCAAACAAACAGGAGAGAAAACTTGTAAAGTTACTAAACGTTTGTTTCTTTGAAATTTCTTTTAAAACACGTACGAATAAACTATTGTAGAACTGTATGGTAACGATTCTGGTTGATTCAACAATACAATAAATTAGTTTTGTGTTGTATTTGTTAGTATTCGCTAAAAAAACTCTGCAGTTGACCAAAACTATTTGTTGCAGCAAAACTATCTGATTTTCCTTCACCTACCCTCTTTCCATTTAGTAATTTTAAGGATTTATTCCAACATTTTATGCCCAAGAGACCCGAAAAGGCTTATTAAGATTTAAGATTTTCTGTTAAAGAAAAAAAAATGGCAAAAGTTTATTCCTGTGGGAAATAATCGTTATTCGTTTGCAAACTCCTCAGGAACTGCTGTAATTCATCGAGATCTAGCAACTCAAAATATTATTCAGAAAAAAAAGAGTACTATGAAGTGATAGGGTTGTATAAAGTAATAAAATTCCTTTCAGTATACATTTTTTTTTTGTATTGTTCGAGTAATGTTCATCAGTTCCTTCAAATTTTGGTAACTGCTTAAACATAATCTGCAACATGGCACCTCGGTGAATAATAATAGTTTATGTATTGTATTTTAAAACTTTTCCTATAATTTGTTCAAAAAGTAATTTGAAACTTTTGACTAAAATTACACAGATTATAATATAAAGATTTTCTTAAATATTCAGTACTTCTCCGTCAGTGACGGCTCCAGTCCAAAGTTTTTTTTTTTGTTTTTTTTTTTTTTTTTTTGGGGGGGGGGAACGTCGGCTCTTAGAGTTATATATATATATATATATATATATAGATAGATAGATAGATAGATATAGATATATAGATATAGATATAGATATAGATATATATATATATATATAGATATAGATATATATATACATATATATATATATATATATATATATATATATATATATATATAATATATATATATATATATATATATATATATATATATATATATATATGTGTGTGTGTGTGTGTTTGCATATATATATAAGAAATAAACATATAAACATCCTCTCATTTTAAATTTAAATTCATTTATTATTAAGTCTACGATTATATAATTTTAGACTAAGAAAAAAAATACGCCGGGCTTTTTTTGGGGGGGGAGGGCAATTGTCTCTACTGCGACCTCCTCTGGAGCCGCCATTGTTCTATTGTTCTCTGTAAATAAAACTATCAAACTGCCGAAGTACCAAGTAAAATTTTTATATAATTCCGAAGTAAGATAGTTCTTTTCCAATGTCTCATCTGAAGGCATAAATGACGGTATCTAACAATAACAGTAATCAATACTACTGTCTTAGTAAAAAAAAGGACAGGATCATTTCTTTGGTATATATAACTGAACACGCATTTAAATGTCTGATCATACGCTGAGTTATGCAGAATGAACTCTAATACATAGTTACTCCCAACAATCGTCGCTTGAAATCATTTAATTTACAGTTTATAGTTCAAGTTTCCTCCCCAAAAACAGCCTGAACATTTGACGGACAAGTATTTTCGAAACCGGGCGACGGAAAATACCGCAATTCTCGGTTGATGTAGGGTTGTCAGCTCAAGACATGTCTAACGGCTTGACACAACTTGAGATACTATTATCCTGTCCCTGCTGAAGGCTGCGTGACTTATTTTCTGCCGGCGTGCTGTCACCCACTACGTAAAAACGTCCCCAAGCGTAGTAACTACAGGCTTTACGCTCCAGTGCTTTGAGACTCAAACAAGTGGTAATTCACTGGATGATATGGGAACGATGCTTTCTTTTTAAAAAAGATACATTTTTAGAGAAAGCAAAGGGTTGAATGTTCTGCAATAATCAAGTATCACGAATCTTTTGATCACGTCTGTACTTAAGTGCCACTTACATGAATCACGGGTAAAGTGCGGTGCTTATTTCAGACGTAGACATCTTTCTGACGTCATAATAAAATGTTGCGCATTAAAAACAGACATTCGTAAAAGTCCGATGAAAAACAAAAAGCATACGTGCTGCAATGAAAAGGTTGGATTTTTTTTTTTTAAACGTACTGTTTAGTTAGACGGATAAGTAAATATATTGATTAGTGTAAAATGTTTTGATATTTTAAGGCTGCTATGTACTAACCCCATTGGATTCGCTCACCTTAATGTTAACCTATGGAGAAAGTTTGTCCACGGATTGCCAACTTGGATTCAAAGATTTAAAAAAAAAACTGTACTCCGTTATAGAGAAAAAAATTTTACATTTGTGCACATTTTTCGTTTTTTGAAAAAAATGCAATTAATATTTTAAAATTTAAATTATTTGGGGAAAAATCTGGTATAGTGTGTTTTAAACGCTCATAAATTCCTTCGGTGGACGAAATTTATAAAATGAATCCTGTAGCGCTTTGCAGAAAAGTTCAGGCTATGTGACAATACCAATTTTATTTGATTATCAGCATTTATGTACCTGTAAATAGTTGACAAAAATATAGTTTTTAAAAAAATTTTGGGGGCAGCGCTTAACCCCCCCCCCCTATGGAGAGAGAGCCATTACAATCCCTTAAAATGTCAATCCTGAGGGAGTTGAAATTCTCGAACTGTCAACTGGACTCCTCCCACCACAAGAGTCTGTAAGAAGAGGAAAAGGGAAATACGGTTTTTTTTCTTAGTACATAGCAGCCTTAACAGTCTCAATGCTTATAAGGCTTTTCTAGTTATCCAGTTTGAAGAAAAAAATTTTGATGGAGAATTTATGATTTTTAACCACCTTTGACGTGTTCCTCTCTTCAAGACAAGCACTTTTCAGTCGCAAATTTTTATAGCAGAGCTCACCTCTACAGGGTTGCCCTTGGGGAATTACGGTCACAGTACATTTCCCTGACGTAGTTGTAAAGAGTTGGATGTTAAACTGGGCTAGTACGGTATCTTAAGATACTGCCTCGAGATGTAAGTCCTTGAGAATATTTACAAACTTTGTGAGGTATTGAATCAAAATTTATCCCCTGGTTTAAATAAATCACCGTCTGAAGAAAAAGAAGCGCATTATGCAAATGAGAGGCGCTTTTCTACTAGACGGGAATCTCCGTGGGTATCGTACACATGCGAGAGTGAGAGAGAAAACACGACGAGGCGAGGTCGGACAGAGATCAGCGGCTAACGAAAAACAATTGGAGTGAAGATCGCCTTGCCGTACAGCAGCCGGACATTATTACGTTTACCGAAGGCGTTTTGAAGTTATCTATCGTTCCAGCGACCTGTTGATAAAGTGAAGGCAGAAAGGTTAGTGTGGCGTATGTACAAGCAGTGGCGTGGCTGAATTCTGGTAGGGTATCCGTAATATAACTATCGGGATTAACACACGCGATAAATAATTTCCCGTTGCCTGCTAGCCATTGAGTACGGTATTTATGTAGCCTAATTTTGTTGTAATAAATAGTTTAGTGTAGAAAACCTCGGCAGATCTAGTTAACGGTGAGTTCATTGTTTAGTATATACATTACCTTAAGGGTAAAGGAAACAGTGAACTTCACAACTTCCTTTTTTACTGTCACTGCTTTTCTCAGAGATTTTTCATAAAACCAGTGTGCCAAATTTCACTATACTATTAAGGAGTCGCAACCATAGAGTTAACAGTACCTATCTTGAGTGTTCTAAGAATCAGGTTGATCTCTCATTCATCTTGATTTGAAATATATCTTATTCTAACAGTTCAAATTATGAAAGGCACTGATGACAAGTCTTTAGTCTCAAATCTTCTCAGGAATCCAACCTGAAGAAGCTCTAAGCATTAACATCTTCAGCGATATGAGATACTTTTAAAAGAATTATTTGTTAATGAAGTCGTTATAATTTTTAATCGTCATCTTAAGAACAAACATGGTTCACAGATATGTAAAGATTGATCAAATTAAAGAGGACTAAATGTTTGTAATAAATGCATAGTTAGTTCAAAAGTGATTGTCTAAACTACTAAGACACAACCCCAAATGCGCCACGAGTCAATGAATTCCATTCTGAAAGAATCAAATTCCTTGGATTTTCGATGGAGCCATTTCTAAACAGTATCTGTCACCTCACAGTCAAATGATTTTTATGTAAAAAATGCGTAATTTCTTAAGATGAAATTGCCAGACTGCTGAGGCAATTCTTCAAGTGCAACATTAAAGGATGAATTCTATTCTCTGCGCAGAAGAAATTCCATGGGTTGATGCCGGAACGATCCCCGAACGCTGTCTTTTACCTCATCGTCTATGACAGCAAATCTGAACCTCTGGCAACTTTGACGTTTACTTTCGAAGGAAGCTCTATGTTCATCATCAATAAAAATTCTATTAAGAAAATTGCTTCCTTCTTGCTTGGGCGCGATGCTCGTTCCATTGTCAAACTGTCGGATGATATTTCTGATCGGATGTCAAGTGTTGAAGGACCACAGGGCAAAGATTTTCCTGTACACAATATGTCTTCTGTCAATAGCTGGCCCACAACCAGAACTGATGGAGGTTTCTTTCGATATGACACGCTATGTTATCCTCCTGTTTCCTGGGATGAGACAGTCAGCCTATAGGTCACGCTACCTTCGGCGATCCCACAGATTGCCTGACCCTGCCGCGGGTCATTTTGAAGTGATGAGTCTACCTCGAAATATCTTTCTGTTATGGGAGACAGGGAAAAGAAATTTCCAGGGTTTCCAACTTTGAAACGTTTTCAACAATCGGACAGATCATATCTGACCTCTATTTTTATGTACTTGTATTCATTTTTTTCTGTGTGTTTGTTGAATGAACCCATCTCACACACAGTTGTTAAACACAAAGAGTTGCTGTCGCTTGACAGTAGTAGGTCATTTACACGAGCACAGAGCAGCCAGTGTTAACACTATCATGCCGATTTATCTCAGAAACCACATTTCACTTCGTATTTCTTCTATTTGATTCTGTATATAAAATAGAAGAAATATTTCATTCTATCAACATTTGATCAACTTTATAGTGTAGTTATCTTTTTATCACTTTTCCGCCCACATCTAATTAAAGTACTCAATTTCGGCCTGTATGAACAAATAAAATTCAATAAAAGTAAACGAAGGGATAAACCTTTGATTCAGCAATTTGTCTTAAAATAATACTCGTAATTTATGATAAAAAAATACTTTATGAGACAAAATTATGTTCTAAAAAAACTAAAATTTGATAAGATAAAGTATCATATTTTTTAACCAAAATAAAAGGCTAATAAATAAATTTGCAATCGTAGGTGTTATAAAAGTGTGTCATGATTAACACCGTTGTACCTAAGTCTAACATCCCATCCCACTGTGGAATTCACGATAACGAGATGGCGGATGAGTTGGCAAAGAAAGACACTAATGTCACTCAATCTTTGTGCAGTTGACTACAAGCTTTGTCTCTTCAGTTGACTACAAGCTTTGTGAGATCGGCTGAACATTTTGAGGCGGTGATGGGCAAAATGGTGTAAGTCAGTAAGTCAGGTGGTGTAAGTCAAAAGAGTTTTACTGCAAAAACTACAAAATATTCCACCATAAATTGAACAAATTATAATTCCTAATAATTATTATAATGTTACAAATAATAACTATTTGCAATTCCACTATAAATTGAACATGGAGATTACATTTTTGCCCTCAAATGAAAAAAGTTGAAAATGTGACTTACACCACTTTGCCTTTCACCGCCTCATTTAGTAAATTCGAAAATTAAACAACTACAAAAGCTTGAACTGAAAGAACTTGCCAAAGGAAAATCATGGCACCTCCCTATTCTTCGGTTGCCTGAACGTCCAAGAGATTAGCGCCCTTTACACGTACGTTCTAACGCGAGTGCTTGGAGCGTACGGGATTGCGCGCTCGCTCCAAGCGTACGTGTAAAGGGAGCTAAAAGCGCCCTTTACACGTAAAATCTTGGAGTGCTTGGAACGTACGGGATTGCACGTGGGAAAACTTGCAGTACGCTCAAAAGCAGCTTTCCCTTCCTCTCCGACACCTTCACACATGCACTCAATCGCGTGGGATCGTGGTTTCACGCGAGAAAGAGCGTACGTGTAAAGGGCGCTATTGGGCTGTCGCGGCTTTTAGGTTGACGACGGGGCATGACTGTCTCGCCGCTAATCTTCATCGAATCAACATACTGAATATCCCCACGTGCACCCTCTGCAGCAGCGACGAACTGGTGATTGCTGACCACCTTCTTAAGTGACCGGCGCTTCAAAGTCCTTCTGTTTTTACCCGTTATTGGGAGGCTAGAGAACTTTTGTCTGCTGGTATTTAATTTTGTGCTTTGCATTGTGTATTCTGTACTGTGCTTTTGGCCAAGGATAATGTCTCTGTGCCTGCTGTATCGGAAATAAATTTTAAAAAAAACCTTAGTCTAACAAATGCCAAATTACAAGATCAGTGAAAAAACTACAATGATAATTTCGCGTGTGAAATTTTATTGTCTATTCTTTATTCGTGTGTCAGTGTAACAGTATTTCCATGGAAATATTGCAGCTAAGGAGGAAAAAACTTCATAAAATAGGGTCCCGCAAGAAGAAAAAGAAAGTTCCAAAAAAGTATCACACAGACTTGGAAATTTTGCAACTTGGCTGCAACCACATTTAAATTTAAAGTTGTTAATGCCTTCAAATATTATGTTAGTAAAAAAAAAATTTTTCGCAGAGTTTCCTATATAAATTAGAATATTCATTGTGATGCGGCAGCCAACCATATAATGAATAGCATATGAACGTTAATCCGTTGAAAAATATTTGGCCCCCAAAAGAGATAGTTTGACAGAATTTGCAATTTAAATTATCATATTCATTGTGACACTGCCTCCTGAAAACTGCCTCTAACATCATCTCGCCAAGGCTTTATGATTTCAGCTGGCAGAAATTTTCCCCGAAATTCAGATTTCTAAAATCATTCTTTTTTAAGTTTAATATCGTGAGCAAGCCAAAAAAACAAGCGAAAATAGCGACTTTAAAACAATTCTGTTGAAAGTTCGAGCATCATTAAAATGCAGCTTGTACCTTTTTAGGGCAGTCTTTGTAGAAGCAAGAGAATGGTGACATCCCTGTGGGATAAAACTCTAAACACCCAGGGACAATAACTGCAGGACCGCCTTGCTTGTAATACTTGCTAATCTTCCCAAAACAAGGGAAGTGAAACAAAAAAAGTTGTTTTGGTTTGGTGACCATGAACACAGACAGGTGCACCGCGACTATTTCCGCCACCTTGGCTATGATGTCACTGTAGGCAAACGACGCGAGAAATCAGGAGAGGAATGACCAATAGCTCGTTTGCCTGAGGGGGAAACTTTTTTATTTTATGATCTTGTTTTTTTTTTCTTCAATTTGGGGTTTTCATGGACAGGATGAGAGTGTGCTAAAGATGCAGGGAGATAGAGGATCTTTGAGCGCGGGGTTGTTTTTTCCCCGTCTTCCTGTTCTGCCATTTAAAGGAAACTATGATGCAACATTGTCTTTAAAGATACATGAAAAACGTAATCGAAGGAAATAGAATGATTTATCTTCTGTGATTTGTTGATTTGCATTATTTTGTCAGTTTCACACTTAACAACTAGAATCAGTCCACGACGATTTGGCACTAGAGAATAAAAAATTGACTTCTTCCAGAGAAAAATTGTTCTGCTAGTTTATATTCACTCAGCTTTTTCTGCGTTCTAGTTTGAAGTCTGGGCAGAAGCTACTTATCTGGGGAAACCAGGTGTAAGGCATCATAACTTTGACTAAAATAAAGAAAAATCGTTCTTTCGGGTTTTATTGTCTTTAGTTTTTTGTTTTCCGTTGAAGTGCCCATCCTGTAGCGTATAATGGTTTAATTTTTAATGGTTTAATAAGTAATATATAAAATAATAATTATAATAAAAATAATATAATATGTTAATGGTTATTAAATATTTACGTTTTTTTGTTTAGCTGCATTTCCTGCAGTTAGTGTAACCATCATGACTACTAAATTCGTTTGATATCGATAGCTTCTTAGGAGAATTTTCAGACACACACACAAACACACTTAAAATAAAAGACGATTAAAGCATGGAGCTTTGAGCTTTAAATTCTGTGTTTCGATGCCTCTTTCATAGTTTTGTTCACTTCTTCTGGAATCGACCACCTTTTGTAAAATTTAAACTGTACTACACTTAACTAAGATATTATTCCTCTTGTTGCCAATTTTCGGGAAGATTTCCTCGCCAATATTCGAGGATTCAGGGGTAGCTTAGTGTTCTTAAAGACCTTTGGACCTGTTATTTATTGGTACTTACAAAAGTACCAGTAAGTGCCAGGGATAACGATTTGGGAAGAACAAATGAGTGGAAGTTAAAAGAATTTTAAATCTTAGCAATTTTAGAGGCTGCAGTTCTCAAGCTAACTGATATATCTGATCAACTTCTCTGTGGATCATGAGATGCAATGGTCGCGCTGGAAAAATCATCCAGTAAATCACAATAAACCACAATAAAGGTAGCAAATCACAAAGGAACAAAACCCATAGTACTTGTTATTTGCCTGGCGCTGGCGCTTCAATCCCAGATTATACAGGAACAAAGTACATAAACACTATGGTTTACAACATCCATATGCGACTTATCCATTTATCATATTTTGTAAAGAATTAAGATCTGTGATTTTTCCTGCTTCTACTCCTACCAAGACCTGACTAATAGTTACAAATATTAACCGGAATTCAAAAGCCATCTCTATAAACCATTGATAGCAAGCTTTTGCCTTCTATCTATCGCAATTCTTATAGCAAATTTTCGTCTTCATCTCATTTGCCTTTCAAAAATCTTATGTCGCAACTTATTTCTTCTTTGGTTCATTTATACTTATAAATTCTTACTACATTAATCTGTGAATAGGGTCATCTAGATAATCTAACTGCATTTTAAACAGATTTCGTAACACAAAATAGAGATTAAATGTTTTACCTTTTAATATGTTGCTTGTGCATGTGTGTACACACATAACATGCGTGCATGTCAGTTAAAATATCTGGTTCAAATTCACAAACCTCTCTTTAAAAGAAGTTAAATATTTGTATTTCCCTCTAGAATTAAAAGCGAAATAAAGCGCAAAAGATTTGGAAGGATTTCCTTTGTTTCTACATGCATAGAGAGATGCTCTGCCTGCGAGTACTATTAATGCTGAAAAAGAAGGAAACGCTCATTATTCCACCTTCGACAATATTTCCTCTCTTCCAGTTTAATGGGGGCTCCATGATGATGAAGCTATTATTTTTCGGAATTATTATTGCTTCTTAATGCGGTATTTTGCAGAAGAAATTGTCTGAGAATGCATTAAGATCATGTATGCCATAAAATTTCTTTCGTATCTTAGCGGAGATCTTAACCTACGTTATGTGTTTAAGTGGCATAAACATAAAAGCATAAACATTCAAATAGCCCATTGAATTTGTAAATGCTTTTTTTCTTCTGAGTTTTACATCTGATACAATAGATGCATCGATGCATAAGATACTGACATTCACATTTTACTGATCCATTATATGATTATTTCATTATTTTATTTTACAGATATATATAAATTATTTTACTTTTAACTTTATAGTTAGTTAGGTCTGTTTTGCGGCACTAGTAATCAGTCTGCAATTTTTTACCATGGTTTTCCACTGAAGTTGAAGACTCGGATATAGTGGAATTCATTTCGTGTTTGGGCATGATTTGTATTGTATGTTATTACCGCAATCTTTGGTGCTGAATGCAACTTTTTTGCTTGTTTTGTTTGTTTTTGCCGGACTGTAATGTGCCAAGAGACATTTGACTTTAAAATCACAAATTTCGAGGCTTTTAACAATATTTGTTTTACAAAACGATTTTAGTAAAATGTTACGGGTGACCCAGTTGAGCATGAGTAAACATTAAATTTTGCATTTTAAAAAATCCATATAATGAGGATTTCAGTTTAAAATTATATATATATATTATATATATATATATATATATAGATATATATATTTAATATATAAACTCACGGCGCAACAGTCCGATGTGACCAGGGCCCGCAGTACCCATCTCCGCTTTCTTGACCGTGGGCTTGGGGGTGCCAACAGCATATGTCATCAGCCAGGTGGTCAACCTGACGTGGGACCCCCAGAGTTTAGTTCCAAACATGCTTGGTCCTCATATCCGACCACTCAAGGGATGAAAGGCTGAGTCGACCTTGCCCAGTCGCAGAGGCGAACCCTGGACCTTGTTAGGGCTGCTTGTATATATATATATAATATTATATATATATATATATATTATATAATATATATATATATATATATATATAGAGATATAGTATATATATATATATATATATATATATGTATATATATATGTATATATATACATATATATACATATATATATAATATGTATGTATATACATATATATTATATATACGATATATATTACTACGTATATATATGTATCTACATATATAGTATATACATATATATACACGGATATATGTATATACATATATATATATACATATATATATATATATATTATATAATATATATATATATATATATGTATAACATATAATTATACATATATATATATATATATATATACATATATATATATATGCATATACATATATTTATATACAATATTACTATATATATATGTGTGTGTGTGTGTGTGTGTCTGTCTGTGTGAGTATGTCGATGTATGTATAACTAAAACATTTCATAGGAAATCATTCAAAATAAGCCTTCTCAATTCGCCTCGGGCCTTAATGGTCAGGAACATCCATTGCAGATGAAGGGATCATGATTCAAATTCTAGTAGCGGCAGAAATACCATACAGTTATGCAATACGATAATGAGTTAGATCGAGGTAAAGGGCCCCAAGCGAATCTCTCTTTCGACCAATGAGAACGCTATGCTAAACAACAGTATGGATGGTAGCTTAGATGTTAGCATAACGGCTAGTGGACTGCCTGAGTTGGCAGATTCAGTTTCTTCCCCTGGCAAAACCTCGGTAACGGAATAAAGTATATCATTAAGGCACGGTCTAGAGGGTTGTTACACTGACGCCTATTATTAGAAAGCATTATTAGGCACTGCTGCCGCACTAAATCGTAAATTCATTTTAAAAATTGTATTGGCGAAACACTTAATTGTGAAATAACAGGAAAGAAGTATGATTGTCCGCTTAAGGAAAAGGGGAGAATTTATCAGATGGTCAGCAGAGTCCATGATAGAAGTTCCTGTGCTGTCCCCTCGTGGGAAGCATTTTCATCTCACCTATATGGTGATGCATATACAATTAGACACCAAATCGCGGTGAAGAAGGTTATATCAAGACTAGTGCCTGCCTTTGAAAAAAAAAATTTTATTGATCATGATTTTTGATCATTTCCATGTCCTTGGTTATATATCACATATTCACAAGTTTTCAGTTAGTCCTT
>OU015496.1:32111753-32126753 GCA_907164885.2 Dolomedes plantarius | reverse complement strand
ATATCATATAATTTTGGTGTATTTGTGGAAAAATCTATGAAGATTTCAAAGAATTTCAGCATGTGGAGGATGTGATATATTCGCTTTCAAGGAAATCGATTACTATTGCAGTGATATTCGATTAGTAATCCTATGTCAAAAATTTTGCCAAAATGTGCCAGAAAGGATTAAATTTATATGGGTAAAATAATGTATCGTGGTGAGGAAAAGGATGACAGCGACGCCCATTAACAAAGGGTTAAGGCTACTAAAAAATTGGTAATTACATTACCCGAGCAACGCCGGAGGGTACAGCTAGTATATATATATATATATATATATATATATATATATATCTAATATATATATACTATATATATATATATATATATATATATATATATATATACATACATATATTATATATACATATTATATATATATAGTATTATGATATAAATAGATACAATATATATACAAAATATATATACAAAATGTTCATAGTATAACGACTATCTAGCCCCACTTTTTCGTCATCTTTTATTTTTAATACATACAGCATGGATGTTCTAGGACACATGTTGTGAATTTTGGTTTATATAGCATGAATAAATAGAAGGTATTTTCTAGTAAATTGTTGTGAAGGCGGAAGGAACCTTGCAACATTAACTTGATAATTACGTAACAGAAAAATAGTGCTTTCTCCAACTTGTTCAAAAATTACCTTAAAAGATTTATCTTCCCTTTTTTTTACCTTTTTACGTGATAGCAGTAGCATAATTGTACTAGTTAAGAATTGTTAACATGAATTTTTTCACGGTACTATGAACCTAAGAATCTAAAGAAGGTATTTGCTGCCTGAAAGGTTTTATTCTGTTTAGCGATGCTTGCTTTTCTCATTGCATCTGAAATTTCAACTTGGAAAAATCAATGGCAAAAAGTGACATTGAATAAATAGGACTGTTTTAGCTGTTTTATTCTTGTGATAAATGCCTCGGAATTTGCATTCCAAAAATGTCGTCTAGACATTTTATTGCAACATTTCGTGTCAGTTCACTCACTTTTAAAATGTTGTAACATGCGTGAATTTTTTTTTTTTTTGTAGAAAAAAAAGCTAAATAGCTCTGGTTATAAAGACGTTATTAATTTTACACACAAAATAGGAGTAAAACAATCAAAGGTTGATTTTTGTTAAATATGGGAAAAAATCAGCTTTTTCAGGCTTCTGTGTTTCGTTATCAAAACCAAAACAAATATTTTATGAATAGTTTAAAAACTCATATGCTAAAATCTATTTTCAAGATCACAGAACTACTTCTAGTGGGAACTTATTTTACTTCTCTAGTAATCTGATTTTAAAATGTAGTTTTATAAGATATAAACAAACGCAAAAGTGTCTTCTGCGCTATAATTGAGTTTTTAAACAAGTAATGTACCAAAGCGCTGTTTAAATTAAAAGTTATCTCTTCTCGAATATACCGTTACTTCAAAAAAAATTTTAACTTTGACGCTTATCAAAGGAACTATGACGCTTATATTTAACAGGCTTATCTAAAGTTGAGTAGTAGATATTCCTTATAAAAAGATGAGAAACCTCTCACTCTGCGTAAAAAGGATTATTCGAACTGTCTAAATTTCTCTCAGTTTTTCAATAAAGATCCTGTTTTCCATAAATATCAGCTTTCAAGTCATTAAAAACTTTAAACAAGTATTGCTCTGAAGCATAAAAACCACGCAACTTCAATAACGGGATCAATAAGAAGATGCTAAAAACTCTAGCTTTAAAACCTGTAATAATGTTTCTTCCCAATACGTAAGGTGAGAATAAAATTATGTTTTATTCATTTATATGGCTCTTGAAATTGATAAGATCTAAGAAAACACTTGAGTAGATTATATTATGTTGAATTCGTATCGAAGAATTTATATAATACTATCTGATACCGTGCTTCGCTACGGAGTACATTTTAGGATAATAACAGTGAAAAAATAAGAATTGCTTTTTAGAGAATTGAATTCTTAATAATTGAATTAAATCTTAACTTCCATCTCAATTAGTCTAGTGCTTAAACTTTTCTTTTACTGTATTTTAATTTTTTGTCAATTTATTTCGTTGCTATGCACGTGACGCAAAATTAATTTAAAGTATCACAAAAAGAAAAGAAATCTCGTCATCAGCATTTTAATAAATTAAATGCTAAAAATTAATCTTTAAAAATTCACCATAAATCAGAAAAGGGAGGTAAATATTCGAAAAGATTTCATTTTGGAAGAATTTTTATGATTTCTCGTGATATAATTTTATAATCCTGAAATTATTATTTTAAATAAACTAAAAAATGTTACAAAAACAGTTTAAAAATTTGATTTTTAAAAAAATCTAAAAAGATTTTCAAAAATCCTTCTTTGTATCTCCTACACTATAAGAAGAATCTCCATGCAAAATTTCAGCCTTTTAAGTGCAGCGGTTTGGTCTGTGCGTTATCTGTCAGTCAAGTCACGGAACTGTTTTATTATAAAGATAAGAACTCGGAGTTCATAATCCTGGTCCATCATACCACACCAGATAATCTTTCCGTCGTAAATATTATATTAAGTTGTAAAATCGAGATATATATATATATATATATATATAGATATATATATATATATATATATATATATATTATATAATATATAATATATATATATATATATATATATATATATATATATATATATATATATATATATATATATATATATATTAGATATATATAGAATATATATATATTATATATAATATATATATTATCGTTACGATATGTGCAGCTATTAATATATTAATTATGTGCAGGTTGAAAAAACAAGTGCATAAATTTAATTGAATTACCTAAATATGTAAAACATTTTAAGCAGAAACTTTTGGGGAAGCCTTTTACCCTTTTATGATAATTTTTGCGAGCGGAAATAAAAATATTTTTCTCATATTTTTTTAAGTTTACTAACATTTTATTATTTTCAAAATAAGAACATAAAGTGCACAGATGACTGTGCCGCAAAATTTTCAAAATGAGGTCGACGAAAAGGGAATTGATTCGCTTATCGAAATATTTATAAATATGAGTTTAAACTACAACTAAACTTTTCCCTTAGGGAGAGAAGGGAGTTCTTTTTCCTCATTAGTTATCCTATATAACTATAACTGAGTTCTTCATTCTCTCAAATAAAGTTTAGAGCATACGAAATAAATCATAGCCTTACTTTATAGAGATCAAATGCGTAGCAAAATTTTATTATACGTAATCAAACTTTTTATGAAAGCTAATTTACTTTAGCTCCTTTTAATCTCACCTTTAAAAGATTTTAGGCTTTTAATCCTTTTATTATACGTATGGAATTACTTCAAGCTCTCATAGATTTAAAGACCAGCTTGAAATATCGGCAGGAAATGTTTGGCACGAATCCCCTTTCCCGTCTTCAAACTGAAATTCTGCCATTAAGTGATTAAATAAATGGTGATTCTCAGATTCTGGCTCGGTGACTTTGTGTTCATTTACTACTCATTACACTTTATACTGAATTGATTAAAAACTAAAGAAAGGAGGGCAAGAGTTTTTATATAAAACAAACATAGAGATTTATGAAGGACTGCCTGATAAATAAATGGCTTAGAGAAAATGGGGTTATTTTTAAGGGGAAAAATTGTTAATTCAAAAAGTCCCGAATTGAAATTATTCCCATAGAGTAATTTTTACGTACGTGACAAGTACTTTTTATTTATGTATGGCTGAAGTACAATTTTCATCTTTTCCCTCCTTTAGTCTATCGTCGCCAACGCGACTCCTTTAGCCAAGTCATAAAACTTCCTGGGAAAGATGCCATGAGTTTAGCTTCTCAAGAGTAGTTACATTGTTTGCAACTAAATTAATTATGTGTTTGATTTAAAAATACTGTACTGTGTGATATTTAAAGCATCATGAAAAAAAATTTAATATATATTTCGAATGTACGTACTTTTAAATGAACTGCTTATTGTGTAAGGAGAAAATTGCGTTAGGAGGAAAAACACGAGCTAAATTTTATATTAAATTTTTAATAATGCAGTTCGTGGTTATTTTTTTCCTTGCAGTACTCATCAGCCAATCATCAGTGCCTTCAGCATCCGACTATCTTTATAGATTGGTTAAAACATTTGCATTATAAATAGAGTACAAGGTCCCGGAAACCGAGTCATCTTGAGTTAGAAACATGTTTCAAAAAAATTTCAAGAAACAGACATATTTGAAGCCAAAGGTGAAAGATATTTCTTTAAGCGTTACCTTTTTCTTACTCGGATTTCAGTGTAAGTTAGTTATCCAATTTTTCTATGAAATTTTCGATAACCCAAGCTTTCAACCGATGCTAATATCACTTTAAGCAATAAAATATTCAAAACTTTAAAATGTGTGTGAATTTTTCTGCATTTGAAATGAATCTCTAAAAAAATTCAAACGCATGTGTAAGAACTTTGTATTGACATGTATTTCATGTCAACAGAAATTTAGTATTTTTGATTTTGTGAATGTTTTTTCTTTAATATGATTAATTTTTCATTGCTAAAGTCTAATATTAATAACCCCTGTCATATAACGCTATATTATTCTATACTTTTTATAACACAGAAATCTGAGAATTAGTTGAATTTCATTATTACATATAAAAACATATGCGTATAAAAATGTATAAAATGTATGCACGCACCACACACACACACACACACACACACACACACATATATATATATATATTATATATATATATATAGATATATATATATATATATTGCACTCGAACATTTTAATTCCGGGTAGAGAGAATGATATTTTATACGAATACGAGACGTATGCATTGACCAAAAAATAGCTGCATTGCGGGAAAACTGTTTCAAAGGTATTAGAAAGAAAAGAGTAACTGAAAGTTTGAGTATGCATTTCTTGTAATATGGGGGAATATTTGATCTCCATATTAATTTTGGAAATTTTAACTTTAACACATTCTGCATGCGAATCCACTTGCTGAAGTATTTATTGTGGTCATTTTTCTAGTGCTTGTTGGTATATTGTACGTCATTTGCTGAAGTAATGTTTATTCACTGACGAAGAATTGATAAATTACGGATAATTGATCGGAGGTATGAGGAAAACAAGGTATTCTACTTCCTTATATTATCGGTTCAAGTAATAGAACAAATGATTGGAGGTTTTGAGGTTCCAAATGTTACGTTTCATGTGAAGTTTAGCTCAAATTTAATTACTTAGTCTGCAATATATAAGGAACAATGAAAGGAACAACGTGATAACTCAATAACGTAATCATGAAGATGACTTTCCTTGCAAGTAAGGAGGAGAATTTATTACTCGCAAAAATTGAGAATATTCCGGTGATTAAAAAAAGAAGCATTGTTCATGATACACTGTGCGATTTGTTAAGACCAAAAAAAAATTGTTTTTTAAATATATTTTTTTTAACTTTTTAACTTGCAAGCATACTAAATCTGCATTAAGAGAAAACTATTTTTCGCTTGAAGAACTGCAAGTTACGATCGCAAAAATATATCTTAAAATTAATTTCACGATGATTTGAACTCAAAAAGTGTGAGTTACCAATACAAAAATAGGTATTTGTGAGATTTAAAAAGTAAGATTTGTAAATAAGTATCATTAAATATATATAGCGAGAGGTTTAAAAAAAACATAGCTTCCCGTTGTAGAGATTTCCACAATCAGATCCTCTGTCGTAACCTCCGTCGTTGTTTCTTGGCATGTCTGAAGACTGAAGATTAACAAAAAACAAACGACACCAAATGTATGTCCATCTGTACCATTTTTTATGATTTGGCAAATAAATAAGGAGAATATATAAAGACGAAACAACGCTAAATTTTTCTTCTACAACGTCTATGAATGATCTATATCAAGAAACGAGTTTCATCCTAAGTTGTAAAATAAACGATGCAATGTCTAATGGTGCAAAATCTGAGGCACGGTAATCAGTTAACTCCCTTGACCATCCTGAATATATTCATAAGCGATTAAAGTTCCTTTTTAAAAAAAAAATTAGTCGAGTCCAAGTCTTTCAGAAGATTTAAAGTCCGGTGTCAGTTATCCATACTTTAACGTAATTTGCACAACAAACACACAGTGAGCTTCAGCGACATGGGGTCAAGTGGCCGGCCCTTCTTACAATCGACTAATTAAATAGCGCCTATCGGTTCCCGGCATCGCTGATGAAAATTCCTGCCTTGTCAGAAGCCAGACCAACCAGCTACAGAAAAAAGTGAAACATCCTTAATAGATGCAACACTTTTTATACCGGAGTGCACCGGACCATGAAGCTCTGCGCCGCCACCCTCCCTGCTTTTAACTACCAGTTATTGATAAGAGGTTCGGGCCTTGAAAAAGAAGAAAAGGACTCACAATTTTTGTTGAGGATGTTCTCGGTAAGAGGGCAAAGATGCGTGTTTCTTTTGGTTCCTGGGATGGTGTAATCTCGCCTCGGCTCCCGAGATGTGCCTGAGGCAGGTGGTTTTTGTGTCTTGATGCTGTTATTGGCGATTGATTAGTTGGGATGAATCGTCGACGTCCACTAATGAGATCTTGTTCCTTAAATGGACAACCAATTACTGGGCGTACTTTTTTTTTGTACGTTCTCATTTGAGATTCATAAAATGTGTTCAGATACAATATGAATCACATTGTGAAATGAACCATGACTAATTACTGTGTCATGCGTGTACGATTCGTTCAGTTACATTTAGCATTGTCTGAAGTTTTGCGGATGTGCCGTAGGAATATGTGTCTGATAGGTTATGGACAAGTACAATAATAAAGCGATCGTTTAGTCTAATCCAGACAAAAAAAAGTGATGAAGGTCAAACTAAAATGGGGAAAGAAAGACATATATCAAACACATTTCAAGCAAGAACAAACGAGCCAGTGACTTAGCCAGTAAAGCTTCCGGTAGTGTAAAGAATCTCACAAGTCTTCTTTTTTTGGGGGGAGGGGGTAGTACAATTGCAATAGCAAAATTTTTGTTAGATGTATACATACATTTATTAAAGTTTATTAAAGGATATATACATGCATTTGTAATATATATATATATATATATATATATATTATATATATATATATATATATATATCTATACTATATATATTATATATATACATATATATATATACATACAGGGGTATCTCGATCGATCGTTTTCCGAATCATCGTTTTTCCGTATGTGTCGTTTATTTCACCCAGTCCCGACGATCATATTGCTTTGTTATGTTTCCGGATGTATCGTTTTCCCGCATTTATCGTTCAGTTCAGTCGGTCCCTTGAAAAACGATAGATTGAGATTCCACTGTATATATATATATATATATATATATATATATATAAATTTATTTAGAACTCTGCGACAGGTTATTTTTCTTAATAAATTTCCTTAATAAGTTTATTACAATAACATATGTACATTTAAATTTGTTTGATATATTTGGAAATTTCGAGACCCGCACTCGAAGACTGCCCTTGGCATATATGGTTGAAAACTTCTAAAAGCTGCGAATATCATTAATGTTTAATAAAATTTATAGATTATTAATAAATTTCATGGTGATCTCTGTTTAATCATAAAAGTACGATATCTTAATCCCTTGAAACTGGAAAATAAGAAATTTTCTAAATAATTAGCACCGAAGACATATATGAAAACAGCGCTGTTTTTAAAAATTGTTATACATTATAAGTGAATATCAAAGGAAACTTAGATTAATATAAAAGAAAACCTTTGAATCCTTCAAGCAACGTAATTAAAAATTTGGGCTAAATAATTGTTGATGCAAGTCGTAAAACTAACGTTATTTTAAAAAAAAATAATCTTTCTAAAATTAAATATATGTGTGTGGGCGTGTGTGGGTGTGTGTGGGCGTGTGTGGGTGTGTGTGGGTCTGCGTGTGCGCCTGTGTGTGTAAATTAATTGTTTCAGTAACAGCATGTATTGTACTGCTCCTGAAAACTTATTATTTTCAAATTATTTTTATGATTACTACTTGTTCAATGTAAATGCACAAGTTGTAATCATAAAATTATGATTACTACTTGTGCATTTACATTGAACGCACGCATACAAGAATGTAAAGTTTGAGTCTATGTATAAAGAGATATGCAAGCAGGCATGCTTATGTTTTATGTATAATGAATATACTCATAAATACAAATATATATAAACCGGGTGATCAGAAAGTCAGTATACATTTGAAAAAGTAATAATTCATGGAATAATGTAGGTAGAGAGGTAAAAATTGACACACACATGCTTGGAATGACATGGGGTTTTATTGTAACCACAAAAAAAAAAACTGTTGGCCATTTTTTACTTTTTTGTGGTTACAATAAAACCCCATGTCATTCCAAGCATGTGTGTCAATTTTTACCTCTCTACCTACATTATTCCATGAATTATTACTTTTTCAAATGTATACTGACTTTCTGATCACCCTGCATATATATATATATATATATATATATATATATATATATAATATATATATATATATATATATATATATATATATTATGTATGTATGTACTATAATATGTGTGTAAGTGTGCATAGGAGTATATGCTCACAAACTCATGCATGCAAATGAAAATGTATATGTACTAATTAAAAAAATAATTTTAAAATATCTGTTCAGAGTGTCATTTCTTACTTGTTCTTTCAGACATGATTCCAAAATTTCTTAGTATTTTTCATATACGCAAACTCATACACATAGAGTGTTTCTCTAATGTATTTTTAGTTGGTATGAACCATCTGTGGCTCATTATTCTTAAATCTTGAATAAACACTATGGATTTTATATACAAAAGTCTTAATGTGTTTACTTCCTTCTTGCTTGCGTAAGTGTTTAAAAAGAAATAACTCTATCTAAAAAGCATCAAGTTATATTGCTGCCAACTATGTGATTCGTATTATACTGATATTAGTTTTGAATTTTTTCTAGACTATATTTATGGACTCTCCAACGGGGCATGCCTAATTAAAACATCATAAAGCACAGCCGTATCACAAAGGAAGTTATCTCTCATATACACTGGTTATGAGAATTTTTAATAGAGGTAGGGATAATTTCTGATCGAACAGTATCTATTTTTTATTACTGTAGATTATGCAACAAAGCAAATATCAAAAAGTTTTTCACGCAACAGAACTAAGCGTGTAGGTTATGTAACTGGTGATGATCCTTAGCAAATATCATACTGCAATGGCCTGTCGGTGTAATAGCAAGGTCATTCATCCGGACTGTAGACGCCTAGGGTAGGTTTCCCAAGTTCTTCCGTTATATTTTGAGAAAAGAAAAATTGATAATAGCAAAAAGGTGTAATAGACCATATATAACAATTACGTATCATTTAACCTTACTTTTTATTTCCATTAATCTAATGCAACGAATTTGTGCCAAATTGGCCGCATGCATAATTCGCTCTTTCTTCGCTCTTCTTTAAAAAAAGGAAGTCCACATAAGGCTTTCTTATATTCACATACAGGTAACCCTCCTATAACACGGTAGATAGGTTCCTAGAAAATGCTGTGTTGTGTGAAACCGTGTTATATGAGACACAGAGACAGTTCAAAAAAGGAGGTTACGTTCTGAAAACTTATTAAAAACAAACATTTTTTAAAAATTCCATATAAGCAACTTAATTTTTATTAAAAATATAAATGTATGTATAATACAAGACGAAAAGAAACACAAAAAAAATATTATTTTCATTTAATACGACCTTAATTTAATAAATTTCTTCCTCATCACTGCTCAGTAATCAAACGACAACTTTTTTCGATTGAACGATATCACCTTCACTTTCAGAACCTTTTTCTTCATTTAGATTTTTTGCACCTTCTATCCTGTTTAAAAAATCTGTAATTTTGGTTTATTTGTTGGTTCTTACAAGGTCATTGTAGATTCACGGTATGGAGATAAACAATTTTGCATCTCCCTTTTGAATTTTCGACTTCTTTCAGCGGAAGGGTCTGCATTCAGGAAAAATTATTCAAGATTTTCAGCTAAGCTTAGGCCTTCTTGTAATTTTATAGAGTTATAAATAAATAAATTATAATTTGTTTATACATTTTCATGTAACGCCACTATAGTTCATTATTCCTTCCCGTCATTATTTTAAGGTAATTTAGTTTTTAATTGTGTTAAGCAAAAATCATCTTATCTAGTGCTATAGAAGAACAGTGTTGTAGAAAGGTTTTCGCAATTTTTTTATCGTGTTAGAGCAAAACCGTGTTACAGGTTTCAGTGTTACGCGAGGGTTTCCGCAATTTATCTTATCGTGTTAGAGCGAAACCGTGTTGTAAGATGCCGTGCTGTAGGAGGGCTGCCTGTATTTCGTTACATTCACATAAGGCTTTCTTTATGAAAGCTTGAATGGGCGCGAAAATTCGATGTACAATTAATTTCTCAAAGCTAGACACTATATGGTGAAAAGAGCAAAACTAAGAGAAAATTAGCAACACAAAGTAAAACCTCCTCTAGCACTGATATAGTCGCGTATTGTTCGTTTCACCAAGCCAATCATCGCTCAGATATCGACTTGTAGCCGGTTTGACCAAGATATTTGAAGTTGGTCATTTTTTGTACCTCGATTACTGCCTATTTTCACACCTGCATGAGACTGCCTACAATTTAACATGTCCTGCAATTGGTTAATTTGGGTGAAGCTTTGGGGACACAGGAGGTCAAGGTAGAAGGGCAATAGCTCGAAGACAACTCTTAGAAATGCTTCCCCTTTTCGACTCCCTGATTAAAATGCGTGCTTGCAAATTGTGAGAGTAGAAGCTGTTGATAAGACATAAGATCACATCAACGAATACATAACTGTCAGAATTCTTTTTAAAGAATTGAACATTGCAAGTGATAACTCTCCGCACCAGTTTGCAACCGACCTCTGAAAAAAAAAATGTTTTCGGGTAAGGGAAATAGGCATGCATTGTCATCTTCTGACAGAAGTTGAAATCATCGTTCAATAAAATCCGACACGTCGGACACATTTGGTCGTACAAGTTACACATACCGGGTGGGCAAAAAAGTCCGTATAAACTTTAAAAATTGAGAAAAACCGGAAAAACAACCAAAATAAAGAAAGGCTTGCTGGGTTAGCATCGCTAGGTCACGGGATTTTTTTAAGACAGGAAAAAAATTAACTCAAGAAACAGCTAACAGGTGGCGCTTGTACCAGCGAATTCTGTGGAAATATGCAAATGAGACGGTTATAAGAACATGCACTCCTAATCCACAACCAGTTCACCGTTGTTCCGCGATCCGCCGAGAGGTGTCATGTATACATCCGGACCTGCTGCACTCTGCCGTTGCTGGATTTGTGACTAGCCTGCAATGCCTTATCCCCTTGTGGTGGGGGTCATGTGGAACACCTATTGCTGTAATAAAAGATTTAGAAGCATTCTTATCGTTATTTGCGTATCTTTTCTTTTGACTTGTGTAAGTCAGCGCCACCTGTCGGCTGTTCTTTGAATTATTTTTTTTCCTGTCTCAAAAGAAATCCCGTGACCTAGCGATGCTAACCCTGCAAACCTTTTTTTTTTATTTTGGTTATTTTTCCGATTTTTATGATTTTTTAAAGTTTATACGGACTTTTTGCCTACCCGGTACAAGAAGGAGCTCCTAAACAACGGGACGTTGGTTCGCGTTTTGTAGGCGATCGATTCAGTATCCCTGTCTATGTTTGTCGCTTACCAATGGTCATCATGAAAAACAAGAGGTGTGAAGGACGCAATTCATCGTTGGCTGGCGCTCAGCAATTCTCTATGTCCTATTCATGCTGTCAACAGTGTGATGTAATGCACACACGGGGACGTTTCACGAGTTTTTAGAGCCATTGTGGCGCATATGTAGACATTTTTACTAATGAACATCACACCTGATATTCCCGTAAGTTTGACCCCGATATCGAGATAGTTGTCTGAAATGCCAGAACCTTCCTCAATAGTTTGAACTCCACTGAGGTCATCAAGTACTCCAAAATTTCGTCTGTGACGTCACCCGGACTTGCCACTTCTTTTCTGTAGCCGCTGTTGTTTTAATGAGATGAATAGACTATTTATATTTAGCCGAAATACGCCTCCTCCATTCAAACATAGGTTTTAACATTTCATTATTGCAGATTTTCTTGTTATTTGCCAATGTTGATAAAGTATTTTCTTTATCGAGCTATTCAAATTATTAGAAACTCGGTGATTAAACAGGCAAATAATTAGAAATAAAGTGTTTGTTGACTTTGGCCAGGGTTCCGCTCTTCCTTCCATAGGATGACCATAACTTTAAATATTCCCTAACCCACGGTTAAAACATAAAACAGCGCACAATTTATGTATGCATGTTTGTACTTGATTTCATGAGGGATTTTCAATTTCATTGAAGATGCGTTATAATTGAACGCTCATCGGTATCAGACAGGCACCAATCTCCTGTTTATTTCAGAATACTAACTTCTTTAGTATAAACTCAATCAAAATTCGAGTTAATTCGGTTTTGTCCTATCTCGTTCATAATAAAACCTCGGGAAAAGATCCTGACAATGCAATGCGTAGTGGCCATCGTAGCACATCGTATGAAGACAACGCCCTCTTGCATTAACATCGTTTCGGCATATCATCTTCGAGCAGCGATACCGTGCATGAATGCACCATCGGACACTGCATAATTGTTTGTCCATTTAATCTATTTTATCAGTAAAGAGCATGCACATTTTCCATGTAATACGGCTTCTAACCCAAGTACGTGTTATTTTGCTTCCTCTTATTAAAAGTGGCAAGCTGTCGTTTTTACCAATAAGTATTCTTTTAGTATTTAAATAATTTTGATTTTAAAAAGTATAAGAGGGAAAAAATTGATTAGTGGTATTTATCTCATTTTTTTCCATGCTTTTATTCTCGATTTCTTGTTTGTTTGTGTGTTTGTGTGTTTGTCCAGTACAAATCTTGCAATCAATTTTTAACTGACTTCCCGACTAGCTAGACATTTGAAACTGTTAGAATAGCTCAGAACACGATGACAATGCATTCTTTTGATACTTTTAGCCATCTTTAAGCAGATTTGAATTCATTTTCAGTTATTTTCAGTTAATTTTGTTTTGTAGACTGGTGAAGCCATCTATCGACCGGGACGGGAACGAAAAGTTAAACGCAAGTTAACTTCCAATTAACTTCATTTTCTTTCAAGTTGATGAGATAATTCATCAAAAAAAATTTTAAAAAAGTATTTATTAATACATAGAATTGTCAAGTTTATATGATTCAACAGAAAATTTAAAAACATGGTATATATAAAGTTCTTTTTATCTTATAATTATTATGATAATAGGAAAACTGCCTTGGTTTCCTCTTTTTCTTTTATCAATCTTATGAATGAAATGCTCACTTCAGAATCAAACTTGCCAGTCATTGTTTAAAATGATACGGATAAGGGCTGTTAGTCCAAGTACCCGATATTACGCCATTTTGTCACCAGTCACATACTCCTGTAAAGACATTTTGATAAAAAAAAATACTCTCAAATAAGGAAACCAGTCGGTAAGAGTTAGCTGGCTAAATGGGGAAGACAACTCAATAAAGTAGTGACCTATATAAATTGGCTATTACCAGTTTACATAACACAAAGTGAACGTGAGATGAAGTCAATCGTTGCTTTTCTATCGACCTCTCGCACAAAGATTGGTTGTAACACATTCCTTCCCATCTACTAGGACAAGAACTTATACCGGGTGGGAAAAAAGTCCGTATAAACTTTAAAAATTCATAAAAACCAGAAAAATAACCAAAATAAAAAAAGGTTTGCAGGGTTAGCATCGCTAGGTCACGGGAATTTTTTAAGACAGAAAAAAAAACTCAAAAAACTGCCGATAGATTGCGCTGGTGCGAGCGAATTCTGTGGAAATATGCAAATGAGACGGTTATAAGAACATGCACTCCTAATCCACAACCAGTTCACCGTTGTTCCGCGATCCGCCGAGAGGTGTCATGTATATATCCGGACCTGCTGTACTCTGCCGTTGCTGGATTTGTGACAAGCCTGCAATGCCTTATCCCCTGTGGTGGAGGGTCATGTGGAACACCTACTGCTGTAATAAACGATGTTGAAGCATTCTTTTCGTTATTTGCGTATCTTTGTTTTGACTTGTGTAAGTCAGCGCCACCTGTCGGCTTTTTTTTTTTTTTTTTTTTTTTTTTTTTGGGGGGGGGGGGGTCCTGTCTCAAAAAAAAATCCTGTGACCTAGCGATACTAAACCTGCAAACCTTTTTTTATTTTGGTTATTTTTTCGGTTTTATGAATTTTTAAGGTTTATACGGACTTTTTGCCCACCCGGTATTGCACTTACAGCGCTAACAAAAAAATCTGAGTATACTGAATGACTGCCACAAGTTGTGGGGCAGGAGAATACAGTCCTTCAAAACTTAGTTCCTTGAATAAAATCAGTATTACCTCAAACGTGGTTGGAGTAATGAGGTGTTTGATAATAAAGCTAGACAGATCAAAGTAGAAAATATGGCGGTCACAACCACAATGGCTGTCCTGGGAAATACCTGTCGTTGTTGTCGGTTACTATTTCACAACTAAAGGACTCCGGTATGCTGTGATAACAAGGCTTGAAATGTATTGTACATGCAACTATGCTATTACGATGCTAGGCCAAATACCACTTGTTATGGGTATTCAACCACCGTTAAAAAAGGGCTCATCGTTTAATAACTTCACTATCATACACAACATACCACAAGTCAAGAATGGTACAATTGTCCCTTGCTCGTATACGAGCATATGAACTGTGGTTATCTACGGCCAGTATAAGCCGCCTGAATACACGCTGGAAATTATGTTTCCTTTACAATGCATTCCGTGTGACTAACTTCTAAACACCACCAAAAATGGTGTTGTAAAAAGTGGTTGCCATTGTCAAAATTGTAGTCTGCTGT
>OU015496.1:32084253-32104253 GCA_907164885.2 Dolomedes plantarius | reverse complement strand
ATACTAAAAATACTGAAGTATCATCACCCAATTCATGCTTTGCTTGCGTCTCTCGGTCTCTAAAATATGTCATATAAAATGAGTAAATGTATCCCACTTGTAAAATTATTACGATCGATGTTTCTAAAGTCGTTATTTTGGCAATAAAGTCAGTTGTCTATATATATAAAACAGTTCCGAAACTGACTGACTGACTGATTGATTGACTGACTGACTGACATACAACGCACAGACTAAACCACTGGACCTAAAGGGCTGAAATTTTGCATGGCGATTTTTCTTATAGTGTAGGGGTGCACTAAGAAAGATTTTTTAAAAATTCTTCTTAGAATTTTTAAAATTAAGTTTTTAAGCTGTTTTAGTAACTTTTTTTAAGTTTGCATTTAAAATAATAATTTGAGGGTTATAAAATTTATATCACGAGAAAGATCATAAAAACCCTTTAAATTGACATATTTTTTCGAATCTTTACCTCCATTTTCTAATTTTTGGTGAATTTTTAAAGATTCATTTTTAGAATTTAATTTATTAAATGTTGATCACGTGGTTTCTTTTCTTTTTGTAATACTTTAAACTAATTTTGCGTCACGTGCATAACAGCGAAATAGACAGAAAAATATTTTTTTCTTGCTAATGCGGCAGACGATTGGACATTATTCAAAAAAATATTAAAATACAGTAAAAGATATGTTCCTGAAACTGCACTATATTAACTGTACTATATTCTTTAGTATGTTGTATTAGATTTAATTTGAATATTTTCTTCAACATTATTTTGTCTATAAAAATATCCCTTACGATTTTTTTATAAATATATTTTTTTGATTTTTTACATCAATTGCATACATTGATCGTTGCATTTATTATAAATATATATTTATTTATTTATTTGGCATTAATTGCATACACTGACCGTTCAATTTAATTTGAATGCACTCCGTAGCGAAGTGCGGGTTTTCAGCTAGTTATTATATAAAGAAGAGTTTCATTTCCCATTTATCCTCAACTATATTCGAAGAACATTCTTTAAGTAATCCTTTACCTCATCCTTGAACCTGAGTTTGACCAAAATTTGGCACTGTCTTGTTTTCTGATATTGCAGCGTTGGCTCGCAAGTGGAAACCTATTGTTGTGATAGCTATCCTGAGATTTATCAGAACACCGTGGTTACCTCTGCACGGTAAACTCTCAGACGCCAGCAGCGGAAGTTGGCAGTGCTAAAACAAAAGCGAGTGGTCAAGAAGAATTTACTTAGAATCTAATCACAATGACCATGGTCAAATCCAAGGACGAACCGCAACCACGCTGAAAAGCTGTTGACGACTGCAGCCAACCAAGCGAGCGCTTCAAACGCAAGCAGAAAAACGAAATTCCTTTTGACGACTTCTTTCACAAATTTCTTTTGCCAACTTTTCGGGTTTTGTCTGTCGTGACCTTAGAATTTTAGGCTTGTGTACGGGATCCTCTACGCCTTTCGCCGATTGTTAGATATAGAAATACATTCCTCGTGCGATCGTAGCAATTGTGCATGATTTTTGTTTCTGAACTTCGTCGCCCGCGGCTTGAAAAATGATTTTTCATATGTGAATAGGACGAACTCCTTTTTCCCGTTTTCTCCCGAATTAATCGAAACTGGGCGCCCTTGAGTTAAGTCATAAACGACTACGTTATATTTTATGCGTATGCTTACACACAAAGCTTTACCGCTCTATCTTAAAATTGAAATTAGGTTAAAGTAGTTTAGAAAAAATCCTTGCATGAGGGAAAGATATTAACCACTCAACTGCTTTGTCCGTTGCTGCTCAACTGCTTTGTCATGGATCAACAGAAAATGACGTAGGAAGCGGGATAACGTACGAAATGGAGAACGTAAAATCGGGGTTCTACTGTATCAGGTTCTTGTTACTTTTGCTTGTAATCTTTTGTGAGTAGATTGATATGATTAGTCTTCTGTTTATTACATTCCTCGTGCGATCGTAGCAATTGTGCATGAGTTTTGTTTCTGAACTTCATCGTCCGCGGCTTGAAAAATGATTTTTCATATGTGAATAGGACGAACTCCTTTTTCCTGTTTTCTCCCGAATTAATCGAAACTGGGTGCCCTTGAGTTAAGTCATAAACGACTACGTTATATTTTATGCGTATGCTTACACACAAAGCTTTTCCGCTCTATCTTAAAATTGAAATTAGGTTAAAGTAGTTTAGAAAAAATCCTTGCATGAGGGAAAGATATTAACCACTCAACTGCTTTGTCCGTTGCTGCTCAACTGCTTTGTCATGGATCAACAGAAAATGACGTAGGAAGCGGGATAACGTACGAAATGGAGAACGTAAAATCGGGGTTCTACTGTATCAGGTTCTTGTTACTTTTGCTTGTAATCTTTTGTGAGTAGATTGATATGATTAGTCTTCTGTTTATTACATTCCTCGTGCGATCGTAGCAATTGTGCATGAGTTTTGTTTCTGAACTTCGTCGTCCGCGGCTTGAAAAATTATTTTTCATATGTGAATAGGACGAACTCCTTTTTCCTGTTTTCTCCCGAATTAATCGAAACTGGGCGCCCTTGAGTTAAGTCATAAACGACTACGTTATATTTTATGCGTATGCTTACACACAAAGCTTTTCCGCTCTATCTTAAAATTGAAATTAGGTTAAAGTAGTTTAGAAAAAATCCTTGCATGAGGGAAAGATATTAACCACTCAACTGCTTTGTCCGTTGCTGCTCAACTGCTTTGTCATGGATCAACAGAAAATGACGTAGGAAGCGGGATAACGTACGAAATGGAGAACGTAAAATCGGGGTTCTACTGTATCAGGTTCTTGTTACTTTTGCTTGTAATCTTTTGTGAGTAGATTGATATGATTAGTCTTCTGTTTATTACATTCCTCGTGCGATCGTAGCAATTGTGCATGAGTTTTGTTTCTGAACTTCATCGTCCGCGGCTTGAAAAATGATTTTTCATATGTGAATAGGACGAACTCCTTTTTCCTGTTTTCTCCCGAATTAATCGAAACTGGGCGCCCTTGAGTTAAGTCATAAACGACTACGTTATATTTTATGCGTATGCTTACACACAAAGCTTTTCCGCTCTATCTTAAAATTGAAATTAGGTTAAAGTAGTTTAGAAAAATCCTTGCATGAGGGAAAGATATTAACCACTCAACTGCTTTGCCCGACCTCAGCTCGGGCAAACGGTCTGGTGAAGTTTTTCTATGTCCGAACAGTATTCGGACACGCTTTAAATTTCCTGGGCTGTCTTACGAATTTTAATCATAAAACTCAATTTCCTATTCAGCTTCTTGTCAATGAATGGAAGCAAAACAATTGTCACCTGAACTTGTATTTATATTTAAATACCCTTTGGCGTGTTTTTTATATCTGATACAGTGAAACCCCGATTTTACGTTTTTCTTAGAACCACCGGTAAAAAACGTACGACATGGAAAAACGTAAAATCGGGGTTAAAAAAATCTTAACATATTATACAAAAAATTAACACTTACCGGATGAACTATTGGAAAAAATGTGTAATCTTTACTTGTTTTTTGCTTTTAGATACAATTTCAACTACAGCACGTTCAATACTAACAATTTTTTTAAATTTGCTTCTTGGTTTACATATTGGGATATTTTAACATTATCGGTATAGGCAAATTTCACGGATCAGCAGAAAATGACGTAGGAAGCGGGATAACGTACGAAATGGAGAACGTAAAATCGGGATTCTACTGTATCAGGTTCTTGTTACTTTTGATTGTAATCTTTTGTGAGTAGATTGATATGATTAGTATTCTGTTTATTTTATTTGTCTTTCGCCATTAGATAGCTAAATGATGAACTCTGAAATATTTTTTGTATTCGTAATTTTACTCTTTTACAAACTTTTCAATTTCCAACAGTTCTTCTCGTCACATTTGCCTACCATTTTGTGAATGGACTGGAAGGGAAACATTTTGCCATAATGTATTCTTCCATTAGACCTGAAAAAGAAACGCCTCTGCGACAATGCGCTGTTTGCTATTCTAAACATGATGAAATGGTGTCAGTGGCGCACCCAGGATTTTTTTTTTTTTTTTTTGGGGGGGGGGGGGGGCGAGATGAACTGATAAAAATATTTATAATGCAAAATCAATATTCATAATGCGATTTCTATTTCTTTGGGGGGCAGGGCCCCCTTGCCCCCCCCCCTGGGTGCGCCACTCAATGGTATAATGATTCGACGGAAACAAGAGTGTATTTTGTAGAGTGTAAAATTGGACTTTACACTCGACAATTATACATTTTGTGGCCAAAAGATATAGAGACTCGTTGTATAATTAATTCTCCTGATAGCCTGATATTTCATTTTGTGAAATAAAGTCAAGTACCGAAGCGTTACATGCAAATACAAATGTTTGCGGTAAGGAAAGACTTTTGTGTTTTTGTCGGCATTTTCTTTTTAAATATCTTATAATGGCCGTGTACTATGACAAGTATTTGAAAGGATTCGAATACTGATACAGAATGACGTTCGGGCCAGTACTCACAGTCCCTTAATCTCGACTCCGAAATCCTGGCAATGAGAGTAACAACTCCCGTAATGAATCATTATTAATTATGAATTAATTCCATTATGAATAATCATATATTCGCCTGTCTCTCTAACGCTATTAACATAAAGTGTTGGCTTCACATATTATTATTATGGTTACTATTATTATTATTATTATTATTATCATTATTATCATCATTATTATTATCATCACCATCATCATCATTATCCTCATCATCATTATTATTATTATTATTATTATTATTATTATTATTGGCCCGAGGTAGCCGTGGCCGGCTTACATCAGGAATCTTTAGCTTCATAACGTTCAAAACATTATTGGAAATAATTTGTTAATTTTTGCAAGGAAATTAGTAAAACATCATTAGTTTATATTACGCCTGCATATAAAAATGAAAATGAAAATTTTTTAAAAACTGACACTTTACTAACCATATTTTGGAAAAAAAAACCAACGGTGAAGTGGTGAAATCATAAAATTAAACGTATTCAATAGAACAATATGAATGGATGAAATTCCTGGTCTAGTCAACACCTCTACTCATTTCCCGCATCCAACACGATGCTTCGGAGCCGATGTTCTCTCCGTGTATAATGATAAGCATCGATCTAACTAACAATCCTTCGCCGTTCCACTCCCTACGCGGTCTTTCTATTCATTATCTTTGCGATCGGTTTTTTTTTCGACTTACTCTCTCTTCAATCTTGGTCTCGAGCAGTCTTCATTGACCTTACGGACAGTAAAAAGTTATTTTTTACGCGTCTTCCCGAAAGAACTACAACGTTCGATTCCTCCAGCGATAATCTTTGAAAGCCCACGAATTCCAGTTTGAACTAATGGAAGATCCATTTCTTATTAATTGTTATGTAGATAACAGTCTCCCTCGAGAATTCGCTTTCAATTCCTGGGATTGCAATTATTGCTTCAGTTATTTTTCTTTAGACTGATATCAACTGCTTCATCATCTATGTCTGTTGTTGTTTAAGATGCCCCCTGGCGGGAAGTTTTCCAGATCAGGTCCCTGTAGGCTAGCGAGCTGAAGGGTGCGGCTCCGGTTAAATGGCACCACAAGGATTGGGGTCCGATTGAGCCAGTCATCAATGCCTCTTCCATGGCATTGTTCCATGGCATTCCATGGAATGTTTACAGAATTTAAATAAACATTCTGTAGGTTTAAAAAAATTGAACGTTTGTCTTTAACCGCAAATTATTGACTGATTGATAGTGTGTTAACTAGAAATACTTTACGGCTTGTCAGCTATAAACATTTATGTCTAGTTGTTTCTTTTATGTTCTTAACCTCGCACTACGAAACCCCAGTCGGGTGTTACTATGAAGATTTGAGAGGAAATAAAACCATACACAAGCAAAAGAATTGCTTATTGGCAAGAGATGCACACCGGAGTTGGAAGGAAGATTGTGGCTCTACTGAAAGTAGAGCTGCAATCTTCTTGGATACCTTGCAGACCTTTTTTCTCAGGCAGATGACTGCTTGTTGCCAAAAATTTTACATCCATGCCTTACGCGAGATTTGAATCCGCTTCCCTATTTTTTTTCTAATTGTATTCTGTAATAGGAAAGTAAATTTTTGGCAACGGTATCTTTTTCCTTCTTTAAAACGAACGCCGCATATACATATATATATTATTAAAGCTTATTTGTTGCCAAGATAGGTGAGATGATGGTATGACGCTGACGTGTTGAGAAGAGCAGATGTAACGAGGAAACGAAAGTGAGCGGTCATGCTCAAACGCTGTTGAATAAATCATTTTGTTTTATAATTAATAAGCTTCTGTTTGATTTCTTACGGACACACGAATCGGAGGGTAAACGTACAACCACACGAGAGTGGACATCTCCTCCCGAAAGTGATACGTAAAAAGGAAACAGACTAAGTTAACGTAAAGTTAACAATATATATATATATCAATTTTAATTATTCGGGGGGGGGGCGAATGTGGTATACTGCATTTTTAAAGCAATTAATGTCCTTTGGTGGATAACATTTCTAAAATGAATAAAACGACAGAGTAAACAATTTCTTTATCTAATATAGAGTACAATTTAAGAAAAATATCTTTCAATCCAAGTCGACAAGAATCTGAAAAATGTCTTCCACAGGTTAACACTGAGTTGAGCGAATCTAATACGTCTACTACTCAGTAGCCTAAACATCTATGCTAATGGGCAGTGCGAATGATATTTAGGATGTACATGCAGGAATAATACACATGCTGTTTTATTCTTAACACCTATGACAAAATAGCATGCGTAATGTTCAAAAAACGATTTAGAGGAATTTATTAATCATCTTCTCCGTAATCAATTAATTTCTTGCAAAGTAGTGGGAGTAAGACCTAAAAGGCGTTCCACCTTTAATTATCATGCGGCACTAGATTCCAGGTATCCAAGAGGAATAAATGAAAAAATGTGTAATAGCTACTATAAACTCGAAATTAATTTATTGGTGACGCTGATATTCGTCTTGCAAACTACTAGCCAGTATTGACAATTTCATGAAAGATAAATATTTAAATATAAGGTGGTAAATATTTATTTATAATAATATTTGGAGATAAAATAAATATGGAAAAGGGTAAACAGTTAATTATGAGAGATCGCTAGAGTAGTAAGAGAATTAAACAGTTAGAAATACTGATTTAATACTCTAAATATGCATAAAGTATTGATTTTAACCCTAAAGTAATGAACTTTCGTTTATTGATAATTTCATCGATTGACTGGCTTATTATCTTATGATTGTACTACGAGACTTTATTACCCAAATTCAACAAAGCAAGAAATGTCTTACTGTATCGGACATTACATCTCTAAAGACTTTTAGAGAACCTTTTAAAAATAAAGCAGTTTATCTTTTTTTGTTAATTCACTGAATACCTTTTCATGAGCATTGGGCACGTGTCATCAAAAGAGAAACGAAAGTTCGGAAATCTACCCTTTATTGCCCTTAAAGTCCTTTGAAATAGCCTAAAATATAAATAAACATTTTTTATATCTCATCCAGTGTCTAGACACTCTCTAGATGAGGACTAATTCTTTCCCCATGCAGTTGCATAACTGTTTAATAATGCATTTTATGACCTAAGGATATAGAGACACGCTGTATAGTTAATTCTCCTGATATTTCATTTTGTGAAATAAAGTAAAGAACCGAAGTGTCAAAGGTAAATAAAAATGTTTGCGGTAAGGAAAGACTTGCACTTTTGCGGGCATTTTCTTTTTAAATAACTTATAACCACCGTGTACAAGTATTTTGGACATTATTTTACCCCTTCTTCCCCCTTCACACCTATGCTGATAGGGGCAAAACTTAACTTAAACGGCATCAGGAGTGTCACTAATAATCTCAGCGAACCCAAAAACTATTGATTCGACACTACTCTCGGTCATTTTGAACATTTTGTTTCCCCTCCCCCCCCCCAATGCTGATTGGAGGCTGAACTTGCTTTTAAACGGCATCGGAAGTGTCCCTATTCATCTCAGCGACCCCGAAAACTTTGGATTCGACACTAATTTCGGTCATTATGGACATTTTATATTCCCCCTTTCTTACCCCCCGGCTCCCCACCAATGCTGATGGGGGGGCGCTGAACTCTGAATTAAATGGCATCAGGAGCGTCCCTATTCATCTCTGCAACCTCGAAAACTATTGATTCGACAGAACTCTCGGTATATTGGAAAATTTATATTCATCCTTTCTTCCCTCCCCCCCCTCCCCCCCAATGCTGATGGGGAGCTGAAGTTGCACTTAAACGGCGTCAGAAATGTCACTATTCGTCTCAGCGACCCTGAAAAATATGGTTTCGACACTACTTTCGGTATATTGGACAATTTAGGTTCACTCTTTCTTCCCTCCCCCCTCCCCCAATGCTGATGGGGGGGGCTGAACTTGCCCTTAAAGGGCATCGGAAATGCCACTATTCGTCTCAGCGACCCCGAAAACTATGGATTCGACATTAATATCAGTCGTTTTTGATTATTTTTACATGTGCCCCCTGCCTCCCTACGGGTGCTAGGAGTGTCTTACCCCCCCCCCCCCCCAGTGTTTCTTTCCAGATTGTAGGTGATATGTGTACCAAGTTTGGTTTAAATTGCTCCAGGCGTTCCAGAGTGATGCTGGAACATACACACACATACATCCTTTTATATATATATATAGATTATTATTTATTATTATTGTTATAATTATTATTTCCGACGACGCTGGTATTTTCCCAACCATGTATATTTGTCGTATGCAGCGTAATACTTATTATCGCATGTTCCAACAGTCGGCCGTCTCCCCCTACCAGCACCTAAATTCAAAATCAGTCAATCAAATTCAAGATTCTACTAATTAAACCATCAAATCAATTTGGGGAATTCTATTATGAATACCACTCCTCACAAACGCAAATGAGGATATTTAAACGAACACGAAGAGACGAAGTATTTTGAATGATGCGTCATAGAACTCAACAGATCATCCGCCGTTACGCATCATGCGTAAAATATTTCTTGACGATTTTAATTATATATACTATATCACCACGTTTGTTTTCCAAATATGAACAGCATTTTTCCGATGATCAACGTTTTAAACAGCAGTTGTAATAGCTAATGACCTTTCCTCAGTTTTTTCCAAAACTATTTTTCTAATCTTTAATTAATTTTGTTTAAACTATTTTAACGTAAAATTACGTTCCTCCATAACGGTCCTCCAGAAAGGAAAATTTCAGATGCTAAAACCGTCCGTCCGTACCTCGCGAGCTATAATTTTGGCAGCGTGGCAAACGCAGTCTGTATCGCTTGGACAAGCAGTAAACAGTTGAACAGAAAAGTTTCAAAATGCGTCAAAATTTTGACATACGTAATGTATATATATATATATATAATATATATATATATATATATATATATATATATATATATATATATATATATATATATACGTACATATATATACATACATACGTACATAGCACATACATACATAGATACATACAAAAGAGGTAAGCAACGATAAGTAATCCTACGTTAATAACCCGCGGTAGTTTCGTTAGAAGAGACTACCTGAAATTTTTTTCTTTGGACTGTTTGTAGCATCTTAGTGGTAGCGCGCTGGGGCTTGATACTAAGGAAGCTCCATTCGGGATGCCCACAAACGCCAGTAAATGCTCAACCCCGGGTATGGACACGTTAAATCTGGAGGCCAGAAAGTCACTCCGTGAGTTTTGTAGGTGAGAGAGGGAGGTACGAGCCCCCTAAAAGTCATCCCTGGGGATGCTAGGTCTAAACTGGGGTGGCACCGGAAGCTATGTTGGCTCACCTAGAAGAAGCCAACAGCTAATCGTGGTCTATGAGCAAATGTCTCCAGACCCGAATTTGAAAAAAAAAATCCTTTAGATGCAGTTGACCCTTTCCGATGTGCTTATGAAGTGAAAATCAGTGCACATGACGTGTTTATGTTATTAATATGTACAAATACCGTTTAAGTAAAATATATTTTGATAAAAATCGAAAAGTAAATACTTTTCAAATAGTATCTGGATACTCAGCAGTGAAGTTAGCTTTTAACCACCATAAATTCATAAGTTCATAAATTACTTAACACAACATTGACAAAATAATGGAGAGGTTTAGAAATTACAATAGCCATTTGGAAGTTATGAATGTATATGTATCTGCGGATATGTCCATTTACTTACCCCTATAAAACCTTGACTGCTTCTCACAAAATTTTCTCTACTGGGATTATCTAAACCCCCCTTTACCTTATAGATATTCCTTTGAAAGACTCTTTCTTCTTTCCAAAGTTCAAAATAACTCCCAGGGGGAAAAGATTTAAATCTGCGGTAGGTATTCGACAAAACTATGGAAAAGTCCATAAAAGAGGAGGATTTTTTATGTCTGCTTTTATGAAGGGAAAAGGAATTTTATTTGTTGAAAGGGCATGAACGTATCTTATTTTCAAAAATTTTAAGCTTTTTCTTTTCATGTTTTGATCTTTACGTTAATGATACCACCTATTGTTGGGTTTTAAAGATTAAATCCTTAATTATTTTAATCTCCAGCACTTTTACGGAGTAATGACAGTACGTCATCTTATTTATTTTATTAAATTTTATAATACTCTGTAAAATATTCAGAGATTTATAAGTGAATCATTCCCGCATATGCGGATATATGTCATGAATCATATGCAAATATATGTGGCGCAGTAATTGATTGGATGGCAATTACTATAAAAGCTAGCCGCATTGTATTAAAGCTCGTTCCTTCTACCCTTCGCTGCTTTTTTCTCTCAGTTGCCAGATGTTAACCAGTTGTACCATGTTAAAGTCCTGACATGGACATTATTCGTTTCCCTGTTACAACGCCAGTTTGGTGTATCTGCAAACAGATAAGTTATCTCTGTTATGTTATACTTTGTTATGTTATTCTATGTTATTAAATCTCTATTCTCAACCGAAACTCAGTCTTAATTTCTCACTCTGCTACTTACATTTCTATGGCATGACTGTCACTTTAAACTCTGTATCAAAGTTCTGTCAGCTATTCTTTGAAACCACTGACTGATCATCAAAACTTAATTACACTTCCTATAAATATTTCTCAACTTCCTGTAACTAATTTTTTTGTGCAACAGTCCTCATGAGTATAAATTCTGTGCTCAGACGGCAAAATGTTATAAGTCACTTTTTTTTTAATTTACGTGACAACAATTCTAAGATTCAAAGATGTCATGAAAAATTAGTCAATTATGGCAGTCATTGTGGACAATTAACGAATGTGAGAATCAACAAACTTTGATATAAGTAAGGGGCATAACGCATTGTTATGTTCTTCATGGTTTGCTTATGTTATATTCTCCGTAAAAAAATGTTATAATACAAATATTAAATATGAAAAGACATTCCGAACAGGGAATTAGACGTTATTGTCTCTGTGGACAATTAACAGATCTTAGAATCAAGAAACTGATATAAATAAGGAAAACAACAGAGTGTTATGACCTTTATTGTTTGTTTTACATGAGCAAACGTGGTACCAATGTTTCAGAAAAATAGTTGGTTATTACTTACAGCAGTTACAATAAATAGAAAATATCGGCAAACGAGAATCCGGAATGTGGAAAAACTCGATTTTTTAAGAAAAGGGACTTATAACATTTTTCCATCTGAGTACAGAATTATTCTTCATTGATGCTTACCTGAAACTTGAGGAATACGCATAATAGAAGAACACGGCTTTTTAGAACCTCTAATTAATTAAATGCATGGTAACTAGTCTTGAGGTAGATATAGTTTTCTATCGAGTCAGGGGAGCGTTAGCATTGACTGTCTCTGTGGACAATTCACAAATGTGAGATTGAACAAAGTGGGATAAATGAAGAAAACCACAAAGTGTTATGCTTTTCCTTGGGTGTTTCTGTTGTGTTTTCCTTAGACAAAAATTATAATGTCAGTATTAAATATGAGAAGAAATTCCAAATAAGGAGTCAGGCGTGACTGTCTTTGTGGACAGTTAACAAATGTGAGAATCAACAAACTGGTGTAAATAAGGAAAACAACAGAGTGTTTTATTTTTCCTTGTTTACCTTCTTTTGTGCTCTGCATAAAATATTATGATGACAATAATACATATGAGAAGAAATTCCAAATAAGGCATTATATATGATAGTCTTTGGGAACAATTAACAAATGTTAGAATCAACAAATTGATATAAATGAGAAACAAAAAAGTGTCATGTTCTTCATTGTTTAGTTTATATTACGTTTTCCATAAAAAAAATTATAATGCCAGTTCTGTATTAAATATTAAAAGAAATTCAAAATAATGAATTTTATGTGATTACTTGTGTGGACAATTAACAAATTGGAGAATTAACAAACTCTGGTGTAAGGGAAGTAACAGAATGTTATGTTCTTCATAGTTTGTTTCTGTTATGTTCGTCATTAAAAAAAGTATAATGCGAATGTTAAATATGAGAAAAAATTCGAAACAGGGAATTAGACATTATTGACTCTGTGGACAATTAACAGATCTGAGATCAACAAACTGATATAAATAAGGAAAAGAACAGAGTGTTATGTTCTTCATTGTTTGTTTCTGTTATATTCTCCATAAAATAATTATAATGTCATTATTAAATATGAGAAGAAATTCCAAATAAAGAATTACAGGTCATTGTCTGTGTAGACAATTAACAAATGGATGAATCAACAAACAGTATAAACAAGGCAAAGGAGAGAGTTTTTTTTTTCCTTGTTTGTTTCTTTTATGTTCCTCATGCTAGTATCAAATACGAGAAGAAATTCCAAATAAGAAATCAGATGTCACTATCTCTGTGGACAATTAACGAATGTAAGAATCAACAAACTTTGGTATAAGTAAGGGGCATAAGGCAATGTTATGTTTTTCATGGTTTGCTTACGTTATATTCTCATAAAAATGTTATAATGATAGTATTAAATATGAGAAGACATTCTGAACAGGGAATTAGACGTTATTGTCTCTGTGGTCAATTAACAGATCTAAGAATCAACAAACTGATATACATAAGGAAAACAACAGAGTGTTATGATCTTCGTTGTTTGTTTCTGTTATGTTCTTCATAAAACAATTATACTATCATTATTAAATATAGAAGAAATTCCAAATAAGGAATTAGAGGTCATTGTCTGTATGGACAATTAACAAATGGATGAATCAACAATGTGATACAAATAAGGAAAACAGCAAAGCGTTATTATGTTCATACTTGTTTATTTCTATTATGTTCCCATTAAAAACATTTAAATGCCAGTATTAAATATGAGCAGAAATTCCAAATAAGGAATTTGTGAACAATTAACAAATGTGAAAATCAACAAATTCTGTCGTTAATAAGATGAACAACAGAATTTTACGTTCTTCCCAGTTTGTTCCTGTTGTGTACGCCATTAAGAAAAGTTGTAATGTCAATATCTTATATATAAAGAAGAACCGGGAAAAGGGTCATGTGTGTATGTGTGTGTGTGAGTCACAAAAACTCAAGAACCGTGAGTTCTATCTTGATAAAATTTACACGGTTTAATGTGCTTGAAAAATCAGGATGAATGTGACTATTTTCATACCGCTATGATGTTCTATTCCCGAATGATGTTCGAACAAGTTTGCGCGGTATCGACGGATATTTTTGTTCAAAGCCATTGTAACATTTCATTGTTGCCAATTAAATTATAACATTAGCGTAAAAATAAATAGACATGAATTAAAAACGTGATTTATTCATATATTGGCAGATTTATTCATACAGAAAAAATATATACACATATTTCATGCTCGGAATTCTTTCTCAAATCTAAATCGTCTGCTACATTTCAATGCCACTTTCAGACTTTCTTAATTAGAATATACAAGTATTTCAGGATTGTAATTCTCTCTCAAAACTAAATCGTCTGCTATGGATTGAGAACACATTCATTTAAAATGAATGACTTTCCATTTTTATATTTTCATTTTTAAAAAGAAATATTCCGGCGTTGCCACGTATATGAACTACATATTTATGTAGTATACACATTTATATCCCACGTATATGTTTTCGCATGGTCAGCAATATGTGGGAATGTCTAGAGCAAGGAATCAATCAGAATTATACATTGTCGCAGATGATAAAAAAGAAACAAAAACTGTTGTGTACTGGCAAGTATTAAAATAACAACAAATTAGTTAAAAAATGAATTTTTTATTACTGAAAAAAATGAAATTAATTTGTTTAAGAGATGTTATAACTTTAGAACATCATAACATGAGGCTAATCATTGAAAAAAAATAATAGCAGAAACTGAATTCTGAGCGAAGCCGGGTAATAAACCTAGTTAAATATAAGAAGTGATTCAAAATATGAAAATGCCTGTCGAGTTCATTAGTTTAAGGGGACTCATGATTCTTAAGTCGAGGAAATAAGGCCTATTTTCATACTTTTTGACTCTTTGTAACTATTTCAATTTATTTTCAATTTTTCAAAATTTTATGTATATGATAAATTGATATATTTATTTTAATAAACAAATTTTCAACTCTCCAAATAATTTTAAATAATTTTTTTTTTAAATGCTTTAGATATACCTTGTTTTTTAAGCATTTTTATTGTAAACTGGCTTGCGCGCAGAACTACGAAATTAATTTTACACTTAAATGTATAATTCCTGTTTTATATTTAAAATAAATAATTCAAAATGCAATTGAACATAAAACATTCAACATTAAAATATGTTTTCAATTTTTTTTTTAAACTGCTCAAAATATACTTAAAATTTCCTTAAATTTTTGCATTAATTTACCCCTGAAAAAATAACAAAATGTGCAGTGATTGCAATAATTATAGTTCAGACGCAATAAAATAACATCATTATGCAGTGATAAAAATTTCATGGAATTATGTTTCATTGTTTTTGAGATATCAGTAGCGTAATGATGCAAAATTACATTTTGAGAAAAATGCGTTTAAAATTTTTCTTACCATAAACTTGATCAGTAATTAAATATTTAGAATATCAATATCTCCGGAACTAAGAGGAATATTTTCCTTCGGTTTGCTTTATTTTGTTCAGAAATGATCAGGCTTTAACATATATTTTTTTTCAAAAAATCGAATGTTTTAAAGATTTAAGGGTAATGAGTCCCTTAAGATCTTAAGAGGATACGAGAGATAAGCGTTTTAATTCACTGAAATGTACATGCAGGCGTAGTTTATGAAAACTTTATTATAAGTTTATCTCGTGTTTATTGTATACAAAGAAATCCTCCAAAGTAGACTTCTAGCTCAAAGTAATAGACTTTCCCTTTTTTGATCTCGCAGTGCTCTCCGAGGACTTCGAGTGTCACAGTGCACTTTCTACGCGTGAACCCTTTTGTCAACTTTTCCAAACATCGAAAACGACAGCGTTTGGTCCAAAAAACCTTGTTACGCCGTCGGATTATATATACGAGATCGTATCTCTTGGAAGGGATTCCCCCTAATGCCATCCTTTCGTTCCAAGCGAACGTTTTGACGTTCTGATCACGTCCGGGAATTCCCATTCCTCTCTCAGAATGGATTCTGAGATTGCCAGAGATTGCTCGGTCTTGTTGACATTTATTTATACAGAAATAGGCAATCGTCATAAATATGTATGAGACGATAATATCGCGGCAATGTACTTGGGGGGGGGGGGCAGAATAAAAAAACATTTGTTTCTCCGTGAAAAGTGAATGTCTGGGGATTAAAGTCGCATCTGTGCGTTTTAAATGGAATTTGATTTATTCCAAATCGTGACCTTCGTGGATATATTAAAGGTATTTACACGGGAAATTTACATGTAAATAGGAAATTTTAAAAAAAAAAATACCATATAAAATACCTGTTGCGAAATGAAAGGAAATGTATACTATGTTTTTAAGGATTAAATATGTGATTTTTCTTGTTTCAGTGTAAGTTCCGTATTTCAGCTTTTGTATGCAGGTGAATCGTTAACTCTCGATTCCAAAGACGTGAACATAAAATTCCGTTGTACATGAAGGCGGAAAAAAAATTAATTAATTTATAGGAAAAGTTTGACGGAGGTTCTCAAACTGGATTAAATCGTAATTTTTCTTTCCTTCAAAACATACTGCCGTGGTAAAAATGGAGCTCCTTATTCCCCCCAGGCCGTTATTCTATCCATTATCGAATGTTTTATTTCTCACAACATATGAACTTACATATAATATTCATAAATTGGTATTAAAACAAAGAATTATTTAAACGTTTCAGTCTTTTATAAAAGTTATTCAATCATTAAAACGCTTATTGTAAACGCCAAATGAAAGACTATAGATGAAAACTATTCAATTCAACTTTTTTGTCTGTAAAAGAAATAACTTTCAATCTTTTATCATCTTCTGTTCGTGACAAAATTTTTAAAAGGTTGAATATAAACCACAAATAATTTATTTTATAGTTGTATAGCTGAACGTAATTTCGAAGTTCATTTTATTGGGCATAAAAAAGCACTGTAGCCTAGTTGCAAAAACAGTTCCGATAAAGAGAGTTTCCTATTTAGTTATCCATTGTACGACTTTTTATCGCATTTCTCGTTCTGACGAACGCAATCTGGCTCTAGACGTTTAAAATAAATCCCAGTTTTCACTTTGACGTAAAAAACCGTTACATCTTAAAACTGCTGATTCTGTCAGTATTTTTTTATGGAGTATAAATTTAAGGCGACATGTTGACGGGAAACTCTACTTTTATGTCAGCATATATTCTTGATATATTCTTTGCGTTGCTTTCAAGCTTTTAGCATTGAACGCAAAATACGTGTAGTATATCGTATAAACTATATCAATATAATAGTAAGATTCTGATTCCGGTTACCTGTTATTCAATACATCAAAAATTCAACGATGTACGGTGCCGTATTTGGAAAAATACATTGGCCCCGGAATGTGCAGAAACAAAATATAAGAAATTGAGTTAAAATTATTTAGTTTCCGAGTTATTGATCTTGTTATATTTCACAGTATATTCCTTTCAAAGTTAAGACAAAAAATGGCTGGGTTCATTTCACATTATTCCGCTGCCCTCTATGGGTTGAAAGTGGAGTCTTTCTTTTACGATAAAATTTTTTAAATTTTAGCGAAATGTAAGGATTGTAACGTAAAGAACGTAACGTAACGTAATGAACTTTGGGCGAAACGAAAGGAATTTTGGGCTGATCTTCATTATAACTCAATGCAGAGAAATAGGAGAGTTCGTGTTGAGTATTTTGAACGATGGCGAATAAGCTTAAAGTGCCGTTATCAAAAGCATCTTTTATGAACACAGGCAAGTTACTTCTCAAAATGCTGATGGATTATTAATTCTGATTATTTAATAATGTATGGCACGAAAGTATTGACATCCTTGATAACCTAGTGAATCCTTTATTTGGGAGCATTACTGAAATTTGCTTGAATTTTCCATAGCCTACGAATCGTGGGCGATCCAGCAGTTGAAGTATGGCTTAATTTTTTACTTCGTTTAACACCTAGAGAGTGTTTTTTCAAAAATCTATTAATTTTTGTTTAGTTTTTTTAAAATTTAATTTAGTAGCGACAGACATCAGTAGATCACTGTCGATCACATCAGTAGATCACTGCCTATCACAGCAGTAGAACATTATAGATCACATCTTCTTCAATGCAACAGACGGTTACTTGGACATCATACTTACCGTCTTATGACACCGCGGATTTGCTGTATAAGAAATAAACATCGTCTCATTTCAAATTTAAACTCATTTAGTATTAGGTCTACGATTATACAATTTTAGGCTACGAAAAAAAAATACGCCGAGCTTTTTGGGGGGTTGCAATTGCCCCTACTGTCCCCCCTCCCCCCGTAGCCGCCATTGGCAGAGGAATTCCCTTCATGGAGAGGGAAGATTTGCTCTGTCAAATGATGCACCGCGCCATTCGTTACCCCGGGGAGAGTCTGATTAATATTCACTCAACTATGTGTAGTCAACCAAAAGAATTATTTATGTATCAATGGAGCACGTGCTTAAAATAAGACCAAAGTTTAGTTAAGAGTGTGCCCTCGAGATATTTTGAAAGCCCAGATAATGTTGCGTCGATTGTTACTATTGGAAAAGAAATTTTATGTAAGCTGTATCCAACTCTTTAATGAACCAACTGTGCAATTTATTTTTCCCGTTCTCTGGTCTATCAGCCAAGCATCCTCTGAGGGTCAGAGCGATAATCGCCCAATTTATTGCTTTTTTTTTTACCCCGTCCGGCGCAGAAGATTCACTTTCTTCTTCGCCATTAAATGACATACAGGAGCGTATACGCCAAGTGGAAGACAAAAGAAGAAAAACTTAATACGAAACTAAAACACTTTTTGCTTCTGTGCTAAAGGTCTTTTGGTTGTTTTGCTGAAAGACGAGCCTTTTTATTTCTGGCGTTTTCGAATAATTAGACCTCAAAGGAAATTGCTTTTCTTTTCATCTTCAGGCATCACGCATTGGGGGGCCGGCTGTGTTTAGTATTTACTTAGTATGCAAATGACTTGCATATATATATATTGACCTTCTCGCTATAAACAATCATTTCAAGGACTCCGGTGGTTGTTGTCTTTTCAAGCGGGCGTACTCAAAGCCCCGCACGTTCGAATCTTTTTCGAGATCTCTGAAAGGAATTCTTAGCGGAGAGTGAATAAAAAAATGCTTCTTCTTTTATGTCTGAAACTTTCCATTCAGTTTAAGTTGTGTGTAAGGGAAGCACGTATTTTCTCTTAGAATTACAATTTGAAGGGTTTCTGGGAGTTAAAAAAAAGGAATTTTCAAACGGTAGTTACATATATCCATTATTTATTCCGTTTCTTTTCTTTAATTTTTCGTTTTTTTTAGCATTATGTAAGCTTTATCTCTATTTTTTTATCATTCAACAAAACGAGTTTTATTCCTGGCTACATCTGTGTATAGGCTAGACGTCACTTTTTAGCAAATGCTCACTTTTGATTTCCGCTTTCTGCATTTGAAAATGAGATTTTTAAATGCTACGCGCGTACATTTTAGAAACCTTTTGATTTCCTTTATGTTAACATGTTGAAAAGTTAGAAAAGTTAAAACTAAAGTTTATTTATACAAATACACTCAGACTTGTTTTTGTGTGCAGTGAATGGGAAAAAATGTCCATGAAAATACAGGGTGGTCATAAAAAAAACTTTGCCGATATATGGACCTCTAGCGTCCGTTTCGTTAAACGAATCGAGATGAGATTTCAGATATAGTTATTCAGAGGTATGAGCCCGGGATTCTATGAACGGCAACAAATTGGCGCTCACGGTTACGGTTATAGGTACAGAAACTCGAAATTTTCTAATCGTAACGCCCACTTTTTCCCATCGCAAAATGTTCATCGCATGCGTTCGCAAAAAAACAGCTCTGCGAACGGCCAACAAAAACACGATCGGGGCGCACGGAAGAAATTTGCATATGACAGAGGCAAGACCCCAATCACTGATGACAACACAGATCGGACAAATGAAAACTTTTATTTGGATTACACATTTTCCACATGGGTGCCATAACAGGCCGTTCGCAGAGATGTTTATTGTGCGTGCATAACGCGTCCGTTTTTTGTGATACACGTACCGTTCCAACGCTGTTTAGGGTTTTCGCATGCGCTGAACATTTTACGACGGGAACATTGGGCGTTGCTATTCGAAAATTTCGAGTTTCTGTACGTATAACCGTAACCAGGGCCACTTGGTTGCCTTTCACAGAATCCCGAGCTCGTACCTCTGAATAACTATATCTGAAATCTCGATCGGTTGAAGGAAACGGCCGCTAGAGGTCCTTATAGGCAAAGTTTTTTATGACCACCCTGTATATAATATGAATAAAAAATAATAAAAAGTAAGTTAACTAAATTAAGTAAGAAATTCAACTAA
>OU015496.1:32019253-32076753 GCA_907164885.2 Dolomedes plantarius | reverse complement strand
TTATATTTAAATGCGTAAATCCATGTTTGAATGCATACACCTGTATATTATTAAATGAGTAGTTATGAGATACCAAGTCTCTCAAAAACAACTGAACAATCTGGTGGATATTAATGCGTGTTCTTTCAAACAACTGCGATAGTATTAACTTTGAGTAACGATTTGATATTAAATAGAACCCTAGCTTTCTAGAAAGCTATTAAAAAGATTACTGGGAACATTTGGAAGTTTTAGAGTCGAATTGCTTAACCACAACGTATCTGAAACAACAAAACATTCATTTTCGTAGAAAATTGTGTTTCTCTACCAAAACAGTTTTTAATATGATTACAAAATATTATTTCGAGTCAACGTTCTGGCTATGTCTTTATGTGATGTTACTGTGCTTCTACTTTACTTTCAAAAACCTAGCTTCCGTAAGTAAATTTTAACAATGCTTTTATTTTAATGACTTCGGCGAATCAAATTTGTTTTAGTGCTCTGCATTGAGATCAAGTGCATCTAAACTAAATAACTTGAGTTTTGGAAAATATATTGCCTTTCTCGCTAGTGTTCAAATAAAAATATTTTATTGCATCCAGTAAAAAGCATAAATTTTATTATTAAATAAAAGTTGAGTTTGTTAGTTAATGAAAATGATCTTGAAACAGTGGGAATACAGCTCTTAATACACATTTCGGAGATTTCGAAGTCATTACGTTTTTAAAATGTTGAATATTTTTTTTCCTATTTTTATTAGCGGGAATAGTTATGCCAAAGCTGAGTTATTAAAATAGTTAATGAATTATGAAACCAGAGTTTTCACCTTTTTTATCAGGAGCGCTTTCAAATATTTTTGACAAATATTTTTTTAAATTACAAGTCTATGCAGAAAAAATAAATTTAAAATCGGAACCTACTTTTAAAGCAATGTTGTTTTCTTTCAATTTTGATATAAAAAAATGTAAGAAAGTGTAATGGAAATGGAACGGATGTAATGGGAAAATTGAGCTTAAAAATTAAATTAACAAAATTTAGTGCAATTAGTTAAGGCTAAAAACTGAGACATTCATTTTTTAAATAATTTTAAGGATTTCAATGTCGAATGGATTTGAAATACAGTCTAAATGAAAATAAAAAGTCCTTTTCTTAATTTTCAAAGGGCTGCAAAACTTTAAATTTTTGAGAATATGTCCTAATTTTCTTTAACCTTTCAGCGGCGGCGCCAATTTTTGGCACACCAGCAGGCGCGCGTGACACAAAGTGCAACGTCTCTTTCGACCTTGATTTTTCCCATTGTAATGAACTTTCTATTTTGAAATTGAAAATGATAATTCTGAGATTTAAGATGAGATATAAAATGTCGATAATATTGAGATATATTTATAATTAAAGGCCAAAGAATACAGAAACAATCGCCTTATTTCAAAACTATCCGGTTTGTTGGATCTAAGGACAACTTGCGAATGGATTCCTATTATGTCCAAAAACCTAAAAAAGCAATGAGATTGTCCATCTTCGTGATATGCGGGGTACCGTGTAATAGCTTCACATTTGATAGACTACATCAACTCTTGCTTTTGTCGTATTGTAATCCAGTATAATCGCTGGTTTACCCCGGTTAAATTATAACTAACAATGAATGGAAAGGAATGCAAGGGTCAGAAAATCAGACCTGCATTAGAAAGAGTGTAGCTATAAATAGAAACTGCTTAGAACATTCAAACCTTACATGTAAACACAAACCATTCAAAATTACGAAAATGTTGCACTTTGTACACGGGCGCGCCAGTTGAAGGGTTTTTTAAATTGAAAATAATAATTCTGTGTTTAACGACAAGATATAAAATGTTGTTAATATTGAGATATATTTATAATTAAAGGCCAAAGAATGCAGATACAATCGCCTTATTTCAAAACTGTCCGCTGAAGGGTTAAGTAACGTATTAAAGTTAAAATTCATAAGAAATAGTTATTGATTTGTTATGAACTCAAAAGTGAAACTTCATCGGAAATACGCAGAAACAAGAGCGGTTGGCGTATTATCCGAACTTGTTCTTAATATAATACTCTAGTTGATGAATTGAAAGCGTGTTAACGAGTAAAAAACTGAATAATCGAATAATTTCTGATTTTAAAATTTTTATACTATTTTTTATTTTTAGTTTGAATTTTATCAACTTACTTTCAAGTTGATTAAATTCAAATTAAATCTCAACTGTTTGAATAAAATTCATGTTTACTTTAACGTTATAAAGTTTTAGGTATAAAATGGTAGTAATGGTTGCGTGTATGTACGATACGAGTTACTTAATGGAGTGTTTATAGTGAAATAAGCTATCGTTTTCATACGAAAAACATTATTAGGACATTGATTTTCTTTACAACTATTTAAAACCACCGTAAAATTGCATAGAAATTGTTAAGACAAGTTTCTCCAAGAAATTCCAACCGAGATAGAAAACTAAAACTTTGTTTGTTTTCCTGGTGATAAACTGCGCGTGAATCCATGTAGACATGTAAATGGGTAATATGCATGTTACTATGTGATAATATTTACCTATTTTTTGGTATAAAAAAGACCAAATTCCGGGGTGTCCGGGCTTAAGGTATCCAAAAGTCATGATTTATTTTTGCGGAACTACCCATTAGAATTTTAAAAAATTTATTTATATTTTTATTAGCGGGAATAGTTATGCCAAAGCTGAGTTATTAAAATAGTTAATGAATTATGAAACCAGAGTTTTCACCTTTTTTATCAGGAGCGCTTTCAAATATTTTTGACAAATATTTTTTTAAATTACAAGTCTATGCAGAAAAAATAAATTTAAAATCGGAACCTACTTTTAAAGCAATGTTGTTTTCTTTCAATTTTGATATAAAAAAATGTAAGAAAGTGTAATGGAAATGGAACGGATGTAATGGGAAAATTGAGCTTAAAAATTAAATTAACAAAATTTAGTGCAATTAGTTAAGGCTAAAAACTGAGACATTCATTTTTTAAATAATTTTAAGGATTTCAATGTCGAATGGATTTGAAATACAGTCTAAATGAAAATAAAAAGTCCTTTTCTTAATTTTCAAAGGGCTGCAAAACTTTAAATTTTTGAGAATATGTCCTAATTTTCTTTAACCTTTCAGCGGCGGCGCCAATTTTTGGCACACCAGCAGGCGCGCGTGACACAAAGTGCAACGTCTCTTTCGACCTTGATTTTTCCCATTGTAATGAACTTTCTATTTTGAAATTGAAAATGATAATTCTGAGATTTAAGATGAGATATAAAATGTCGATAATATTGAGATATATTTATAATTAAAGGCCAAAGAATACAGAAACAATCGCCTTATTTCAAAACTATCCGGTTTGTTGGATCTAAGGACAACTTGCGAATGGATTCCTATTATGTCCAAAAACCTAAAAAAGCAATGAGATTGTCCATCTTCGTGATATGCGGGGTACCGTGTAATAGCTTCACATTTGATAGACTACATCAACTCTTGCTTTTGTCGTATTGTAATCCAGTATAATCGCTGGTTTACCCCGGTTAAATTATAACTAACAATGAATGGAAAGGAATGCAAGGGTCAGAAAATCAGACCTGCATTAGAAAGAGTGTAGCTATAAATAGAAACTGCTTAGAACATTCAAACCTTACATGTAAACACAAACCATTCAAAATTACGAAAATGTTGCACTTTGTACACGGGCGCGCCAGTTGAAGGGTTTTTTAAATTGAAAATAATAATTCTGTGTTTAACGACAAGATATAAAATGTTGTTAATATTGAGATATATTTATAATTAAAGGCCAAAGAATGCAGATACAATCGCCTTATTTCAAAACTGTCCGCTGAAGGGTTAAGTAACGTATTAAAGTTAAAATTCATAAGAAATAGTTATTGATTTGTTATGAACTCAAAAGTGAAACTTCATCGGAAATACGCAGAAACAAGAGCGGTTGGCGTATTATCCGAACTTGTTCTTAATATAATACTCTAGTTGATGAATTGAAAGCGTGTTAACGAGTAAAAAACTGAATAATCGAATAATTTCTGATTTTAAAATTTTTATACTATTTTTTATTTTTAGTTTGAATTTTATCAACTTACTTTCAAGTTGATTAAATTCAAATTAAATCTCAACTGTTTGAATAAAATTCATGTTTACTTTAACGTTATAAAAGTTTTAGGTATAAAAATGGTAGTAATGGTTGCGTGTATGTACGATACGAGTTACTTAATGGAGTGTTTATAGTGAAATAAGCTATCGTTTTCATACGAAAAACATTATTAGGACATTGATTTTCTTTACAACTATTTAAAACCACCGTAAAATTGCATAGAAATTGTTAAGACAAGTTTCTCCAAGAAATTCCAACCGAGATAGAAAACTAAAACTTTGTTTGTTTTCCTGGTGATAAACTGCGCGTGAATCCATGTAGACATGTAAATGGGTAATATGCATGTTACTATGTGATAATATTTACCTATTTTTTGGTATAAAAAAGACCAAATTCCGGGGTGTCCGGGCTTAAGGTATCCAAAAGTCATGATTTATTTTTGCGGAACTACCCATTAGAATTTTAAAAAATTTATTTAAATACAGAGAACATCTCACCAAGTTTTAATATCAATCATAGATTTCGATGTGTGCACCTTTTGTAGCATGACGAACGTCTAAACGGTAATCCTGTTCTCTGCAAGTGTTTCCTATCATATCAATCGTTATTAGACTTTTTTGCTTGGAGATTCATTAAATCCGCTGTGTATAAACAAAAAATTGAAACTGCGGATGAGTTGAAGAAGCGTATCATTCAAGCAATTCGTGTAATAACTCCTCATATGCTACGAAACACTTGGAGAGAACTGGATTACCATTTAGACGTTTGTCGTGCTACAGAAGGTGCACACATCGAAATCTATGATACTACTAGCTGAAAACCCGCGCTTCGCTACGGAGTACATTCAAATTAAATACAACGGTCAATGTATGCAATTAATGCCAAAAAAATAAATATATATATTTATAATAAATGCGACGATCAATGTATATAATTGATGTTATATATATATATATATATATATATAAATCGTAAGGGATATTTATTTTTTTTGGATAATATCGAATCCTCTGCTGCATTAGAAAGAAAGGGAATATTTTTTTGTCTATTTAGTTGTTATGCACGTGACGATAAATTTATTTAAAGTGCCAGAAAAAAGAAATCACGTGATCAGCATTTAATAAATTAAATTGTAAAAATTAATCCTTAAAAATTCACCAAAAATCAGAAAAGGGAGGTAAAGTTTCGAAAAAGATTTCATTTTAAAGGAATTTTTATAATCTTTCTCGTGATATAAATAATTTTATAACCCTCAAATTATTATTTTAAGTGCAAACTTTAAAAAAGTTACAAAAACAGCTTAAAAATTTAATTTAAAAAAATCTAAGAAGAATTTTTCAAAAATCTTTCTTAGTGCACCCCTATACAATAAGAAGAATCGCCATGCAAAATTTCAGCCCTTTAGGTCCAGCGGTTTGGACTGTGCGTTGTATGTCAGTGAATCAGTTACGGAACTGTTCTATATATATAGATGATCGAAGTCTATGATTGATATTAAAACTTGGTGAGATGTTCTTTCTATTTAAATAGCTTTTTTTTAATTCTAATGTGTAGTTCCGTAAAAACAAGTCATGACTTTTGGATATCTTTTGCCCGGATACCCTGTATTTTAAAAACTCATATGGAAGCAATTATTTATTTTAACAAGGGACGCTAACATTTTATACGTATAAATGAATAATGGTAAAAAGAATGTATGTTTCATATCGTGTTAATAATTTCACCTGGATCAAACTAATCGACTCTATATTTTTTCACTTACAGTTCTGCTCAAGAATTGCTGAAAAGGTTGGTAATTGATGAAGGTAAACTGCACGATCTCCTGTACGGTAGGTGGGTTCAGTGGGGTGGTAAAAGACCCCCGACCCATATTCGGCAAAAGCTCCTACAAAAAGTTCCAGCAGGTAATAATTCTGGAAAACAATACTTAATATCTTTTTGCTTGTACATTTCTGGTATAAAATTATTATAATCTATATATATATATAAAACAGTTCCGTGACTGACTGACTGACTGACTGACAGATAACGTACAGACCAAGCCGATGGTCCTAGAGGGCTGAAAATTTTCATGGTGATTCTTCTTATAGTGTAGGGGTGCACTAAGAAGGATTTTCGAAAAATTCTTTTTAGATTTTTTAAAATTAAATTTTTAAGCTGTTTTTGTAACTTTTTATAAGTTTGTATTTAAAATAATAATTTGAGGGATATAAAATTTATATCACGAGAAAGATCATAAAAATTCCTTTAAAATGAAATCTTTTTCGAATCTTTACTCCCTTTTCTGATTTTTGATGAATTTTTAAAGATTAATTTTTAGAATTTAATTTATTAAATCCTGATCACGTAATTTCTTTTCTTTTTGTGATACTTTAAATTAATTTTGCATCACGTGCATAATAACGAAACAAATTGACAAAAAAATATTAAAATACGGTAAAAGATAAAATTTAACCACTAGACTAATTGAGATGGAAGATTTTTTAGTATTTAATTTAAATTACCGTAAAATCTCGAGTATAATACGCACATTTTTTTCACATTTTAGTCCGCAAAAATGAGGGTGTGTATTATACTCGCATACAAAAAAAAGCGTAGTTTTAAACATTGGATAAACGTACGTACAGCAGCTATAAGACATTGTCGCAACACCGGTGCGTGCGCATCTGTACCCCGTGATTCATCCACCCGTTTACTAGGCAGGTATTCCTTTTAAACAAACGGAACTCACAGTTCGTATAGTCAAGTGAGGATGATGATGGCGATGTATATTACGACGGCAACAATAATTATGAAATGGACGCAACAACAATAGATGAGCTGTCTTCTACTGAAAGTGATTAAGACTGATAATTTGACAGTATTATTTGTTTTGAATTAACAATTTAAGTTTTTTTTTTCTACCAAATTTGAAGTTTTCGTTTATTTTTATTGCAAATTTTATTTTTGTTAATAAGTATTTGGGCAATTTTTAAATAAAATATTGAAAAGTTATGAGTGCGTGTTATAGTTGAATTTTAACTTTTTCCGAAAATTTCACGCAAAATCAAGCATGCGTATTATACTCGAGTGCGTATTATAGTCGAGATTTTACGGTAGTATGCTTTTTGGATATTAAACATACAGATTAATTGCATACATTGACCTTTGTATTTAATTTGAATATTTTCTTCTACATTATTTTGTCTATAAAAATATTCGTTACGACTTTTTTATTTATATACATATATGTGTGTGTGTGTGTGTGTGTGCGTACTAGCAGTAATGCCCAAAATAGCAAGCTACTGTTTACTTCAATACGGCAGTTGTTCGTTGTGTTAGTTACAAACATACAAGAAGAATAATGTATAAAATACATGTGATAAATTTATACATATGTGTACAAAAATCATTTATCTTACTGTTATTACCCTACAGTAAGTCTCTAGAAAATTCTTTAAATCTCGTGGGAATTTAAATTGCGTTTCTGTTTGTTTTTTTTCATTTCGTTTCTATTTTTGTCTCATATCACTGTTTATTAACAACAGCATCGTTCGGTGATATTACATCCGAAGCATTGAGCTTTTTCGTTTCATCTCCCTAAATAATGTCTACCCTTGACAATGTTTGACCACATTTTGTTCCGTAAGGCTTGTATTAGGAAATAACTGCCAGAAATATCTCAATACTTCAGGAATACATATCAACACTTCTTTATTTTTAAATCTGGAGCTATACCTGGAAATGATCTTCACAGATGTATACTTTTATACTTTTTTTCATTATGTACTTTTTTCACCAAATACACTGTGGTGTTATAATTTAAATTTCAAATATTGTGGTTACTTTTTTTTTAATTTCATTTATTATTTTATGTTTGATGATTATTTACTGGAAAAGTCCTGTCGAACCGTCTCCTAGCAATTTTTCCGAACATTAAAATTTAAAAGTAAATCACGTTATGTATCGTAAAAAATTAGTCTTCACGTACCAACAATGTTTGCACAAAAACGTTATGCATAATTTCAAGGAATTAAGTATTTGTATTTTCAATCTAACATGTTACAAATTCATTATATTTAGTTCCTGTGTGCATTTTTTAAAGTCGTATAGTGCCAGACAATTTTTATTTAAGACATAAAGCAGATTCTTTTTCCTGTTTTCAAAAGAGAACCATTCTTCATTTCATATAACCGTATGATGAAGTAATTATTCTTATCAATGAAGCTATGCCGGACGTTGATTTTGTTTGATAGCTTGGAAAATCGGGTTAAATAAATTATCACCATTCTCAAAGAAATTAGCATAGTAAGCACGCAATTAGCATCCATCAAAGGAGCTAAATTTACCCATAGCTTGGAAAGCACTTTTAATCCTCGTAAATGATCGCAATTTACCCCTCACAGAGAAAAATGAGTCTGAAAATTCTAGAGAAGGAGTGTTAAATTTAATCTATGTAGATTACTTAATATTATTAATTAAAGATAATAAGGAATTTTTCTTCGGAAAGTCATACAAGTCATTTTTTATAAAACATCATGACCAAACAGTATGCAGTTTCACCAAAACACATTATTTTTAGAGGCAAATATATAGCATTATTATATATTCCTTACAATTTAATGCGAGCCAGGGGATTTTGAAAAATAAATTAATTTTGAATTATGTTATAAAATGAGAAATATCTTTGCTTTAATTCTCAAAGAGATAAAATAATTTGTTTTATCCCCTAAGCACCGTCATCTATATGTATAAAACAGTTCCGTAACTGACTGACTGACTGACTGACTGACATACAACGCACAGACCAAACCGCTGGACCTAAAAGGCTGAAATTTTGCATGGCGATTCTTCTTATAGTGTAGGGGTGCATTAAGAAAGATTTTTGAAAAATTCTTCTTAGATTTTTTTAAATTAAATTTTTAAGCTGTTTTAGTAACTTTTTTTAAGTTTGCATTTAAAATAATAATTTGAGGGTCATGAAATTTATATCACGAGAAAGATCCTAAAAAATCCTTTAAAATGAATCTTTTTCGAATCTTTACCTCCATTTTCTGATTTTTGGTGACTTTTTAAAGATTAATTTTTAGAATTTAATTTATCAAATGCTGATCACGTGGTTTCTTTCCTTTCAATTTTGCGTCACATGCATATCTACGAAATAGACAAGAAAAAAACTTTTTCTTGCTAATGCGGCAGACGATTGAGCATTATGCAAAAAAATATTAACATACAGTAAAAGAAATGTTCCTCAAACTGTACTATATTAACTGTACTATATTCTTTAGTATGCTCTATTAGATTTAATTTGAATATTTTCTTCTACATTATTTTGTCTATAAAAATATCCGTTACGATTTTCTTATAAATATATTTTTTCGTTTTTTTTTACATCAATTGCATACATTGATCTTTGAATTTATTATAAATATAAATATATATATATATATATATATATATATATATATATATATATATATATATATATATGTTATATATATGTTATATATATATATATATATATATATATATATATATATATATATATATATATATATATAGTTAAAGTTGAAAGAGAAAAACCAGTATGAGCACTAAAGCTACTACAGCCAGGAACCAAAAACATGAAAAGATAAGATTGAAAGAGGTTTAAGACAATATCTCGTCATCAGCGGTGTCAATACTGTCTAAAAACCAATGGATTGTTTTAGATAAGTGTGATCAATACAATAAACATACTCATACATCGTACAATCCATGAATAACTGTAGAATTGATTAAAGAGTTACTTAACCATAGAACACCAAGCCTGGCGCTAGACAGAGTGGAAGTTAAGAATAAGTAACCGCAAGATGACTGACGTCACAAAACTTGCAACCATGGAGATTATAGAAACACAGAAACTGACCTACTATGGATACTGTGTTTTAGGACTATTAAACCTATATTAATTTAGTTTTTATTATTATTGCTAAGAGTAATTTTTTATCTTATTTTTATTTTTACTTAAGTTTTTAATTTAATTTTTTTATTTTTTATTTTTAGTAGTTATTTTTTCTTTTTTACTTATTATTATGATTTACTTATTAATTTCAACAGAACAAACTATTCATTAAAACTAAAACAACCAATTATGTGCTTGGATAGACTTTCGGGGTAATAATTACGTGTCAGCACAGCTATCAAGTCTAAAATATGCTTATTCCTATTGTCTTTAGAACATAGCCTATTTATACGAACTAACTGATTTACAATAATGTTATTAAAAACAGATTTATGTAAACAGGTTAGGTAATTTTGAAATTTAACAATATTAAAATCATAGTCAGATCTTTTGTCGTATAAGTCAAAAGTAAATTTACTATGAGAATTTAATTTAATGTTTATATCTAAAATTTAAATATATATATATATATATATATATATATATATATATATATATATATATATATATATATATTTATATATATTTGACATTAATTGCATACATTGACCCTTGTATTTAATTTGAATGTATTTCGTAACGAAGCACGGGCATTCATCTAGTTGGATATAAGATCTCCCTGTAGTGATGCATTCGACTATGACTCTGTTGATGTCTATGTTGTGCGAGCCCTTTTAAAATTTATTTCACAGATCTTTGTTATGTTTGATAAGAGCCTTTTTAAGAAGCAGTATAAAAACCTAGCACCTCCCAGTAGATAGTCCTATCACTGACCTCGCATCTCAAGCTTAGTGTAATAATTTGGGGTTCAGATTCAGAATCTGGCTTAAAATTCCCATCGACAGCTCTCTTCAGAATCCGTCCTACTTTGAAGACAGCTGTGGATGGTCAGCCCTTAGGACCACCAGGTCGAGGAAGAGATTCGGTGATTCCATATTGTTTCCACTCACTGTAACTGTATACCCGGGGCACAATCCATTGCGCGAAAATCATTGACTGAATAACCGAACTTCTGTGGATTCTACTGCCATGATACGTTCAAACAGACTCAGTTCTTTTACGTCCTTTATTATGATGACAAGGTACAACTACTCTTCTGGTGCTAATGGTTGCTTTGCCTCAATAGCGTTTGTCATGAGTATCCACGCAATAAGCAAAAAGAAAAATGGAGTTTAGGTAAGGTTCGGGCCCCTGTTGGATTGCGAGTGTATTTCTCAAAACCTAAAACCAGGTGGATGCTTTTGTTTGAAAACAGTTCTGAAGAAACCATCAAATGAAAGCTCTGTATGTTTTCTTTCTCAGCAATTTTCACATTTTCCATTTCAATAGTATTTTTTTTTCGAAACTAAACTGGTCCGAAATACAGCCTTCAAAAGATTCTGATAGTGGAAAGATCTCATATTCAACGAAATCCGGATTATTGCTTGATGGAATCCAAGCGATCCTCTTTCTGCCCAGGCTTTACCAGAACCAGTGGCTCTAAAGCAGTGATCCCCAACACCCGGGCCGCGGACCGGTACCGGTCCGTGGATCAAATATTACCGGGGCACCCAAGGTAAAATTAAATTATTTCCATTTTATTTACTGTGGTGTATTTCTCTCGGGTTAGTGCGAATTTTTCGGGTTTGTGCTAATTTATACCTTTGTAACAGAAGAAATCTTGCAACTATTTAAAATTAGTTTATTGTTTATTAAACATTTCAAAATTATGAATTAAAATTACAGTCATAGCCCCCGTCAGAGGGCCGCGGCAAAATTATTAAACATTGACCGGTCCGCGGCGATTAAAAGGTTGGGGAGCACTGCTCTAAAGGACTGAATATGTCAGCCTCAGAATCAGGTTATAAGAATACTGTATGAATAATAATCGCATAACTGATTTAAAATTCTTTTCTAATGTGACGGATTGTTCCGTATTTTATCCCTTTACCTGAACCTAATTTTTTTTTTCCAACATGCTATGTTTTGCGTCAATTCCATGGTCGATAATTTGCTTTCTAACTCCAAATACAACTTTGAGGAAAGAATAATTACGTACTAATTAGCAAATTTAAAGTTGTAAAAGATTTTCTATTGTTTAACGAATTCTATTGTTATACGACTAAACAATATGCAAAATTCCTCGAATATTCGAATTCAAAATTTTGCCAAGTCGAATTAGTCCGTACTAAAGGAAATTGACAGGATATCGCCGACCGTAGGATATGCAACTGAAAACACTCATACTTTGAGGGTCATCTAATAGATCCACTAAACTCGATAACAACTTATTCCGTTTATCGTTAGTAACAACTGACCGTAGCTAACCTTGTCGAACAGTTTTTGAGGCGTCTTACCGTAATTACTGTTCGACAAGGACGAGGGCACGACTTAGGTTATTCTGCCGACTAATATTTAGGTAATTAGCATAGTAATCAATTCTGCAATTAGCGTTACAACGACAATTATGCTCCAGGAATGTCATTTTCTTGCTGACTTTCAGGACATTAGCAAATCTGTACAAATGACTTAATGAGAGGCAGCTTCCTGGTTACTGCGAATAATCGTTATTACGGACCAGGAATCACGTGGAAAATGCTCAAAGGGGTGGAGAGAATGGCCAAGCCTTAGATCCGTGGGATTGGAAGAACCGCCGCACAGAAGCTGACTGGGACAACCATTTGTTATGATTGTCTTTCATTAGGGCTATTTATTGGCAATTAACAGATACATCCCTGGATTGGGTTCAGGTCGGGAGGATGAACTCAGAGCAGCATAACGAAAATGGGCTCAAACAGATATCGAAGCAGGGACAGGTACTTAGGGCTGTTGGATAGAAGCCATATTCGATATGCTTAGCTCAACGTTAAGGGGACAGCGGACCTTGAAACCTAACTTTTTTTTGCTTTGAATGGATTTGCTTGAAATTTGAATATGTGATTAGTACCATAGATATGTAAAAGTGATTAAAATTTAATGATGAAATATTAATAATTTATGAATTATTAATTATTAATAATATCAAAAATTGTCCTAATTAAAAATGTTCCATGCGCATTTCTTTTGCATATAATATGGAAATTTTTATTTACAGGATACCTTATAGAAATAACAAAGAAACTTATTACTTATTTCAGGCATTAATTAAAAATATAAAGAGAAAAAAACAATAATAGTGAAAACAGCCTTTTTATTACGCAAAATACCTATAAATCATCTTTTCAAGTACAAAATTTAGAAATTCTAAGCTACGAAGCATAATTATTTTCAATAAGATTTATTTGATATACAGTTAAGTATATAAAACTTAAATTTCAAAGCAATACGATAATTAGAAATGCGCCTGGAGCAGTTTGAATATTCGTCTAACATGAAAATTTTTATTTTGAGAAAAACACATATAAAGTTATTGCTATTAGTAACCACATAATATCTAAATTAAATACAAATGCCCATAACTTGGAAAGTAATCACAAAAATTAAAATTTCTTTTTTCAACACATTCCTACTCGTCCGTAGTGCCACAATTCAATAAAACAAAAAAAATCGAATTTTTGGACAAGTTTCACAATTTTGAAAGTCTACAGTCCTCTTAAACTATGTAGAAAATTTTTCTGTTCATTGTCGACTGGGATTTAAAGATTTTTGTTAACTGTATTCTGTAATAGAAATAGAAAGTTTTAAACTCTACTGTATTATTTATTTTAAAAATTTTGCACGCCAAAGAAAATGACGGGCGATTAAAAACACAGTATGTCACATTTTCCCCCTCGAATAATTCAAATCTTAAAATATCCTTTGCGTTTCTTATTTCAAATGAAAAAATATACCCTAGTTTTTCACTCTTTATAATAGTGTTTCCCAAATTTTTTTGATCACGGAACCTTCTAAACTTTTTAATCGATAAGCCCCTTCCTCACCAAAATTTAATGTGATATTATTGAATGATACAAATATTACTTAGATTTGATTGAGCTAAACATAAAATCATTAAATAATCCTTCATAAAAACAAATGATAGTGATTATAAAAACAAAAATATGAGGGTATATAAAATAAGTAAAAAAAAACTTTAACGAAAAGAATGCTCATGATAAGAATGTATATATATATATATATATATATATATATACATTCTTTACATAGAATTTTTATCACGATTTTTTGATTTTCGGTGAATTTTTAAAGATTAATTTTTAGAATTAAATTTATTAAATGCCGATCAAGTGATTTCTTTTCCTGGTACTTTATATATATGTATGTATATGCCTCTTCGATTCCATATGATCCTCTTAAAATTTGGCGGTATTTTCGATAATGTCAGATAATTTGGCGTTATGTCAGACTGTCTCGCGGAACCCTTCAATTTTTTGGCGGAACACACTTCGGATAACTCTGCTTTATAAGAAACGCAAATGAAATTTTAAGATTTGAATTATTCCAGGCAGGAAATGCGGTATGCTGAGTTTTAAACGCGCGTCACTTTCTATGGTGTACGAAATTTTTGAAATAAATAAGGTAGCAGAGTTTTAAAATTTCTTTTTCTATTACGGAATACAGTTTTAAAAAAATCCTTCAATCCCAGTCGGAAATCATTCAGCCGAGCAAATCTAATATCTACTACCTAGCTTTATAAAAAATTGAAGATAACTAGACTACTCCAGTAGTTTGAAGTTCTTTTATAAAAGAAATAGTTGGTCCCCACTCCACTAATTTATATCTCTTTTAATCAGTCTTTAATAAACTGACTAATAATAATAACAAACAGTTTTTTTTCGGTCCGAAACAATTTTTTTTGTTTTGTTTTTGTTTTTTGCTTGTGTTTTATTTTTATCATAAAACGCATTTTTTATGATTCCAATGACCATGCCTTTTATACGAATAATTAATTATATGAGCATATATACTGTACGTTAAGCGAAACAATTGAAAAGATGATATCTTAATCGTGTGGAATTTTACATGTCTGATCTTAAAACGAAAATTCCCTACGTTATTTTTCTGGTGTAAGGAAAAATCTGAGTGGGGATAGATGACCGGAAGAGTCATTATCTATATATATAAAACAGTTCCGTAACTGACTGACTCACTGACTGACTGACTGACATACAACGCACAGACCAAACCGCTGGACCTAAAGGGCTGAAATTTTGCATGGTGATTCTTCTTATAGGGTAGGGGTGCACTAAGAAAGATTTTTCAAAAATTCTTCTTAGATTTTTTTAAAATTCAGTTTTTAAGCTGTTTTAGTAACTGTTTTTAAGTTTTCATTTAAAATAATAATTTGAGGGTTATAAAATTTATATCACGAGAAAGATCATAAAAATTCCTTTAAAATGAAATATTTTTCGAATCTTTATCACCATTTTTTGATTTTCGGTGAATTTTTAAAGATTAATTTTTAGAATTTAATTTATTAAATGCCGATCAAGTGATTTCTTTTCCTGGTACTTTATATAAATTTATCGTCACGTGCATAACAACTAAATAGACAAAAAAAAAATTTTTTTTTTCTTGATAATGCTCTGCGGCAGACGATTGGACATTATCCAAAAAAATATTAAAACACAGTAAAAGATATGTTCCTCAAACTGTACTATATTAACTGTACTATATTCTTTAGTATGTCCTATTAGATTTAATCTGAATATTTTCTTCTACATTATTTTGTGTATAAAAATATACGTTACGATTTTTTTATAAATACATTTTTTCGTTTTTTTTTTTTACATCAATTGCATACATTGATCGTTGTATTTATTATAAATATATTTATACATATTTTTTGCATTAATTGCAAACATTGACCATTGTATTTAATTTGAATGTACTCCGTAGCGAAGTGCGGGTTTTCAGCTAGTAACGTATATATCTGTTGTTATAGCGACGGTCTTAAATCTGTTGGTTAGCAGCTCTATTGGATTCGCTCAGCTGGTTTATGGCTTATGGAGAAACATTTTCCAATCATTGTCGACTGGGATTGAAAGATTTTTATTTAAATTGTATTCCGAAAAGAAAAAGGAAGGAATTTTTCATTCGGGTATCTTTCCAATTCTTAATAACAAAAGCAAATAATATTATTTTATTTCAATTATTCGAGAGGGGGGGGGGGAATGGAGTACAGTACGCAGATACCCGGCTGTAATTTTCAATTTTTCGCAGACTGCTTCAGCAGCCTATCAATTTATTTAAGACGAGAAAAAGAAAGCTTCGAGCGTACAAATATCATTGGACAAATACTTTAATGCCCCATGAACGTCTGCAGATTATCAGATTATTTTAAATTACATAATTATATATGTATAATATTAGTATTTTATAATATTTTCGAATGATGTACAATGCAGTATATGTGTGTACCATTTTCATATTTAAATAAAAAGTATTTCATTGAAAATGATTAAAAAAAATTTTATTATGATATTTAGTCTCGTCAATACTTATTGCTATCATCCACACGATGATGGTCGAGTATGTACATATATATATATATATATATATATATATATATATATATATATATATATATATTCGCAATTATTTATAAAAAATATTTTGCTATATGTTTGAAAAACTGTTAGACAATTGTGATCTGTTTCAGCCTTTAAGAGAATCTACCTGTGTAATTATCAAGAAAATTATTGCAAAATGCAAACTACTAGGTATAACAGCAGATAACTTTCACTTTCCTTATCTAACTTTAGTTCTTAAGTTTCATAAAGCACCTATTGCTTTTAGAGCAGTCACCTGTGGTCACAACGCTTATGCTACTAAGGCAAGTGTTATACTATTAAATTACCTTAAATTAATATATAAAATAATAACTTCTGGTGTTTGTGGAATAATTGATAATAGCTTAAGTCTGGTAAGAAAACTACAAACATTAAATAATTGCAAATGTATAGTCACATTTGATTTCAAAGATTTATTCAACAATATCAATATAATTGATTTAAATAGGGTAATAATAACTTTAGTAAAAAATAATATTCAATACTTAAACAAAGAATTTAAACTAACTCATTTCAATAGGCTATTAGATTTTGTAACCAAACATAATTATATAGTACACAATAATAGTATATACTTACAGGTAAAAGGTGTACCACAATGTGGAAATGCTTCCAGTATGCTAGCCAATTTATATTTACATTTTTTTTAAGTTGATAATATTAATAATATTGTTAATAACAATTACCAAATATTTAGATATATTGATGACATAATTGTAATTAATAACAGTAATAATAATATAGACCTAAATTTCTACCCTCTTAATCTAGAACTAGTACAAAGTAGCCAAGATAAACTTAATGTAAACTTCTTAGCTATAAACATAAAAATAAATTCTCATAGTAATTTTACTTTTGATCTTTATGATAAAAGATCAGAATATGACTTTAATATAGTAAAATATCAAAATTACTTAACATGCTTACATAAATTTGTATTTAATAATATTATTGTTAATCAACTAGTAAGAATAAATAGGCTTTGTTCTAAGGACAATAGGCATAAGCATATAAAAGATTTTTTAGTAGTGCTAAAATGTAATTATTACACTGATAGTCTTTCCAAGCACATAATTGGTTGTTTTAGATTTAATGAATAGCATGTTCTGTTGCTAATAAAATACAAAACTAAGTGATTAACGTTCGTAAATAACTACTAAAAAAATAAATAAAAACTAGTGTAACTAAAATAAAAAATACTCTTAGTCATAATAAATGTCTAAGTTAACTTAGGTAATTATTTCCTATAAAACAGTGTCCTTTGTAAGTCTGCTGGTGAATCCATTTGCTCCATGGCTGCAATGTTTGTGACGTCAGTCTTCTTGCGGTCTCCTTAACTTAACTTTGTCTGGCGCCGAGTTTGGTGTTCAATGATAAAGCCACTGTTTATTCACTTCTTCTGTTTCTTATGGATTGTACGGTGTATAAGTATGTTTTTTGCTCAGATCATACTTATTAGAAGCAATCCATTGGTTTTTGACAGTATCGGCACCGCTGAAGACAAGATGCTGTCTGAAACCTATTTTTCACTTATCTTTTCATGTTTTTAGTTCCTGGCTCTTGTGTTTCTGAGCATATACTAGTTTTTCACTTTCAACTTTGTCTTTTATATATATATATATATATATATATATATATATATATATATATATATATATATATATATATATATATATATATATATATATATATTTATTTATATTTATATTTATATTTATATTTATATTTATATATATATATATATATATATATATATGTATATATATATATATATATATATATATATATATATATATATATATATATATATATATATATATATATATATATATATACCTTTGCTGATTTTCGGCTACACCCAGATTAGTTTTAATCAGGATAACTATTTCCTAAAAAATACTTTTAACAATTGAAATGGCTTAGATTATGCGATAATATCTAATTCTTACGGAAAACATATTGTTTATTTTTTTATAAACCGCGAAAAATATAATCGGATTTGACAAACACTATAACTCCTTGGAGATCAAGATGGAAATTCCCAATCCAATTCGCGAAATGAAATTCTGGGAACAACACGCTGAAATGAATTCCCAGGAAGTCTGATTTTTGCTTTCTCTGTCGAGCCGCATCTGTTCCTTTCTGTACAGTTGATTGTTTGCTCGGGGAATCTCATCCGGCATACTATGAAAATTAATGGGCAGAAAACTTGCTTCTGCCGCGACTTCTCCGTTCTTACAAATCACTTCTCCAGAACTCAAATTGAAAAGAAAACAAACGACTTAAAGGATTGCTTGCAGTTTGTCGGTGCAGATGAAGAAAAACGAACGCGTTAATTCAAGTTTTGTGTGTGTGTGTGTGTTGGTTAGTTAGTTATATACACACACACAGAACTTTATGGGAACGGTGGACATTAAAATTTACTTTTTTTACTTTTAATCATAGAGATACAAAATTTTGTATATATATATACATTTCACTATAAATAAATAGAATACCTCAAAAGAAATTTCCAATCTCTTTATAATTTTAAGATTTTTTTAAAAATTTGAAATTTATAAACAAAATTTTAAAATGCTCCTTGCTACTTAATTTTTGAGATATTTCCTCGATTTTGCATTTTATTCTCTTTAAACTGTATAATAAATAAATCAGGGTATCAATTATTTAATGCCTTGAATAGTAAATTGTTGAGAGTTTTTTTCTGAATTTCATCCCTATTTTCATCAAAATTTTGCCTTTTAAAAAGGTATAAATCAAATTTAATTACCTTAATGAAGTCGAATTGTAAAACGCATACCCAGTTTTTTTGTAAACAGCATCAGGATTCTTCCTTATCAATTTCATGAATTTTGAACAAAAATTAAGTAGCATGGAGCATTTAAAAAATCTCAAAACCTTGAAAAATCTGTTTTGAGAGAAACAGATTTAAAATTTATTACTACACTTACCCATTATAAATTACTTTGTAGAAGCTTCATAAACGATTTTTTTACTAGAAAAAATTGCTTTGGTACTAATAATCTACAGAAATATATATATATATATATATTTTACAATAACACAATCAGTATTACAATGACAAGATTTGCTCAAATGAAAGTCCACCGTTCCCTTAATATATGTAAATATATAAATATAAGTAAACATATATATACTTATACATATATATAACAGATATATATATATATATATATATATCTATATATATAAAACAGTTCCGTAACTGACTCATTCATTCATTCATTCACTGACTGTCTGACATACAACGCACAGACCAAACCGCTGGACCTAAAGGGCTGAAATTTTGCATGGCGATTCTTCTTATAGTGTAGGGGTGCACTAAGAGAGATTTTTCAAAAATTCTTCTTAGATTTTTTTAAATTAAATTTTTAAGCTGTTTTTTAAACTGTTTTTACGTTTGCATTTAAAATTATACATTGAGGGTTATAAAATTTATATCACGAGAAAGATCATAAAAATTCCTTCAAAATGAAATTTTTTTCGAATTTTTACCTCCATTTTCTGATTTTTGGTGAATTTTTAAAGATTAATTTTTAGAATTTAATTTATTAAATGCTGATCACGTGATTTCTTTTTCTGGTACTTTCAATAAATTTATTGTCACGTGCGTAACAACTAAATAGACAAAAAAAATATTTTTTTCTCTTTCTAAGGCAGCAGACGATTGGATATTATCCAAAAAAATGCATACCCCTTACGATTTTTTATAAATATATATATATATATATATATATATATATATATATAGATAGATATATATTTTACATCAATTGTATACATTGATCATCGCATTTATTATAAATATATATATTTATTTTTTGGCATAAATTGCATACGTTGACCGTTCTATTTAATTTGAATGTACTCCGTAGCGAAGCGCGGGTTTTCAGCTAGTATATATATATATATATATATATATATATATAAATATATATATACAGATATATATATACATATATATATATATATATGTATGTATATGTATGTATTTGTGTCCATTCCTGCTTCAAGCAGGATGGACTGAATGGCTGACTGACGATGAATGTCGCCAGCTCAGCAGTAGATTTGGGACGTGCTTCCCTGGTACATAAGCGTCGCTCTAACTCGTCCCACAAATGTTCTATGGGGTTTAGGTAGAAACTCTGAGAAGGCCAGGGACGACGTTTTACATCCATATCATGATAACACTCCTTGACAGAGGCTACGACATGACATGGGGCGTTGTCGTCCTGGATGTAACATTCGTCCATTCCATAAAATTGCCAGAGCAAAGGAAGAACTTGATTGTGCATAACGTTCATGTAGGCGTCGGCGTTCAATTTACCAGGAACAACATGCACAGGTCCCAGGCCATACCAAGAAAAACACTCCCAAACAAGTGCACCACCACCACCGAACTTGAGAGTTGGACCGATGCACTCAGGTAACAGATGTTCGCCTGGCATTCGCCAAACCCAAGCACGCCCATCCGACTGGAAGAGCATGTAGCGTGACTCGTCGCTCAGTAAAACAATTTTCCAGTGGTCCACAGTCCAGTTGCGACGTTCCAAGCACCAAGCGAGTCTGCCGGCTTTGGTGGATGGGGGGACGTTTGGTTTGTGTGCGGCAACACATCCGAGGATATTGAGGGCGTACATTTCTTTCCGCAAAGTATCGGGGTGCACCGTACCCTCTACTATCTGTTGAAACCCACTGTTGATGATTTGAAGTGTTATTTTTTAAAGTTTTTACGAACCTTACGCTTCAGGACACGTTGATCCCGTTCGGTCAGTTTACGGGGACGACCAACGTGTGCAGTTCATGTCCCAACTCCCGTAGTCTTCCATTCTTCATGATATCACCAACAGTTGACCGTGGCTGTGATAATTCTACCTCAATTGCGCGAATATACTTGCCATTAATGTGACAACCAACTATAACACCTCTTTCAAAGTCACTAAGTTCCTTTCGTTTCGACATATTTTCACAATTTTACACAGAACTAACGGCGTTACCACTTCGCGTATCGTATTTAACCTTAACAGGTCACATGCGAGTACTGGATTTGCATAAAATCCGGTTGCATGTCGGATTTTATGCAAATCTAGTGAGTCCGGTTCATTATTGAAGGATAGTGTATACGAGTGTATATATATATATATATGTATATATATATATATATATATATATATATATATATATATATATATATATATATATATATATATATATATATATATATGTTATATACATATATATAACAGATATATACACATGTATGTATGTATGTATGTATAATCGCTTATTTCTCCGAGTTATTTTGAAGAATACATCCTTTTTATAGTATTTTTTCTAAATTTTAAAATTGTTTCTGCATTTCTTTTTTAATTTCCTAGTGATATACTTCATCAATATTAAATTCCAAAGTAATCAGGGGCAAACCCCCTTATTCATTGTTATGGTTGACCGTAGTAATTATGAATCATTCAGTTTCTCAACACGTGTATAATTCTATACGTTTTTTTCCTTATTTTTTTTTTTCATTTCCATTCTTTCGAAGAAATTCAACTACAATTTCTTTTATCTTCTGATGAAGTACTTATTGTATACGCTACAATGTATGGTTTCCTGTTCTTTAAAAAACGCATCTTTTTGTTTCTTTTTTTTCCCTCAAGCACCGTCAGTAGGTCCCATTCAACGGTCAATTTTAAGGAAAGTCCCTTGCGAGAAATTCTGTCAATGAGTGTCTCCAAATTTTCCATCATTGTTTAAGTGAATTAAATTGCAATTGAAATCAGCATATTTTTTCAAGACCCCTTGTCTCGTTTTTCCGTGTCGTAAATTACTGCAACAAGAAGTGCTGATGTTTACATGAGCGCTTCTTTTATAATCCTTTTCTCGATCGCAGGCAATATATCACGCCGGAGACAATGTTCGACCTTCTCTTCGAATTTTAACTTCTGTTCGCCGGTTACGATTGAATAATGGCGACAGCAGATACCGGAGATAAGACTCTTCTTTGTTCGTGTCGGAACGGAATTAGTTTTCATTTTAGTTTAAATGAGCGGGCCCCGGCTAGCGTCCGGAGGTAGTGGAACGTATGCGTATTAAATAAAGGCAATTATACGCGCTCGCTCTTCCGGGATTGTTTAGGTTTAAGCTTGTTTATTTTTAGCGCACCGTCAAGTTCATATCTGCGCGGAATTTTAAAAGGATTACGGGTAGTTTTGTAAAATAACAATTGGACAGTGTCATGCAGAAAGGATCCAACGCACAGAAGTTTAAGAGTGAAGTACTAGCTGGTAAGGTGCGCCACATGTTTTAGCTACTTGGGAAAAACACTATTATTATTGTAGGATGGAGATATATATATATATATATATATATATATATATATTCATACATACACTATCTGGCCAAAAGTATCCGGACGCCCAGTGGTACGGACTCAGAGAGTCCTGAGGCATATATTAATATGATGTTGGTCCTCCTTTTGCATCGATAACAGCCTGCACGCGTCTGGGGAGACTTTCCACCAGTTTTTTATAGGTGTCCATAGGAATTGACTTCCAGGCGGCCATCACAGCTGAAGTGAGTGCTGACAGTGAGGATGGTTGATTTGGCTGGCTACGCAATCTGCATTTCAATTCGTCCCAAAGGTGCTCAATGGGATTTAGATCGGGGCTCTGAGAAGACCAGTCCAGTTTTTGAACACCCATTTCGTCAAACCATGCCTGCGTAAGTCTCGATGTGTGAATGGAGCAGTTGTCCCGCTTGAAGAGAAATGGGCCTGCCCCGAAATATTGCCATAGAGTTGGGGGAGCAGCATTGTCCAGAATGTCCACATACATCTCAGCGTTCACGTTTCCAACCACAGGAACTGAGGAACCCAAGCCAAACCATGAAATACACCCCCACACCATGATGCTGCCACCACCAAACGTATATGTGTGTGTGTGTTTGTGATGTTATCACATCACGGACACGATTCGTGAACGTTGGTACTCGTGGCGGAAAAAACACTCGAGGATATGAGATGCACAAAGTCCCGGATCATTTCCATTGAATTATTTTATTAATCCAAGACATTTCAGTAAAGAAAGCGTTACAGAAGAGCGTAAACATTAATAACAGCCACCGGAAACTGCCGGAGTTTGAGTAAAAAAAAGCTTTACCACATCAGTCAGTGGCGGAAAACAGGACGCGGACAAAAGCAGAAGAACAAAAGAAACGTTAGAGACAACGAAACCAGGAGAGCCCGCGAAAATCCTCTGCTCAACATTTTATACTAAGGGTTCCTGTTTTTGACGCTAGGCATTTAAAACTCTACAATTGGTTAGAATTGGACATCTGACCTGACCATGTGAATGTATAAGTCGCATGATTTTTCGAACAGGCCATGGGGAACACGTCCCTTCTGAATTATGCGGTTTAGTGAGTAAGGGTTTAAAAATAACTTTAATGTTCCGCGCATGCTCAGAGTCTCAATTTGGAATAGGGGCTGTGGTTTATTGAATGAATAATTTAGAATACACATTAGATTTCTAAGGCAACGAAACAGTAAATCATGGTGGGGCGTTATCGTTACTTACTTACACACATACACACACACATGCATGCATGCACACACACACACACATATATATATATATATATATGTGTGTGTACACATACATACATACATACATATTATATGCAGTGAAACTTATCTTTGGGGGCCAGTAATGGTTCCGAAAAAAAGTGGCCAATATAAGGGGTGGCCGTGGAAAATAGGTTTCTTCCATAGCATTGGCTCTATGGAGTATTGAAGTGGCTAGAGAGTTTCACTGTACTTATATACATACATATATACACTGGTTATCAAAAATTAAGGAAAAGTCACAAAAATAGCGATTATTTAAAAAGTTACACGTAGAATTTAATGAAACTTATACACATTGTACAACACATAGGCAAGTATAAAATACCATAAAAATAAATCGCCAGACAATTATGGTGTTATAGAAACTAGCATAAGTATACAATGAACAAATCGGATGTGTCAGTTTGGTATAGGAAAAGTACCTTTAATATGACGTATGATCCCTCCGAATAGCAATACAGCACATACAGCGATGTGTGATACTGTCAATTATGCGGTCTATAAGTTCGGTAGGAAGTGAGAGCCATTGTTCTTGCAAAGCAGTTGAAGGCGTGGCTAGGGTCCTAGGGGGAGGATTGAGAGCAGCTATACGTCGTCCTAAAGAGTCCCAAACATGCTCGATAGGTTTCAGGTCCGGTGATCGAGCTGGCCTCTCCCTGCGCTGAATTGTTTCCTGCTCAAGATAAGCATCCACGATGCGAGCCCTGTGTGATCTCGCGTTATCATCCTGTAGCACGAAAGCATCACCTATTGCACCGGCATAAGGACGCACGTAAGCATCAAGGATGTCATCTCTATAGGTGCGAGCATTCACATTTCCACAGGTAAAGACATGGAGGTCTGTGCGTCCACCCAAAGAGATACCACCCCAAACACAGACACTGCCTGATCCGTATGCATCTCTTTCACGGATGTGTGATGGATGAAAGCGAGTTCCAGGTTCTCTCCAAATCAAAATACTCCTACTATCGCTTTGGAGGCTAAACCTGGACTCATCCGTAAAGAGAACAGCCCTCCATTGATCACACGTCCAGTGGACATGTTGACTGCCCAATGCAAACGTTCCCGCCTATGGCGTGACGTGAGCGAGACGCAAATGGCTGGTCACCTCGCAAGAAGACTACCCTCGTGAAGCCTTCTACACACGGTTGACGTTGATACCAACCTTCCGGAGCTTGCAGCGAGGGAGGACTGAGATCAGATAAAGTTGCGGTTCTATTCCTTCGTGCGCATAATGACTAATATCGGTCATTGGCACTCGTCGTAGCGTATGGCCGTCCTTGGCTGAACCTTCTGGATGCAGAATCCGTGGTTAGAAACTGTTGCCAAAGTCTATGAACGACAGACGGACTCACACACACGAGGCCACCTGGCCATCACATTTAGCCATCTGGCCACTTCTGTCTGACTTTGCCCTGCCTCTAGTCTCCCAATAGCTCGCCATCGCAGTTCTTCGGTCAAATGATGCCTGCAGGTCATTGTTACAATTTGGCTCTGCCAGACGTCTAATCTCAGCCTCGCATCGACAATTATCGCCTTGCTCTGAAACATGCACTTTTATGCTCCTCTCAAATGACGTATTCCGACTGCAGCGCCACTATTTTGCATAATGTAGTATTGTTCAGCACCTTTTACCTAACAACATATTCAAATTTTAAACAGATATGCCTAGTTTTGAGCGTGTTACCCGTCTTTTTGTGATTTTTCCTTAATTTTTGATAACTAGTGTATATATATATATATATATATATATATATATGTATATATAAGTATATATATATATATATATATATATATATATATATATATATATATATATATATATATATATATATATATATATATATATATATATGCGTGTGTGTGTTAGTTATACGTACTCTCCCTTCCGGGATAGTTTCGGTGTAAGCTTGTTATTTTTAGCCTACTGTCTAGTTCATATATGCTTTGAATTTTAAAAGGATTACGGGTAGCTTTGTAAAATAATGATTGCATAGTGTTATGCAAAAAGGAACAAAAGAGTAAAACACGCATGTCCATTGCGAGGTCTGAGGTTTGCTCTTTGCTCTTGATAGCTAGTAATGCCACTTAAGATCTCAAACTGTATAATACCTATCATACCAGAGGAAAATATCCCGCGTTTTACAATCGCGCCTTGTTCATATCATCGCAGTTTTGCACTAAGTATATTTGCGAACAAATGTTTTCAAAGATGAAGCACACGAAGAGTAAAATTAGATGAAAAATTTTTGATTAAAACTCGCAGAGAATTGCAACCGCTTCCTTCAAACCAGACATTGATGCGTTAGTTTCACAAAAACAAGCCCAAATACACCACTCATTTTATGTTTATGTTGCCTTCTTTTTTTTTAACGTTATGGTAAAAAATTTTTAAATTGAAGGTAATTTTGTTGCTTATAAACATCACCTAAATTTATATTTTATATGCGGCCCAAAATAATTCCTCTTCTCTCAGTGTGTGACCTAGGCAGGTCAAAAGGTTCGACACACATGGTTGAAAAGCCCAGCTAAATAGCTGGTAAGGTGCGCCACTTACTAACCTTTAACTTACAGGGCCCGTTTTTCCGATTCCCTCTTTAGAACGGGAAATTTCATATCCCCTTTATAAGAACGGCCATTGAGGGGATTATATATATATATATATATATATATATATATATATATATATATATATATATATATATATATATACATAAATATATATACATAAATATATACATTTATGAAAAATTGAAAAATTGCCCAAAAAAATTTCATTTTACGAAATTACCTGGATTATAAAGCTGGTAGGTAATAACTGGTCCACCGTCGTATTTGTTGGTTCCTTGTTACGTAACACTGCACAGTTTTAGACCAATCATTCTAAAACAGTGTTTTTCCTCGAAAGTATTTATGACCAAAAACTGAAAGTTAATTTTATTAAAAAAAAGAGAAGAATTCCTGAAAAAAGTTAGATTCCTCGGAAACAACTGGGTCAGTTGTGAAGTAATAATTACAAGATAAAAAGAACTTTTATATACCATGTTTTTAAATTTTCTGTTGAATCATATAAACTTGACAATTCTATGTATTAATAAATACTTTTTAAAAAATTTTTTGATGAATTATCCCATCAACTTGAAAGAAAATGAAGTTAATCGGAAGCTAACTTGCGTTTAACTTTTCATTCCCGTCCCGGTCGATAGAGGGCTGCACCAGTCTACAAAACAAAATTAACTGAAAATGAATTCAATGCTGCTTAAAGATGGCTAAAAGTATTAAGATAATGCATTGTCATCGTGTTCTGAGCTATTCGAAAAGTTTCAAATGTCTAGCTAGTCGGGAAGTTAGTTAAAATTCAATTGCAAGATTTGTACTGGACAAGCACACACACAAACAAGAAAGCGAGTTAATAAAAACATGGTTAAAATGGAAATAGAAATTGCAAAATAGTACTATTTGTTGCGAATCGAATGAATCGAATAGACGGTGTGGGTGGAGTTCAACTGGCACTCATCGATACCACGTGACCCCCGGAGAACGGTGTAAAACTTTGCTGTTCATGTTTTTACTTGGCTTGCTTGGTTTGATATGAGTGGAGCACATCTTGGCACTGCTCGCCAAGTTTCATTAATTGTACTTGGTATTAATCTCAGTCTAATTTTAATTGTTATATGTGTTGTTATGTGGGGTGCTAAATAAAAGTTTAAAATGACCATCAAGGACTCTTACGGGGGTATTTTGCATCTTACACATTTCGTATTCTAGGATATTTCTTTTCACTTTCCTCACTATTATACGTTTTTATTTTTTTTAAACCAGGACATCTTTGAAGAGATGAAAAAAAATAATAAATAAATATGATCTCTCATTACTATGTTTTTCTTAACTTGCTTTCTTGTTTGTGTGTGTGTTTGTGTGTTTGTCCAGTACAAATCTTGCAATCGATTTTTAACTAACTTCCCAACTAGCTAGACATTTGAAACTTTTAGAATAGTTCAGAACACGATGACAATGCATTTTTTTAATACTTTTAGCCATCTTTAAGCAGATTTTTACCATGTCTTTATTATTTTCAGTTAATTTTGTTTTGTAGACTGGTGCAGCCATCTGTCGGCCAGGACGAGAACGAAAAGTTAAACGCAAGTTAACTTCCAATTAACTTCATTTTCTTTCAAGTTGATGGGATAATTCATCAAAAAAAAATTTAAAAAGTATTTATTGTCAAGTTTATATGATTCAACAGAAAATTTAAAAACATGGTATATAGAAAGTTATTTTTATCTTGTAATTATTTTTTTTAAACTTATATGTAAGTAACTAGACAGTTAGGACCTTTTGTAAAAGCAATACTAGCATAATAATAAAAAGTTTAATTCACATCAGTGCATGTGTTATATGGTAAAAATAATCCGTTTTTAAACTTATAAAAGAGTAAATAAGTGCGAACTGAGAATAAGGACTTTTTCACATAGAATCTGTCAGAGTCGGCGTTTCTCGTATTGACGTATTTTAAACCAATCACAGACCTTAACAATTTCATGGCTAATCGTTTGGAGATTTGTAATTGGTTAAATATATTTCAATACGAGTAACGCTAACGCTGACGGATTCTGTGTGAACAGGCCCTTATTAGGTTGTTAGTGTTACTTATACAGGTGATTTTGTGGAATTACGATATTTTTATGTTGTTCTAATGGAGATGTTTTGATCTATTTTTCCTTCTTTAACTCAATTTTATGTTGCAAAATACTTTTGGATAGAAATATTGCAAGGGACCACTATTTTATAAAATTAATATACAGAGTTCCCACCTGTATCCGTTACACCCCCCTTAACTTCTAAACGGTGGCAGCTTACGCCATAAAGTTCGTGTCTAGGTATAGTAAAAAGGCTATGCGCTACTCGATGAGACAACTTACAGCGCCATCTATCTGCAAATTTTGGAATGAGCGATTTTATCTCAAAAACGGTACGAGATACGGGAAAAAAAGTCAATTATAAAGTTGTTCAGCATTATTGATTTAGTAAGAAAAGACAACTTGAGCACATTACTACTCAAAACAGAATGTAAAAAAAAATGAGCATTTGTTTGGTCTTGATTTTCAACACTATGGCGTCGTTGCACCAATGTGCAGCGAGAAATCCAGTCCAGAGTGCAAATGTGTATAGTGGCTAATGGAGAGCATTTCCAGCAACATAGATAAATGATCCTGAAGATAGGGAAGTGTCTCAGTTTCTTTCTTCCACTCTTTATGACATGACAATTTTCGAAATCGGGACCAAACAAATGTTCATTTTCTACTTTCTGCCTTAAGTATTAATGTGTTCAAGGTGACTTTTCTTACTAAATCGATGATGCTGAAAACTTTGTAATTGACTTTTATCCCGTATCTTGTACCGTTTTTGTGATAAAAACGCTAATTCCAAAATTTGCCGATAGATGGCGTTCTAAGTTATCTCATCGAGTAGCGCATAGCCTTTTTACTATACCTAGACACCAACTTTATGGCCTAAGATGCCACCGTTTAGAAGTTAAAGGGGGGTGTAACGGATACAGGTGGGAAACCTGTATAGGGATAGATAAAAGCAGATAAAAATTAAGATACATAAGAAATATTTCGGATAATTGAACATTATTTTAACAATTTTTTAATTCTTTTACAGAAACAAAAGACATGAATCCCCTTGCCATAACAACACCCAAAATAAATACGATACACCTCAGGGTAGTAAACCTTATACACAAAAATTCATCAGGCTATGTTTGTCAAATGTGACAAATAGTGTACACAACATTACATGACATCAGGCAAGAATCAGGAAAGGTATATTTAACCAAGAATAATACTTAGATATATATTAATCTCAAATTATGTTTTTTACGTCTAATATCAAAGATTATTTTTAAATTAAAAAGCTTAAAGGCACTGCTTCTTTCGTTCAAGCAGTTCCATTAGAATGACAAAGGACAAAGGTTATTCGTCTCTGGAGATGTGAACATATTTTAAAAACTATACTCGTGTAGTTACTATCATCAGCCAGCTATTATTAGAATATAATGTATTCTGTACAGTGCAAAAGATTAGTTTTAAGAACAAAATTATAAGTACATGAAATAATTACAACCATTTAATAAGAAAGTCTAGATGAAAAAATATATTACTGCGAATATGTAGGCACGATTTTGTTGAATATCTATTTTCAGCTATCAGCGGTTTTGGTATTTCCCTAATGTAAAATAAACGTATTGAAAATAGATTGATTTACATGCTCTGCATGAATTATCTCGCTATTAACTTCTGATTTTCTCGTACAAATGCTTCAAAATCTATTTTGAATATTAAACGTATATCCATACAAAAACACACATGTATATAAATTCATATAATAAACCATAAAACTGAAGTATACCATACATAATGAATTTAACATAACGTAACTCCACGCTTTATATATATATGAGGCGGTGAAAGGCAAAGTGATGTAAGTCACTTCTGAATAAGTCACTTTTTTCAACTTTTTTTATAGGAGGGCAAAAATGTAATCTCCATGTTCAATTTATAGTGGAATTACAAATAATTATTATTTGCAATATTATAATAAATATTATGTATTATAATTTGTTCAATTTACAGTGGAATTTTTTGTAGTTTTTGCTGTAAAACGCTTTGGATTTACACCACTTTGCCTTTCACCGCCTCATATATATATACAGTCGAACCTCCATATATCGAACTTCCTTATATCGAAATTTTCTATATATCGAACTCTTAGCAAATCTCCATGTTCATTACATAGAAAAATTGTTTCTATATATCGAAAAAATCTCTATATATCGAAATTTTTTATTCACGACATATTGGGAGATTTTATTCCACTTTAGAATAAAATCTCCCAATTTTTGGCTTTTGAAACAATACGTCGTGGACTTCAATTCTCGGAAAATGTCCCTGATGAAGTTTTAGTGGACTGAATAAATGCGAACATTTCTTTGATGAACTTTCTGCGAAACTGGCTGTTCAGCAAGATATTCGTAGTTTTTTTTAAAATAATGTAACAGTGATCATTGTAACCACTGTCTGGATTATTGTGCTTTTTAAAGGTATGCAGTACTCAAAGAATCTTTTATATTAATTTATTTTTAGTTATAAACTTCCATTTAATGTGATTCATATATAAATTAGAAATGGAGTTTCGCATACGAAAATTAGCTTTAATTTTAATGTTTTAGAAGAATTATGATAAAATGAAGATGAATTCTATATATCGAAATTTCTATATATCGAATTTTTTTCCGGCAATTTGCTACTTCGATATATGGAGGTTCGACTGTATATATATATATATATATATATATATATATATATATCTATATATATATATATATATATATATATCTGTACCTCGGAGGTATAGAACACTGGCACAATGTTTGAATTTCACAGGAGAGCTTAAAGAAATCCATTTTTTGCTTTTTACCTCGACACAATGGTGGGACATGGTGCCATTTTCAATGGGCAAGGTCTCTTGTGTACAAACATTCTCGTAACATCTTTTCTGTACTGAAAATAATGCTAAAACATGAAGGAATAAAGTTAAAACAGTCTACTTTTAAGAAATGGACTTGGTGTCCCTTACCTCCGGAATAATTTAAAAGCCAAGGTTAACTTGCAAAACAATTGTCTATTTTTATCATAAAATACGAAAGGCAAAATATGAATGTCGCAAAATATCTTAAATATCATGAATCACTCCTTTAAATTTTATTTATAAAAAAGATCAATCTCAACCTTCTCGAGTTTTAAACCCAACAGGCAAACCATTATTTTTTCCGCTTCCTGCTTCAATAACTACAGATTAAGACATTCATAAAGCGAGCCCACCTGCCGCTCCAGTATAACAAAAGCATATTCACCAATCTCTCTGACAAAGTCAATTTTATCCTATTATTCGTCTATCGCGTAATATTATCTGCAAACAAACCACCCAATGATTGCCAGCTGCAGTCTCAGTCGGAGTCCACTGAATGCCGGCCGATATTGGAGCGCGATAAGCAGGGACTCCGGCCGGTTGACAAATTGACTTATGAACCGTCGTCCCATTGAGAGGTGTTTTATCTGGAGAGCGTAAGCAGCGGGGAGGCGTTGCCCCACAAAGTAACAGATTAGTATTGTGGTTTATGCTTGAATTAAGGATCAACTTCTTCAACAATCTTTTTTACTGGGAGGGAGGATTTTCTCTATTTCATTCTTTTTTTATCATAAGCGATTTTCTTTTCTCCATTCTTTATGTTTGCCTGAGAATACCCTTAATAAATTCGGTAGTTTTAATTATTGGGGATTGGGGATTTATACGAAAATATGTAATCTAATCACACACCCATGCTTTTAAAATTTGGTTCATGTATTATTTTTCAAACACGCACCATATATATATATATATATATATATATATATATATATATATATATATATATATATATATATATATATATATATATATATATATATATATATATATATATATATATATATATATATATATATATATTACCCAGTTAGTCTATCCAAAAACATAATTGGTTGTTTTTGTTTTAATGAATAGTTTGTTCTGTTGCATTAATAAGTTAAACATAAATAGGTTAAAATAAAAATAATAACTACTAAAAACAAAAATAAAAACATAAGAATAATAAAAAATAATTAACTAATAGTAGTAACTATAATAAAACTAAATAAATAAAGGAATAATAGTCTTAAAATAAGAAACCTAAGTAAGTCTGTAACTGAGTATCCACTACCTTAATGGTTGCAAGTTATGACGTCAGTCATCTTGCTGTTACAAGTTCTTAACTTCCACTCTGACTAGCGCCAGGCTTGGTGTTCTTTGGTTAAGTACTTTTACACAAATTCATTTATTATTCAATTCTTCTGTTAATAATGGATTGTACGGTGTCTGAGTGTGTTTATTTAATAGATCATACTCATCAGAAACAATCCATTGGTTTTTAGACAGTATTGACACCGCTGATGAAGAAATGCTGTCTAAAACCGTATTCATAATTATCTTTACATGTTGGATGTTCCTGGCTTCATGTAGCTTTAGAGCTATTACTGGTTTTCTCTTTCATCTTATTCTTATTTATATATATATATATATATATATATATATATATATATATATATATATATATATATATATGTAGGAAGGAGTTAGTACTCCTTCCTTTAGAAGTGAATCATTAGACTTAATTATTTTGAACATTTAATTAAACTAGACGATGTTTACAAGACAGGACTAACACTTAGTATGAAATTAAAAAAATAAACACAGAAGCATCAAAAGAGCTAAACATCGGGAGCTTGCAGAACAACACATCCGCTTAAAGTCCTTCGTGCCGCAGTAGTAAGGAGTGGAAGTTGTAGTAATAGTTCAGTTGTGTTGCCAAACTCACTCTCACACGGCCGTTCTGACTTTCCAGACGTCCGCGGCTGGGTTGTCAACAATAATTCTGAAAAGATAAAAAAAAAAAGAGCAGAAAAAGGAAAAATATTTCAAAAAATCAAGCAGTGTTCAACACAGTGGTATTGGTGTTCAGTTTCTGCACCACTGTTTCATTTTGTCCGCTGCAGTTGATGTTATGGTTGGACCATCGTGATGTCCTAACTTTCGAACTTCGTAACGATCGTTGGGGTTGATGTTCGTGATCTCATATGGTCCGAAGAACTTTGGTCGGAGCTTTAATCCGGTTCCAAATTGAGTTCGTTGTATTGCCACTTTGTCACCGATCTTGTATTTACAAGCCGGTTTACGCCGTTTGTTATATTGTCGTATGTTTTCTTCCTGTAGACGGAGGATATTTCGTTTAGCTTCGATACGTAACGCTTCTTTGTCATCAAGAATTCTTTGGTGGTGTTCCTCGTCAAGAAGATTTTTAATCTGTAGATCCTCTTGTTGTTTCATTTTAACACCAATTAAAAGTTGAAAGGGTGTGAATTTTGTACTGCGTGTGGTGGTACTATTTAAGATACGTTGCAATCTTGGGACATATTTAAACCATTTGTCAGGTTCATCTAGAGCTAACTTAGTTAAAACGGGAATAATTGTGCCATGAACACGCTCAACCTGACCGTTGCCACGTGGCACACCTGTTGCTATTGAAATGTGTTCAATTGACTGTTCCTGGCAGTAACTTTGAAATTCTGAAGATGTGAATGCGCTACCTTTGTCAGTAATGATTTTTGAAGGGTTGCCAAATGTAGTTTGTTGCAAGGATAATTTGTCTAAGGCATCTTTCGTAGAGGTGGACTTCACGGGATAGATCCATACAAATTTGGAAAAGGCATCAACTACTGTAAAAAGATACTTATAACATTTTTTTGTCGATGGTAAAGGTCCTAAAAAGTCGCAATGGTAACATTCAAGGGGTGCATCACCTTTTGGAATGGGGTGAAGGTATCCTTCTTGTTTTCCAGATTTTCGCGAGGACAAAATGCAAGGAATACAGTTCGAAATAATTTCTTGAACTAATTTCTTAAGTTGAGGAATGAAAAATTCACGAGAAACAATTAATTCGGTTTTTTGTGAAGCAAAATGACCTTGTGAATGGGCGTTTAGCACTATTTCTTTCTGCATCATTTGTGGTACTACTAAAGTTCGGCATCCTGATGAAGTTTATAAAGAATTCCGTTTTTAACAAAAAATTCATCAGAAGGTGTAGATTCAAGCATAGATTTAATTTGAGATATAAATTCATCCTGGTCTTGGGCATTTTTCACCTTTTGAGTGATATCATTTGAGGTAATTACAAGAATGGGGTTACGACTTAAAGCATCAACATGTTTCATCTGTCTACCGGGTCGATGACAAACTTCATAATCAAAGTCTTCTAACATCAATGCCCATCGAGCAATTTTAGCTGGTAGGTCTTTTTTGTGCATCGTTTTTTGGAAAGCATCACAATCGGTGATAATTTTAAATTTTGTTCCCAACAAGTAGTTTCGAAATTTTTTTAGCGCTTCAATAACGGCAAGAACTTCCAGTTCATAACTATGATATTTTTCTTGTTGAACTGTAGTTTTACGGCTAAAATAATGAATAGGATGAAACTGTCCATCATCGGATTGTTGCAAGAGCACAGCGCCAAAACCTAAGGAGCTGGCATCAGTGTGGAGTTCTAATGGGTATCCCTGTTGAAAAACATGAAGAACTGGGTTTTGTGAAAGAATGCCTTTCAGTTGTTGGAAAGCTGCTATTTGTTCAAGGGGTTTGGGAGCTTCAATAACTTGAAATTTTGGTTCAACCTTTTCACTTTTGACGGATTCATTCTCAAGGGCATCATCATCGGCATCAAATATTTTTGGTTCAAGAGTTGCTTTGATAGTTCCAATATCAAAAGCATTATCATCATCGTTATCATGAAGCAAATCTAAATCACTGGCATCAGCATCATCTAAATATTTTCCATCATCATCATCATCATCATCATCAACACATTCAAAATCAATTGGAATATCTATTTTCTCTACCCTAGAAATCTTATCTTGAGTAGATGTTAGAGGTTTTTCAGACATGCCTATTTGGCCCTGATCTTGAATTTGTTTTTCTACAATTTCCTTTTCCGCAAAAGAGAGTCGTCGAGAACGTTGAGCTACCGGGATTTCATCTTGTAATAAAATGGTCATCTTAATTTCAGTGTCTTGAACTTTATGGGGTTTGTAGGAAGTAACGATATTTTGAACTTCCTCACGAATTTCAGAATTCAAAATGTGTGAAAGATCAAATGGAAAAGCTTGATCATCAGGAACATTAGTAATATTAACGAAGATGTTGTTATCAGGAGTAAAACGAATACCGTCGTTATCAAATGTAAATTGGGTTTGCTGTAAAAAGTCGATTCCGATAATCACATCAAAAGGAATCAAGTCATCCTCTAGAACATGTATTTTAGCAGGTAAAGTAATGGTTTGAATTTCGATGGAATCCTGAAAGAATCCGATGCTGTGAACTTGGTTTTTGCCAATTCCTGAAAAGGGAATGTTGGTGGGCTGCAATGGTGGCGAACCAATTCTTCGATAGGTTTTCTCATTGATGAGGGTTGCCTGTGACCCAGTGTCACAGAGTGCTGTCAATTGAATTCCTGCAAGTTGAATGTCAACATGCATGGGATTTTTCGATGAAGTTTCAGGAGAAAGTGCATTTACAGTTTTATCAGAAATAGGTTTTTGAGAATCAGGTTTTGGTTTAGAATTTCGATAACTTTTAGGGCAATTAGCATGAACATGACCAAAACTTTTACATCCGTAGCATTGTTTACCATGTGACTTATTCAAACATTGGTTGCTTTTGTGACCTCTCAAGCCACAGGAAAAACATACTGGCTGTGAATTTGGGCTACGTGTATTATCGACTTTCACATTGAGGTAGGAAGCATCAATTTTTTTCTGATTATTTTGTCTGAAATTTTGTGATCTGGTAAAGATTTGTTCATAAATTTTCAACTTTTCCTTAAATTCAGGGACGGATTTACAACCGTAAAGAATAACTTTATTGTTTGTTGAATCAGGAATTCCGTTTATGACATACTCAAACAGAGAGGAGTCATCGAGAGAACCTTTGTGTGCCAAATCTCTCATAGCTAAGAAATATTCTTGTAGGGTTTCAAACGGTTTCATACGTCGAGATTCCATTAATTTATGTAACTGAATACCGTTAATTTTGTCCGAAAATTCGTCTAATAAATGGTGCTTCAATTGTTCCCAATTTGTAATTCCACGAATAGACCTGATTAAAGTTTGAGCGGGACCAGTTAAACATTTTCTAACAAAAGTAATTTGGTGAATTGGATTGTTTATCTGATATAAACAAAAAAGTTCTTCAACGTCAGATATAAAATTCTCAACACTGTAATTATCACGAGACGAGAAAGGTTTTATTAAATCAACAACGTCTTTCAGACTAAACAACTGGAAAGAGAGATTCGCAGTTTCAACTGAAGGCAATGAATTTTGATCTGATTCACCAACGGAAATGTGTGTATTTTGCTTATTCGAAGATTCTTTTGCGTCAATGGTGGGGGAAAAGGGAGATCTATTTTCCTCTATAACGCTGTTAGTTTGGGATGAACGTGCACCCGGAAGTGAGTCATCATTCACTTCGCATTCCGAAAGATCAGAAAATTCTGCTTTTAATAACGATAAATCACTAAGACTCATAAGAATGGTATTGGCACATTTGTCTGGGTCAGTTGAAAATTCTAAATGAAGTAGATTACAAATAGAAATCAAGTCTTTAAGTGAAAACTCTTTAAGTACTTTCTGTTTCGTTGCTTCCAACACGAATGGCTGTTTAAAACCTGTAAATTTACGTAATCTGGTACGATTTTGTCTGTCGCCGTCTGTACCAAAAATTAAACGATGTAGAACCTTTATTTGATTCGTGCTACCAATTTTTAATGATTTTGCAATATTGGGGTAATCGTTGAGAGTAGCCATAACTATATACTAGGTTCAAACAATTATAGTACACAAATATACAAATATTCAAAACCAAAATCAATAATTATAATACGTAGTTACTCAAATTCAAAAGTAGAAAATAATATTTCAAATCGAAATTTTTTCAAATACCAATTCAATAATAAAATATTGATTCTCAAAATATGCATCAAAATAAGTAATCTTTAAAACAGGTTTTGTTCAAGAAAACAAAATTATGAACTAAAATCAAATATCAAATAATAAGTTCTTCAAAATAATTTCTCTCGTTGAAGAAAACAGATGACGTAAATTTAGATATGTATCAAGTTAGATATTACTTCAGCAAAATATTCATCAAATTAATCTTCAAAATAAATCACTGTTGAAGAAAATAGAGGATGTAAATGCAGCATCAAAATAATAGTTAAAGTTCTAATGTTAAAAGCTTCAAAATTGGGAAATCGAAAGTATCAAAATTGTGAAATCGAAAGCATCAAAGCATTCTGCAAAATAAAAAATATTCTCGCAAGAAAACAGCAGAATTAAGTTCAACATCAAAGCGCATCAAATAAGCAAAGTTGTCATCAAATAAACATTCGCTTCGTCAAAATTATGCATCAAAATAATAATATAATAATCTTCAAAAGTATTCAATTCGCGATCTTTCAAAATATATATTATGTTGTGGTTTGTTCAAGGAAACAAGATTCTTCAAGTTAAATGTCGAAATTTTCATCAAATCATCAAATAATTTCATCGAAATAGAATTCTCTTCAAGAAAACAGAAGTGATAAATTCAACGTCAAAGACCATCAAAAGTGAATTTAGCATCAATTAAATTCCTGCATCAAAAGAACGTTGAAATATCTTTCAGTTTTCTTAAATCATCAATAAGTTGAGAATTCCCTTAATCATCAAAATTTTCTTGAACAAGCGTCAACGTATGCATCAAATAATTTTAATATGATCCAAGTTACTTACAATTCTGGTTTTGGTTCTCATCATCCCATCAGAGTATCATCAGAGTCCGTGGCACATCACTTTGGCTTTCGCTTTCGATATCCAAATCCAAAATGACAGACAACAGTAATCCAGTCGAAATCAAGTCGAAATCAAGTCGAAATCAAGTCGTATCATCGAAAGAAAATAAAGTTTTTTTTTTAAGTTCAGCATGCTAGGGGTATTTTACGAGTCCGAGGGCCGAGCACCCATGTAGGAAGGAGTTAGTACTCCTTCCTTTAGAAGTGAATCATTAGACTTAATTATTTTGAACATTTAATTAAACTAGACGATGTTTACAAGACAGGACTAACACTTAGTATGAAATTAAAAAAATAAACACAGAAGCATCAAAAGAGCTAAACATCGGGAGCTTGCAGAACAACACATCCGCTTAAAGTCCTTCGTGCCGCAGTAGTAAGGAGTGGAAGTTGTAGTAATAGTTCAGTTGTGTTGCCAAACTCACTCTCACATATATATATATATATATATATATATATATATATATATATATATATATATATATATATATATATATATATATATATATATATATATATATTTATATTTATTTATACATATATATATATATATATATATATATATATATTTATATTTATATATATATATATATATATATATATTTATTTATTTATATATATTTATATATATATATATATATATATATATATATATATATATATATATATATATATATATATATATATATATGTATATATATATTTATTTATTTATATATATATAAATATATATATATAAATGAATGAATGTTTGTTTGTTTGTTTGTTTGTTCGTATTTTATGCGCTGCCGTACCGTTCATCCGATTGCGATGAAACTTGGTCAACTTATTGCTTGAACTTGCTCGATGGTTATAGACTATTTTCATTCCACTACGACGTTCCATTCCCGAATTATCGAAAAAGTATCAACGGATATTGATAATCGCCAAAAAAAATCGCCAAATTTCCCCGGATATTTTTGTTCAAAGCCATTGTAACATTTCATTGTTGCCAATTAAATTATAACATTTCCGTAAAAATAAATAGATATGAATTAAAAACGTGATTTATTCATATATTGGCGCATGCAACAATGAATTTGATATATTATTTTCATGTACGTGGCAACGCCGAAATGTTTCTTTTTTAAAAATGAAAATATAAGGATGGAAAGTCATTCATTTTTAATGAATGTGTTATCTAGCCATTTCATGAATTGAAACTATCCCAAGCTACCTCTTCAAACTCAAATATACTGCAGGACACGTTGACTTAGCTAGAAACACGTGCGTTTAGCCTTCACGCGATGATTTATATAACTGAAGTGACATTGAAACATAGCGGATGATTTAGTTTTGAGAAAGAATTACAATCATGAAATACGTGTATATTATAATTAAGAAAGTCTGAAAGTGGCATTGAAACGTAGCAGACGATTTAGTTTTGAGAAACAATTCCGAGCATGAAATACGTGTATATACACTTTTTCTATAATAATTACTAGATTTGCTGTGTTTTAATATTGAATGTGATCTCAATCCCTTCAAACATTATTGATTATTTTTCTATAATAATAAATCCATTCAAACGTTATTGACTAGCTGTAAATTAATGCTTTAAAATGCCCAAAAAGAGGAGAGCAACTTTTAGTCCTGCAGAAGTAAGGGAAAACTGTCAAAGATTGTTGAGAAATGAGCAATGTGGTGAAAAAAAAAAAGAAGAGCGCGAAGCAAACAGAATTCGAAATGCAGTTAGACGCACACAAGAATCTGAAGAAAAAACATCCCCAAGAGCTCGAAGGTAACAGAATTCGAATTGTAGTGATCCGAAGCAGTGAGACTGATGAAGAAACTTTTAACGCGTCGAACATACGATTGTCTTCGAGCTTCAACATCGAAAGGAGAGGAAAGCGATGAACAACGACAGCACCGACAACAAACTAATGCTATTTGCTACTGCAAAAGAATTTTAGCGAAAACTGTAGAACATCATAACACGAGGCTAATCATTGAAAAAAATAACAGAAACTGAATCCCGAGCGAAGTCGGGTAATACATCTAGTATATATATATATATATATATATATATATATATATATATATATATATATATATATATATATATATATATATATATACACCTCCTTAATGGCCGTTCTTACAAACAGGGTATGAAATTTCCCTTTCTACAGAGGAAATCGGGAAAATGGGCCTCATAAACTAAAGGTTAACCTGTGGAGAAACTTTTTCCACTTATTCTTGACTTGTATTGACAGGAGGGATGTGTTATACTGCGTTTTTAAACGCATATCATTTCCTTTGGTGCACGAAATCTCTGATATGAATAAGATGGCAGTGTAAAAAATATTTCTTCCTCTATTTCGGAGTAAAATTTTCGAGGAGAGAAAAAAAATACTTTGAATCCAAGTCAACAATTACTGTGAAAATTTTCTCCACAGTTTAACAGTGCTCTGAGCGAATACTATAGGGCTAATACACAACAGTCGTTAAAACAAATTAACTATGCTTTAAATTAACCTTTCAAAAAAGATCTATAACTGACCATTTTTCAACAACAAAAAAAAGAGTATTTGCAAAGAATTGGGAGGAAGTAAAAATAGATGAATCACTGCGACTGAGAAAAATGGAACTATGATATTTCAGTTCAATTTAAAAATGATGGATTCTAAAAGTACATTAGCCAAGAAAATGTTCTTTCGTCGACTTCAAATAATTATTCGTCAAAATTAAATAAAACTGCCGTAATTTTCCCGGGACGAATTAGCCATAAGCCGATGAGCTCATCCAAATCGAGAAAAATACGGAAAAAAAACTTCTTAAAGTAAAAAGTTCAGTTTCTTTGCGCAAAACATTTATGAGAGAATTTAGAAAGCAAAACAACAACAACAACAAAAAAGAAAACATAGAAGAAAACCTCATAAGTCCTATTACTTGCAAAAACGTTGCACATACACAATAGACAGCCAGCAACAATATCAATTTAACAATTAATGTTCTAAAGTGTCTGCCTGAAGGAATATTGAAAAGGTTTCTTGTGGTTACAGTTTTTACAACAAAACGATATTTTATCGCTCGGAAAACCATTTACAACAGGAACTGTGCTGAATTTTTGAGGTGAAATTCGATAAGCAAGTGAAACAATTTACGTGGTCGATGTGTTCAGTTAACATAATTTACCTTGATTGATTTCAATTTTGCTGTAAAAATATATCAGCCTTCGATCAATCGCACTATTTTCATTGTATCGAAAATATGTACACCCTCTCGAGTACTTCGTATAAAAGAGAAAAATTATGTGTGTAATACTTTCAATTTTATTTCAATACTCTAATTCTACCTTTCCTCGGATGACAAAAAAATACCTTTAAATATTATTAACATATACATAAAATATACATGGGACCTACGAGAAAACATGTCAAAAGCTGTTTCTTTGCAATCCATAAAGTTATAAGCAAATGAAATGGTTTCTCACCACTGTTAAAACATATTCCATTTTAACTTATTTGTTTTTTGAAATATATACCGTTTCCGATTTCTTGCACTACATTTCTTGCAGTTAATTCTGCAGTTAGATACCTGATAATGGGTACCGAATATTACTTATTGATATGTCATCTGCTGTGCAATTGTTTTTTTACGTAGGCATATCTCTCATTTCATATAAAGGAAAATGCGGCACCAAATTTATTTATCCTTTTTTAATTATTTCGGGGGTATTCTATAGTTTATTAAGAGAAGCTTCATTTTCCAAACAGTTGAAAATAAAATCAATTATAAATGATTTACCATTTACAAAAGACAACTTTTTTCTCAATTTCAATTATAATTAACAACGTTAATCTCCATAATGACATACTATGATACTTGTTTTTTTATTATTATTATTTTAAAATATGATTAAAACGTGCGCTTCATTTTTCAAGCGTTTTAAAATAAAATTAAGTGTAACTGATTTCAGATTTATAAAAATAATGTTTTAAGCAATTTCAATTATAATTTTTACGTTATGAATAAATAACGCATTTTCAATTAAACCTAAGCGCTAATTAACGTAATTGAGTCATCATATAAAATGCATGTACGCTCACTGAACATTGTCTAGCAAGATTGTCTGTCCTAAATTACTGTTAAATGTAAATGGCGTCATCTGATTTAAGAGTAACAAAAAACAATCATTTTAGCTTCAGTTATGATAAGTAACGTTAATCGGTACTGTGGCATTTTACGAAACTTTCATTTTTAACGTAGGATTACGTTCCTCCATAACGGTTCTCCGGAAAGAAAATTTTCAGACGCTAAAACCGTCCGTCATCACGAGTTATAATTTTGGCAGCCCGCCAAACCCAGTCTGTGACGCTTGGGCAAGCTGTAAACAGTTAAACAGAAAAGTACCGAAATGCGTCAAAATTTTGACTATATATATATATATATATATATACAGTGGACGCTCGTTAATTCGAACTCGGTTAATTCGAACTTTCGGTTAATTCGAACTAATCCAAAGGCCCCAAAAAACTTATATTGGAGTTAATGTTAAAAATATCTCATTAATTCGAACTAAATTTTTATCACTTCGGTTAATTCGAACTAAAAATTTGACAAAAAAAATTCTTTTTCTTCGTTTAATTGAGAAAATGCACACTGTATTTATTATTTTGTGTGTCAAAATTTCTTTTCTGTGTAAAGAGGTCCATGCTTGCATTCCTAGACTATTGCATGTCCGCTAAACGTTAGTAGCTATTGTCCTTATTTAGTGCTAAACGGAAAAAGCAATTTTTCTTTATTCGGATCGATTTTCTTAGAATTTCAGAAAAACTAGTCTTTACTATAGATTCTAGGGAGCTGCGTCAGTTATAACTGCAGTGCAGACATGTTAATGTGGTCTAGTTTTTCTTCCTCATTGTGTGGTGTGAAAGTGTAAAAATTCAGGATGCCTACACGTGGAAAGTACAAAACCCTAACTTTGAAGAGAAAGGTAGAAATTTTTAAGAAAGTAGAGAATGGCGAATGTAAAACAAAGTTAGAAGCTAACTATGGAATTTAAAAAAAAATACCTTGTCAAATAATTTGAAAAACAAGGAGTCAATTTTAGATTCATGGGAAAAATCAAAATTTGCTAGAGAAAGGAAACGCATGGGAAATGCGTCCCAAGAAGTTCTAGAAAAAGCTCTACTGCTATGTTTCCAGGATGTTAAATCTCGAAATTTTCCGATAAATGGACCCCTAGTGCTGACGAAGGCTGATGAATAGGCAATTCGAATGGGTATTAAAGATTTTAAATGCGGTGATGGATGGCTTTCTCGATTTAAGTCAAGGCACAATATTTCTTATCTCTGTATGTGGCCAAAGCTCTGATGTAATCGAAGACGTATGCACTGATTTCGGTAGGAAACTGCCAGGGCTTTTCTCTACTTACCTGCTGAAAGATATTTCTAATGCGGCCATAATGGTCAAAGCCATATTGGACTCTATTAAAACTCTGAAAGCATTTATTTAGATGGAACCTTCCTCTGAAAATGAAATGAAATGTTTACTACAAATCGAGAAGTTGGCTGAACAATGTAGGCATCATAAACAGAACCAAACATCCATTTTACAGTTTTTCCCCAAAGTGTAATTCATATTTTTAGTAAAAGTTTACTTTATACTGCATATCTTCTGCTTCATTTTATGATTAATGTAAGTCTGTATTGCTTTTTAATATGTTTAACTTTAGATAACATAGTATAATATATTTTCTGGGGTTATACATACTAGGAGAGTTTCTTCTACAGTGATACACATTTAAAGTTATATATATTCTCTTAACATCGGATAATTCGAACTTCGGATAGTTCGAACTTTTTTCTGAGAACCTTCGAGTTCGAATTAACGAGCGTCCACTGTATATATATATATACAGGGGGGTCATAAAAAAACTTTGCCGATATATGGACCTCTAGTGGCTGTTTCGCTCAACCGATCGAGATGAGATTTCAGATATAGTTATACAAAGGTATGAGCTCGAGATTCTGTGAACGGCAACCAAGTGGTGCTCAGGGTTATGGTTATAGTTACAGAAACTCGAAATTTTCGAATGGCAACGCCCACTTTTTACCATCGCAGAATGCTCAGCGCATGCGAAAACCCTAAAGAGCGTTGGAACGGTACGTGTATCACAAAAAAACAGACTCGTTATGCACGCACAAAAAACAGCTCTGCGAACCTGTGATGGCACCGATGTGGAAAAGATGTAAACCCAATAAAAGTTTTCTTCTGTTCGATCTGTGTTGCCATCAGTGATTGGTGTCTTACCTCTGTCATATGCAAATTTCCTCCGTGCGCCCCGATCGTACTTTTGTTGGCCGTTCACAGAGCTAATTTTTGTGCGTGCATTATATGTCTGCTTTTTTTATACATGTACCGTTCCAACGCTCCTTGTGGTTTTCGCATGCGCTGAGCATTTTGTGACGGTAAAAAGTGGGCGTTGCCATTCGAAAATTTCGAGTTGCTGTACCTATAACCATAACCGTGAGCTCCACTGGGTTGCCGTTCAAAGAATCCCGGGCTCATACCTCTGAATAACTATATATGAAATCTCATCTCGATCGGTTGAACGGAACAGCCGCTAGAGGTCTATATATTGGCAAAGTTTTTTCATGACCACCCTGTATATATATATACACTGCTAAAAACAGTTAGGGGAGCACATGGTTTTAACGAAATTAAGCAAATACTTACACCGATAAGTAACATAAAATAAATCATCCATAATTTAAAGCCTAGCAGGAAACAGAAGAAGAAAACTTCACATGCAAATCAAAGTTCATGACGTCAAAAACCAAAAAAGAATATAAGGGCGGAAATCGGGATGTTGCAGAAACGTCTATCTCACTGCCTTAACTGTGAAATTCGATTGCTCAGTTATTCTTTTTGAGAAAAGGTGACTTGAAAATGTCTCAACAAAGTGATTTACCAGAATCCATGGCATGGCGTATTATAGGCAGACTTGAATCCGGGCAAACACAACGTAGTGTCGCGGACGCTGTTGGAGTCGCCAGAAGTGTAGTTGCAAGGCTGTGAAATCGATTCCAAGAAACAGGGAATGTTAGACGTCGACCAGGGCAAGGTCGGCCACTCGCCACTACAGCAACTGATGACCGGTATATACTGCTAACAGCTCGTCGAAACAGAACAGACAATGCTACTCAGCTGCAAAGACAGTTGCTCTTGGCAACAGGACGAAGGGTGTCCAGCCAAACAGTACGTAATAGGCTTCATCAGGGAGGTCTCTATGCACATAGGCCAATGGTCTGCATTCCGTTGACCTCACGCCACCGTGCGGCCCGAAGAAGATGGGCTGCTGAACATCGAGATTGGGAGCAACATGATTGGAGCCAAGTGCTGTTTACAGACGAGTCCCGATTCAGTCTGGAGTATGACACCCGACGTGTTTTGGTATGGAGAGAAAGGGGCACTCGAAATAACCCCACATTTGTTCGTGAAAGGTCACAATACAGACGAGCTGGTTTTATGGTATGGGGTGTAATCAGCATAGGTGGACGTATGGACCTGCATATCATTCGGAATGGTACTTTGACGGCCCGAAGGTATGCAGACGAGATACTGAGACCTCATGTCATATCTTACGATGCAGCCATTGGAGATTCCTTTGTTTTCCAGCATGATAATGCCAGACCGCATACAGCTAGTCTTGTGGAGAACATGCTTGAAGCTGAAACAATACAGCGTATGGAATGGCCAGCGTGCTCCTGACCTGAATCCAATCGAGCATGTTTGGGACATGCTCGGACGACGCATTGCTACGAGACCAAGGCCTCCTTTTACTCTCCGAGACTTGGAGATTGCACTTCTTGAGGAGTAGAACAGTATTCCCCAAAGTCTTATCGATAACATCATTGCATCCATGGAAAACAGGTGTGCAGCAGTCTTAGCTGTTCGAGGAGACCACACGCCATATTAAAAATCTTGCATCATTTCTAAACAATACTTTTTTTTATCGTTTACATGTAACCAAATTGTTGTCCTAAATCATCTTTTCATGTTTTTTTCATATTTTCAAAGAATTAAAGCTTAATTACAAATTTTTTTACGTCTTTCTTTCTGTATTGCGCATTGATACGCGTGTACTATCCATTTTATGCCAATACGTGGCTGTCTCGCACGGTTTTCTTAACTTCTTTGCTTGCTCCCCAAATTTTTTTGAGCAGTGTATATATATATATATATATATATATATATATATATATATATACACGTTTATATATATAGATACATATATACATACATACAAAAGAGGTAAGCGACGATAAGTAAGTAATCCTACGATAATAACCCGCGGTAGTTCCGTTAGAAGAGACTACCTGAAATTTTTTACACTTCATAAGGAAGAAAAAAGACATTTATAACTAAGCATCAGCACTAATTTATATAACTAAGTTATTTTATATAATTTTATAATCGTTCTTCGAGCGTTGTCTAATAAAATTGTCTTTCCCAGCTGTCCTTGAAGCCATACCATCTGAAGTATTCCTGGACGTTTCGACGCTCTGTCCTAGTCAAATCGGAGTATTTGCCGCCGTTGAAATTGAGGAAAAAACTATTATAGGACCCATCGGAGGGAGGCAAGTGAAATTGCTGGAAAACAACGATACAGAAAGTACATGGGAAGTGAGTAAAATTTATGTGATACTAAAGCTTGGTAGAACCGGAAAAATTGTCTAGTATTTCTGGAAGAGGAGCGATCAACAAAAATGTCATCATAAAGATTCTGCGCTGTGTTCAAACACGCTAGGAATAATTAATGTCGATTATTGAATTACTAGAAGGTAACCCGTCATTTTGACGTAATAATACTAATAATGACGTCGTGATGGACAAAGTATATGAAAGTTAAAGAATATTCTGAATTATCTAACAATATTGCATTTAATCCACACCTTGTAAAAGCAAACCCTTTCATTATTTTTCATTTATTTAGTTTTTCCTGCGATTGGAGTAGTAGACTGCCATCCAACACGTCATTTTGACATCATAATAATATTAATGACGTCATAATGGAAAAAGTATATGAAAGTTAAAAAATATCCCGAATTATCTAACAATATTGCATTTAATCCACACCTTGTAAAAGCAAACCCTTTCATTATTTTTTATTTATTTAGTTTTTCATGCGATTGAAGTAGTAGACTGCCATCCAGTTTTTTACAGCTCACTACGCGATATGAATACTTGAGCTACTTGATTCATTCACATTCAAGTTTGTTTACTTTCAAAATTCATCGCAAAAGTAATCAGATTTTTAAAAACTGTTAAATATACAGCTAAAAGCATCCATTTTTTTAGTTCTGAATGTTTTATAGAAAAATAGGCTGAACAAACGTGATTTGATGGCAAAGATATTAGTTTTTAAGTAAGAAAAAATTCTGATCCACATCTGAAATTGAAATTAAGCATAACCGGCTGTTTTTTTACTGAGCGCTTCAATTGAAATATGAGTACAGCCCGGAAGTGTTATACAGAGACAACGGCTATTATATATATAATTCAGAATACACCTATACTTCGCTATACAGCAGCTCTTTATACGGCATTTCGCTATAACGGCCTTTTTTAATTATGGCACTTTTTCGATTTACGGCCCACAATGTTTCGTTATACGGCCACAAAAGCAAAAAGTGATGATGGCAGCATATTATAGCTTAGTGATTCTTCATGTTAATGTTCATTAACACATTAAAACAGTTTTTAAACATTTTATTTTATGTTTTTTATTGTATGTGTGCATATGTGCATATGATTTCTTTTGTTTTTGTTTATGTTTATTTTTTGAATCTCTTTATTATTACATTGTTTTGTACTTTTATTTTTATGCAAGCATTTTTATAGGAAATATAAAGAATAAAATGCTTTATGAACTAAAAACTACTTATAAGAAAATGGAACAGATCCAATTAAATTTGTATGGGTTTGTATCAGAATAATTGATTCGTTATACGGCTTTTCGCTTTACGGCCAACGTATCTAGGCCGTAAAGCGCGGTATGGGTGTACTAAAAAAACTAAACTAGACTCATGGTGCAACAGTCCGCTGTGGTCCGAGGCCTGCGGTGCCCATCTCCGCTTTCTTGACCGTGGGTTCGGGGTGCCATACATCATATGTCTTAGTCAGGTGGTCAACCTGACGTGGTACCCCCAAAGTTTAGTTCCCAAGCATTACTTGGTCCTCGATTTATCGACCCACTCGAGGGATGAAAGACTGAAATTCAGAATACTAATAAACTGAAATATCAAATAAAGTTGGCTCAGAAAAAAATCTCCATATTCGTTGGAATATAGAAGTAACATTCAATATTTCGTAACCTATGTGTAGTGGATAACCCCATCGATCATCAAACCACCCAATTTTTGGGTGGTTTGTTAAGTGATGAAAATAGTATTAGGGATACGTAATTTTCGTATTTACGAAATAGATGCGAATAAATGCGAAATTTACCGATATGAGCGAAAAATTCGAAAAGTATTTTTTTTTTACTACTTTTCGGTGATAACTCGGTGAAAAATGGCTTTTTAAGCGAAAGTGGGTAATAATAGTAATAATTTATTAACATATTTTGTTATCTAAGACCATGCAGGGTCTTTAACTGAGAGATCTCACTCTCGAAATTTGCTTATTGCTTATTGCTAAAGACTTAAGCAAAAGAATTTGGAGACTACTACAAAGTTAGCTTTTAACTAAGAATTTTGATACTTACCTAACCAAATAAGAAAATTGTGATTTTTTTTTTTAATAAATGCGAATTTTTTTTAATATATATATATATATATATATATCTTTGCCGATATATGGACCTCTAGCGGCTGTTCCGTTCAACCGATCGAGATGAAATTTCAGATATAGTTATTCAGAGATATGAGCTCGGGATTCTGTGAACGGCAACAAAGTGGCTCTCGCGGTTACGGTTATAGGTACAGAAACTCGAAATTTTCGAAAGGCAACACCCACTTATTCCCATCGCAAAATGCTCAGCGCATGCAAAAACCCTAAAGAGCGTTGGAACGGTACGTGTATCACAAAAAAACGGACTCGTTATGCACGCACAAAAAAAAAACACCTCCGCGAATGGCCGACAGAAACACCGTCAGGGCGCACGGAGGAAATCTGCATATGACAGAGGCTAGAAACCAATCACTGATGACAACACAGATCGGACAAAAGAAATCTTTTATTTTGATTACACATATTCCACGTGGGTGCCATCATCGTGTTTTTGTTGGCCGTTCGCAGAGCTGTTTTTTGTGCGTGCATAACGCGTCCGTTTTTTGTGATACACGTACCGTTTCAACGCTCTTTAGGGTTTTCGCATACGCTGAGCATTTTGCGACTGGAAAAAGTGAGCGTTGCTATTCGAAAATTTCGAGTCTCTGTACCTATAACCGTAACCGTGAGCGCCACTTGGTTGGCGTTCACAGAATCCCGAGCTCATCCATCTGAATAACTATATCTGAAATCTCATCTCGACCGGTTGAAAGGAACAGCCGCTAGAGGTCCATATATCGGCAAAGATTTTTTATGACCACCCTGTATATATATATATATATATATATATATATATATATATATATATATATATATATATATATATATATATATATATATATAATTCCTGGAAAGGTATTGCTAAAAAAGTTTTGTACAGGTTTGTTCTGTTTTTATTTCACTGTCTTCAGAAGTTTGGATTGAGAATAAAAATTCTGAAAATATTTTCTCAAAAGTAAACATTATACTGAAAAACGATATTTTTTGTCTCTTAGAGTGACTAAAAATTCTAAAGATAAAATTTTTATAAATTGTGAAGGCAACTGGTTTTGAAACTTTTCTTTTATATATATATATATATATATATATATATATATATATATATATAGGGAATAAATGCAAAATTTTATATATTGCAATTTTTTATGCGAAATTTACGTACCCCTAAACAGTGTTGGATTTTTAATTAATTAAGCCATACTACGCAGAAGTATTAGCTACATGCGCACATAACAGCGTGAATAATAACTTATTTATCACTTTAATAGTTTTGCCAAATTTATATATGAAGGATTTTAAAAAGCTTCTCGTGACTCCAACGCGTCAATTTTATAAATCATAGATTGTTATATGGCTCACGATTGTTATATGGCAGAAGCAGAGAAAGGCAGTTGTATGAGAATGCTCGTGTCGTAACAGTGAAAGTAACAAATTTGGTGAAAAGAATGGGTAAATAAATGATATAAACAGCGGGAACAGAACCGTCCTTATTCCTCCTCGTAACTCACGGAACATTCGATCCAGACCTTCAACCACTCACAGACGCGATAATTGTGCTCAGCAATGCAAGACAGTAGATGCCACCATTCTCTGATAGAATTATCAAATTACACGCGATATCAATGCCCAAGAAAATATTCAGACAGTTATTTCCCTCACCTGTTTCCTCCCTCGCGAATATTGGACAACAATAGGTGAGAAGAAACAATTTGACTCGACCTTTGCCTCGTGCAAGCTGTCATTATCGATGCTGATTCGGAGATAGGGGCGATTGTTCTGGACGGGAAGACCTTCGCTGGACATTACCTGGGGTCAAACGCATGGAGAAGGACAGCGGAGAATTTTTTTATTTTTTTTTCCTGGCGAAAGATAAAAAATAAAAAGAATCCTACAGAACCGAACATCCGTAGGTCGGGGAAAGAAGAAGAGTTAAACGCGATGCCATTGGCCGAATCGGTGACAGTTTAAAACAAATGTCACCTAAACGGCATTTTGTCTGCAACATGAATCGAGACTTTAGCTTTTGTTACTTGACAAAGAGACCTCAGTAAAGAAAATACCAAAAGATTTTTATACTTCGTGAATTCTGAAGCTGTTGTTTCAATATGTGTGGCAAGGGTAAATATATTAAGAGATCATTCTGCAATCTAAAATACATTTCTCTAATAATAAAACTAATACACAGGAAATAATCAAACTAAATGAATGCAACCTGGCAAAAGATAATGTAAGACTTTTGATACTACATAGTTGTAAAAGTTCACTTGTAAAACCCAAATTCAGGTTGACACATATTTTCATTATAATTATCATTATTATTATTATTATCGCAAAGGTGTATATTTCCGCATTATTGAGCCCCCTTGCATCACAAAGAATGATGCGCGAAGTTTCAGAAAACAAGAAACTCAAGAACTTCCGAAACAAATCAGGGCAAAATACAAAGCAACAATCACGCAATTAAGAATTTGAAGTGGACTGCAGCAGTTTTCTGGCCTTCCATTACCGAGTAAATAAATCCTCTCCAGATGATGCAGGGCAATGAACTAAATGTTCACCAATCCTCGCGATTTCCTGGGAGCACAAAACACAATTAGGCCTCCTTAATGGTGCATAAGCATTCGTGCAGAGTTCTCTGCATGCAGACCCCCGACTCCTGTCATCACATTAGTCACGGTAAGCCCCCAAGGTCCCTCGTGTTTCTTGATCTAGTGTCCCCCGCCCCCATTGTCACCATTTGACCCCCCGGACCCCGGGTTCTTTGATGCTCTGCATCCGGACCGAAAGAGGAGGCGATCCACGCATATACAGAGTACGGAGTGAACATCAATCACTGGATTCCCCAAGGCACAGCAGAGCAGAGTGCATGAATGCAAACGCAGCATAAGGTGCAGATGGTTACCAAGGCAGCCGTGTCAAGTAACAAGTCTGAAAGTTGCAACTGCGTCAGCTCTAGGTTAACTGGGGATCATAAATTCAGTCATTCCTTTTTTTTTGTTATTCTTGATTTTTTCACGCATTTCTCCTTCATATTTGCATCGTATAAAACTCTTTATTATTCGTTTAACTAGTACGAAAGGGATATTTCTTGTAAAACACTTGTAACCTTTCCGCAAATTAGTCAGCCGTTTCGTTCGCCATATATAATACCAAAATGAGTCCGAACGATAATCATACGGTAATCGTTTTAACCTTGATACAGATTCAAGCTATAACTCCGAATACCATCTGATACCGATATTTTAAATGATGACTGGCAGAGAGAGGATCCGAATGAAGACTTTTTCGAGCTGATTAACTGGCCAATGGATACGTTGTTGGGAAGCAAGTCTTAGGGCCTGTTCACATAGGAGTCCGTTGCGGAGCGTTAAAGTATTGAAATATATTTAACCAATGATAAACCTCTAAATGATTAGCAATGAAATTTTTAAGGCCTATGATTGGTTTATTTTCATCTCAACGTCATCTTTCCCTTAACGCTACGCAACGGACTCCTATGTGAACAGGCCATTATTGTCTCAGTTTCTCCATCACAATGCGTGCTGGGTTAGGTCCGCTAAAATATAAAATAAGAATAAATCTGAATCTGAATACACTCCAGCTCCAACTTTACAAAAACTGCTACTCATTTAGCATTACCCGTGAGCATACGCGACTGCAACGGACGCGAGTAACAATTAGGGGTTTTGACCCGGGTTTCCCCGAACCCGAAAACACGGGATTTTCAAAGATTTGACGAACTCGAAACCCGGGGAATTTTTAATGTAAATCCGGGGAATTAGTTAATTATCTAATACAGTAGAGTACCAATTATATTCCTTAATTTGGAACCAAGACCAATCATATGATGAGTTTGGTAGTAAAGTTTTTAAAAACAAAATATTTGATCTGGCTACAACCTCAATAAAACGATTATTCAACGTAAATGATAATGGGTCAGAGTCTGAACCACAAGTAGCAGTTGAGGTGGGAGTTAAAGATGGAATTGAAGATGATGCTACGAGTATTGGTGCTTGTACTAAACAAATGTCCCTATCTGATGAGCTTAGTATGTTTCTGCAGGAGAATGATAATAAGGAAAATCATAAAAAATCAAAATCTGGTTCAGATATCATAAGAAAAGAAATTGAGTTGTTTCGGGCAACAAAAAGTCGACATGAAATGCTAGATAAACTTTTCAGGTCTTTAACAACAATTCGACCAACTTCGGCGGAAGCAGAATGAGCATTTTCTGTAATGGGTCTATTTGCTAATAAACTCAGAAGCCGACTCAATGATGGTTGTAAGTTAGTTTTATAAAAAAATGAGATATTTGTACCACTTTTATTTATGTTATACATATATGTATATGTTAATTAACATTAAATTTATTTACTGTTATTTTTTATATTTGAAATTCTGAAATAGATTAAATGCTTCTAATAAATTATTTATTATTTTAGTTCTCTGCTGTTGACCCCCTGGAACCAACCAAGTAAACCCGGGAAAACCCGGGTTTTAAATTAAAAAAACCCGTCAAACCCGAAACCCGGGATTTTTAAAAAGTTGCTCAAAATCGAAAACCCTACAGGGTGGCTAATAAATACTGTAACACTCCAAAATATAAGAGTTAATTTAAATCGTTTGGAAAAACAATTTATCTATCTATTTGTGTGATTGGCAACTTTTTGTAAACGCAGACGATTTTTGTTTAAAGTAAAACATGTAGAATATTTTTAAAGATGGAAGCCAAAAGGTTAATGGTTAAACAGCTTTTTGATCGCGGATTTTCTGCAGCTAAAATATTTAAGAAATTAAAATGCCTTGGTTTTAATAGGACGTTTATATATAGGACTATAAATCGATTATTGCATACCAATAGCTGTAAAGATCGACCAAGGTCCGGTCGTCCACGCACTGTTCGTACAAAAGAACGTATCAAAAGAATTCGTGAAATGATACGAAGAAATCCACAACGTTCTGCAAATAAAATGGCTGCAGAAGAGAACATCAGTCGCAGAACTATGCAACTTATCATAAATGAAGACCTGGGTTTTCGCCCTTATCGCAAAAGAAAAGTTCAAGGTTTGACTACTGCACAAATAGTAAAAAGGTTACAAAGATGTAAGAAATTGCTGATCCGGCACGGTAGCAAAAGTGTTGAAAAAATAATTTTCTCTGATGAGAAGATGTTTTCTACAGAACAAAGTTATAATGCTAAAAATGATGTTGTATATTCAGCAACCTTCGAGAATATACCTGAAAATTTTCGAACTGTTAAACGCTTTCAGAACAAGAATTCTGTTATGGTTTGGGCTGCAGTGTCACACAATGGAAAACTGCCTCTGAAATTCATCGATAAAGGGGTAAAAATCAATGCTGAATATTACAAACAGGAAGTATTGGCTACACGTTTATTACCACATGCTAAGAGATTGTATCCCAAAAAGAATTGGATATTTCAGCAAGATTCTGCACCGTTCCACCGATCCAAAACAACACAGGAATGGCTCCATGCCAATTGCCCGAAGTTTATCAAGCAAGAAGATTGGCCACCTTCTTCACCAGATCTAAATCATTTAGACTATTGCATTTGGGGGATTTTAGAGTCTAAAGTAAATGCTAAGCAGCACAGAAGTTTGGACTCCCTCAAAGCTTCCATACGAAGTGAATGGGACAAATTACCTCATAAAATGATTCGTGCCGCAATAGGACAGTGGCGTAAAAGATTATCTTTAGTAATCGATAAAGATGGAGGTCGATTCGAGTAAAATTATTTCATGGTAAACTTTCATGTATAATGTTCATAATATTGTTGTATTTTCCATTTTCTATTTCATCTGTGTGTAATTAAATGATTTTATATTTGTCACAGTATTTATTAGCCACCCTGTAGTAACAATACGCCGCGCTGACAAAGTAATTTTATGTTATGGTATTTCATGTGACTTCAGCTAACTTAAGAAAATAAAACATTCTTTTCAATATCGTTTCTTTACCTTTAATCATTATCTTATATAAGTTGGTAATAAAATTATAACGAAAGTGGTTTTAAATGCAAAAAATAAAACCACTTGGCTCGTTCCATCGGCGCATCACTGGTATCAGAGTAATCGACCGGGTGGCTCTCTGGCACTTAGCTGTAACAGACAAGATCAAGCCATTGTTACTCGCTTTTTCAGCGGGCATCTTAGATCTTTGACACATTCTGTGGGTTCTAAGTGTTTTGAAGTCTGCCCCAAGTGTTCTACTGAGCGGGCTTTCCCCTTCTTGCTTGCCTGGGGCTCCCAATGCGAAATCTAGCTGCCAACCCATTGATGGATCTGAAATTCCTTAGGGTGTACAATGTCATGGACCTGATATAGCCCTGTTAGTCTTTGAGGATGTGCAACAACAACAACAACAACAGAATGTTGCAGAGTTATTTATCTTTACAAGGACTATTGCCGTGAAATTTTGAGTTACATTTTAAGTTCTCTGAGAGACATTTGCGTTTTTTATCACTACAGTATCTTTTACAGTCACACATTATAAACCCTTGCTGACCACTAGATGATAACATAGATGATGAGCGAAGTGTTAATGGAGTTGTGGGTGCGTCCTGAATGTTAATAAAGTTACTCTCTTAAATTGTAAATTCAGTAAATATATACACAATATTTACAATGCAACCTAGGGCCGCATTCCACCGTGTCCAAGTTGAACTTTCGTCGCTGGAAAAAAAAATAAGAATTTGCCAATTCATAAATTAAACAATCCCATTCAGATCAGGGAAAGACTCAGGGAAGTAGATGCTCAAAATGGCGTCCAAGGGTGTCATTGCACAGTTGACACCCACGAATGAAAGACTTGCGCATCCTCTCGTACACTCCTGATGTCGTGTTAATCTTGTCCGCTGCAATAACGATTCTCGCTACGAGATCTTCCACAGGTGTCTTGTATACCAATGATTTCATGTATCCCCAAAATCTCAGATCCACCTCGGCCCCCTCCGCTAGTGCGTATCGGCCATGAAAAACCTGAAGACCAAAAGCTGCGTAGCAAAACCTGCAAACTCAGCCGAGGGTTTATTTCCCCTGTTCGGTTTATGTTTCATATGGGCCTGGGAGCCGGACGAACAGCACAGATCTGCCGACCAACTGGGGCAACCCGAGGCCCTCGTGTATCCCCAAAAGAAGAAGTTTAACGAATTTAGGTCCGGTAAGCGTGGAGGTCAAGCCACGGGTCCTCCGATCCATCGTCCAGGATACATAGCATTCAGGAAGTGGCGGGCCGCGGCGCTAAAGTGTGGAAGGGCTCCATCATGCATAAACCATACGTCCATCTGTGTGGTGAGTGGAAGAGCTTGCGAGAAAGCAGGTAGCACTTGCTCCAGGAAGACACAGTACGTTGCGCCGGTCAGACGTTCTGGCAAAAGATACGGTCCCACCGGCCTATCACCATCGATACCTGCCCAGCAGGGCCTTTTTATCGCATGGGCAAATCGGGACTTTGCCCAGGGTCCCCTGATGCTAAGGGGCCCCCAAACCCCCTTGGTGTATGCACCTAGTACTTCTAATAGTATGAATTTTTATAAATGTCCGTAAGGGGGGCCCCCAAATAGCATCTGCCCAGGGGCCCCCAGCTTCATAATCGGGCCCTGCTGCCCAGATGTTCACTGAAATTCTCTGCTGGTGTTTACGAGAAGTAACAGCATGGGATTGACTCATGATTTCGTTAATTCCTGTTTTACAAAAGTTCAACTTGAGCATTGAATTTTACGCTTTTCTGACCCAGGTTGCCCTAGGTTGCATTTTAAATATTGTTCGTCTTGATGAGTACTTTCGCCCTTCAAATTTTGCCTGCACAGTTAACCAACACCCTGCATATACTTAGACATACTAAACAGGGCAGAAGCAGTAATACAAATAGTTTAGAATAAAGAAGAAGAAGAAAAAATTAATCAATGATCACATTTCGAGTAAATACATGAACAAATGAAACCCTGTAAAATTTATACTTTTGAATCATTAGCATTTAGT
>OU015496.1:31864253-32014253 GCA_907164885.2 Dolomedes plantarius | reverse complement strand
AAGTAATATGATCGTCGGACTGGGTGAAATAAACGACACGTACGGGAAAACGATGATTCGGAGACGAATCGATAGAGATTCCACTGTATACATATATATATATATATATATATATATATATATATATATATATATATATATATATATATATATATATATATATATATATATATATATATATATATTAATATTATATATATATATATATATATATATATATATATATATACATATATATATATATATATTAATATTATATATATATATATATTAAATAATATGCCCTCCATTCTAGCATTTAAATTCCCTTTCCTAAATCCAATCCCCAGTAGTATTAATTTATCGCTTTAAAACCCTTAGCGACAGAACTTCTCATGAATCGCATGCCTTTGCATTTCGACAAGTTCGTCATCAGGAGTGGGTTCGCATCGCGAGCCCCACAATCTGCTGACCCTAGAAATAACAGCCACATGTACCACTCGCGCTTAAGGTTAAAAGGAGATATTACTTCCCAGCCGTTGTTCTAAATGGACGGATGTACTTTTGTCGCTCTAACAAACGATTCGACCCGACTTCTTCCAAATTTAATTTTTATTCCTTTCAGGCTGAGTCTAGCTCCAGCCATGAAAATATGAGCTAGTTTGCCCTTTCAGGTTATAGTTTAAGGGCGAGATGTAATGGGTATAATATATATATATATATATTTAAGTTGCTAAGCCGACTTTTTGAGTAGTCTGTCCGAGAAAACTACTTCATCAATTTTCTTCATTTTGGTCTTAAACGAAAGATTGTAATCTGTAGATTTGTCAAATTTGGTGTTTGTAACCGCAATTTCTTTTAATAAGTGATAATTGAAAATTGAAAATTGAATTCTGCGCATGCTCAGTGGCAAGTTTAAATCTGGCTTTAGAAACTCACTGTTTCTGCGCATGCTCAGTGACATGATTTAATGATAACCACGTTTATTCCGAGAAGTCTCTCTAGATCTCCCTCTGCCATTTTTATTTTTATGATAATTATGCTTGTGAAATATAACATTAAACCTGGAGGAAATTGTTTATTTCGCGTTGTTTAATTAGAGATAATTTACAATTAAAAAATTGCTTTCTGCGCTTGCTCAGTGACATTTTTAAATTTGGCTTTAGATACTCACCGAGCACAAGGCCGCTTAAACACATTAATTTGTTTCTGCGCATTATTATGATTTTCAACATTTGACAATGATTTGTTGAGTATAATTTGTGTATTGGTACATTTATTTACTATCTAGCCGTTATGTTTTGACAGGTACCAGCTAGTATATATATATATGTGTGTGTGTGTGTGTGTGTTTGAGTTTGAGAGAGAGAGAGAGAGAGAGAGGGGGAGAGAGAGAAGTATATCGATTCGAGTGACGCTCCGCTCGAGAAGCAATGTGAACAAGGCCTTATTTTCACATTTCCAGGAAATAAATGTTTTTTAGTCTAATGGGGAGGCATTTTGTCGTTAAACATTCAACTTTTGTTATTCAATGCTATTTAATGGCTACTTTATTATGGGAGCACACTATAGGTGAGCCAGCTTTGCTCCCTATCAGAGAGACGACACGGAAACGTCCAAGCCTTATTCGGAATTTGAACCCAAGTCCACTGCGTGGCAGCTCACCAGGAAAGAATAGATTGTCTTATATTTGTTTGTTTTAAGGCTATAGCGTCATAAAACAAAATTAAGACAGTTCCGAAAAGAAAGTTAAAAGTCTAACTGTAGCTATGCGACGACACAATGCTCTCGAAAACTTTCGCATAATTTTTACCGACTGAAAAAAGACAAGATGTTTTTGGTATACGGCATTCATAAATGAAACGGATTGATTTTAAAATCACTCGGTATATACAGGGTGTCCATAATTAAACTTCTCTACTTTAAAGTTGTCTACAGTCGAAACTATTGTTCAGAAAGTTATGAAATTTTGTGTGGGACATATTGAAAGGATGGGAATTTGTTTGAGCGAATAAAAAAATTAGTTCAAAATTTCACCACCAGAGATGAATTTCCCATTTAGCCAACATTTACTATAGTTAAAAAAAGTTATTACAACAAGACATGTTCAACATGACGGCCATCATTTTCAGCTACCATTTGAAATAGTAAGATAGCATGTTCTACAGTTGACCGCAGTGCGTCCGGAGAAAGGCTGAGAACATGTCGTGAAATGCTGTCTTTTAGATCAGGTATAGTTCTTGGTTTATCAAGACTGACTAGATGTTTCGCATGCCCCCAAAGCCAAACGTCGCATGGGTTGAGGTCTGGGGATCGGGGAGGCCACACATTAGGATAGTGGCGGCTAATGACACGTTCTTCTGTAAAGTGATTTTTTAGAACTTTCTTAACACGGAGGCTAATGTGTGGAGGAGCTCCATCTTGCATAAAATATTGTGCGTGAAAGGTACTGACGTGATTTCAGATCCGGAACAATTTTATTCAGTAACAAGGATGCATATCGCTCCCCGGTAACCGAGAATGTTACTGGACTTCTAGGACTTAATTCCTCGAAGAAATGCGGGCCGAGAATAAAAAATGCAGAAAATCCTCACCACACGGTTACTTTCAGTGAATGCATCGGAACATCTAAGGTTAAACGCTGATTTTCTGGTTCCAAAATTGGGCAGTTGGGAGCATTCACCGAACCGTCCAAATAAAAGTGTTCTTCGTTTGTCCAGGGGATATTCCAAGGCCATTCTGTATTAACCTCAAAGCGAGCAAGAAACTGAAGTGAGAATCACTGTCTCGAAATCATGTGTAAGCAACCTCTGCAAAAATTGAAGCTTGTACGGATAACACCGGAGGATATTCCGCATGACCCTCTAGATAGTTGAACGGGGCAGATCCAATGCTTCTGCCACACGACGGACACTGGTACTAGCCTGTTTGTTGGAAGCTTTGTCCTCTTCCACCTGAAGCGCAACCTTCTCTACAGCTTCTGCGGAAACAGGTTTCCTTCCTCTTCCAGAACGAATGTTAAATGAACCAGTTTCTTCAAATTTGGCCATCATTAATCAAAGACCTTTAGCAGTCAATGGACCTTTTCGTATCCCCTTCAAACTCCGAAATTTTCGTAGAGCAACTAGTGCTGAAGCACTTTCGATACACAAATAAAAGTATGCCGCAAAGTGCCTCATTATTCTTTCTAATGCGAAATCTGCTGAGCGATAATGAAGCTTAAGCTACATAAATAATTTTTCTATCTCTTTGTTTATGTAGAATATTGAGGTTGGAGAGGAGTTATTAGTTTGGTACAGCATCCAAGTTCCTCAGTGTCTGGGAATTCCTTATTTTGATCCGGATAGGCACAAAAATATCAACTCCAGTACTGAAGTAGGTGAGTAAAGACTATACGGAAAATTTGGTTTCTAATAATATATTATTATCTAATGAAAAGCATCTGGATATACGCTCTCTCGTTAACAACTGCATAACCTTGTGGTGATGTAGCTCGTTTATCGTTTTCATGGACAGATAAACTACTCTTTCCTTACATAAATACTTCTGTCTCGTTTATTCCTGTATATTTACAGCAACTATGATACAATATTTCCTCAAACAGCACAATCATCACTCGACAACCAGAGAGAGAGTCATAACTCAGTTCAATCTAAAGTGCAGCATAGAGACAGGAAGCACGTCCCATCGTTCTCTTTCTCTCAGTTCATAGCTATCTCCCCTCAGTTCAATCTTTCTTCCTTTTATACATCTCCTCTTTCAAAAAATTCCAGAAAATTCTAGAGGATTCAGCCTCAGCGTGGGAAACAAGCCTGTGGTTTCTGGTCAGCTAGTGTTTCGGCACATCTGGTCTCCCTGCGGTGGCTGTAATCACCTTAAATTGAACACTCCGCCAACGACTTGTTAACGACCTCGTCAATCTTACTTAAAATGGTCGCTTTTGGGGAGGCTGTTTCCACTAAAAATTCAGTCCTCACAAATTCCACAGGGGAATCTTTTTTTTAAATAGTTTAGCTTGTTCGTCTATTTTTATTTATTTATTTATCTATTTATTTATTTATTTATGTATTATTTATTTATTTATTTTTACTTTCCCCACTCTGCTGTAAAAGAATTTCAAATCTATTTCGAACACGTTCCTTTAAGAATTGCCCAACATTCTTTCGTGAGATCAATTATCAGATCACTAGTTCTATGTTACAACCTTATTTGAATTCAGTGTGCGGGTAATATCCTCTCATTTGAGTTAATTATGTCTCATTTCAGTTTATTATGCCTTATAATAACCTCGTCCTGTTACTATTCTGTGCAGCACTTTTAGTCGTGCCATAAAGATAAACATGAAGACTGGGATACTGTCGTCATGTCTACATAGACATCTAGAAATCCGATTCTGTAACTTTTATCGCCCTATCGTTTATATAGCAATTATCGGTTGGCAACTGCACGAATGAAACCATAAAACAAACGTTTCTCCCCAATCAGCAATTATTCCCGACATTTGTTGTACGAAACTTTAGTCTACGATACATGAGTAAGAAGTAGCAAATAGACACACATTTTAATTAGACCCTGCCTAGTGATTCATATTGAGAAATGACGATGGCTAAATTGCTAGACCGCTAGTCTTCGGAACCTGACACCCCGGGCTGTTTGTCGGCTTTGGACTGTAGATTCTGATAACTGTAACTGTGGTGCTGCAAAATATGCCCTTAGCGCTCCAAACGAACCAATTACAAATAACTGTCGATTATTCTAGGACAGCGATTTTCAAAGTGTGGAGCCATATGAAAAATAAATAAATAAATAAAATCATTTATTTTGTAATCTGAATCAATACACAGAAATTACAATTATTGATCAGTGAGAGGAATGCGTTTGTTCTTCTTTCACCAATTTATCAAAAAGTGGTTCTATTTTAGTAGGTCGCACCGTCAAATAGTTTGGGAAACACTATTCTAAGCCAACTGAATTACATAGCGGTTTATAATTCGACTAGCTGAAAACCCGCACTTCGCTACGGAGTACATTCAAATTAAATACAACGGTCAATGTATGCAATTAATGCTAAAAAAAAAATAAATAAATAAATAAATATATATATATATATATATATATATATATATATATATATATATATACAGTCGGACCTCTATTTAACGAACCTCTATTTTGCGAATTTCTCTATTTTGCGAACTTTTCCTTGGAACCAAGAACATTTTGCGAATTTCTTCGTAAAATAAACTCCAAATAGCGAAGTGCATTCTCTATTTAACGAACTTTTTCTTCTGATCCAATATTTTTTTCTCCATATTTCTCAAAATATTTCTGAACATTTCAAACTTATTTTTTCTTTTAACACATTTAACAAATTAACTTTCTTTTAACACATTCCGACGCGGATTACAGTTTGTAGAAAATTCGCCTGAAGGGGTTTTTGGTGCATTGCAAAGATGCGAGACGTATTATGAGAGAAAATACTTCTTCAAACAAAAAACTCAAAAAAAAGTAACAAACTTTATCTTTAATTAAATTTAAGGACGCATGTGGTAATGTATGCTTAAAATAACTTGTTATAATAAATGCTATAATGTCATGAAAATTCATTCATTTTAATATAATTTTTTTTAATTGAAAATACAGTGCATTCCCGGATAATGTTTTGTTTTATTCTTGTTTTCCTTGCAGATTTCTGTTTGATGGGTAAAATATATAAAACAAATAGACATTAATTTACAAAATTAAGGAGTGATTAATTACTTTTGTTAATAGTATTTAGTTTTTATGAATTTAAAATCTGTTTCGTGTAGTTTAAAGTATTTTAAAAGGTGAATCTCTATTTAACGAATTTTCCATATAACGAACTTTTTTCAGGTTTTAGCGACTTCGTTAAATAGAGGTCCGACTGTATATATATATATATATAATAAATACGACGATCAATGTATACAATTGATGAAAATATATATATATATATATATATATATATGAATTTATAAAAAAATCGTATGGGATATTTTTATAGACAAAATAATGTAGAAGAAAATATTCAAATTAAATCTAATAGGACATTCTAAAGAATATAGTACAGTTAATATAGTACAGTTTGAGGAACATAATATCTTTTACTGTATTTTAATATTTTTTTAGATAATGTCTAATCGTCTGCCGCATTAGCAAGAAAAAAAAATATTTTCTTTTGTCTATTTAGTTGTTATGCACCTGACGATAAATTTATTTAAAGTTCAGGAAAAAGAATAACGTGATCAGCATTTAATAAATAAAATTCTAAAAATGAATCTTTAAAAATTCACCAAAAATCAGAAAATGGAGGTAAAGATTCGAAAAAATCTCATTTTAAAGGAATTTTTTATGATCTTTCTCGTGATATAAATTTTGTAACCCTCAAATTATTATTTTAAATGCAAACTTAAAAGAATGTTACAAAAACAGCTTAAAAATGTAATTTTAAAAAATCTAAGAAGAATTTTTCAAAAATATTTCTTAGTGCACCCCTACACCATAAGAAGAATCGCCATGCAAAATGTCATCCCTTTAGGTCCAGCGGTTTGGTCTGTGCGTTGTATGTCAGTCAGTCAGTCAGTCAATTACGAAACTGTTTTATATATATAGATAGGAGAAAAATGCAAATCATTATTTTTTTTAATTCTGTATAATATCTTTTTGATCTCAATAATACCTAGGGGTATGAAAGATTTCATAATTCATGGGATGGTAAATCACCTTTAACAGCCTTCTCCCACGGTTACGAAAACTGGTCCAGTTTATCGTAAAAGCAATATTCTTTCTTTTTTTAAAGTCAATTTATATTTAATAAGATATCAAATCTTAAATCAAAATATTTTCTGTCTCTGTATCTTTTTCAGTTTTTGTGATGTTAAAAGTTTTAGTGAGCGTCAAAGTAAAGGCAAGGGTTTCATCTCTCGTGTTTGTGATATTTAGTTTAAAACAATTTGCCCTAAGCATAAAATCATCTTCCTCTTTTTTTTTCTATTAGGAACTAGCCGTTCTTCGCCTACCTACGCTCAAGCCATCCGTGTAACATATTTATGTACTTCGGGCCCCACAAAAGAAAAAAAAGGCCTACAAATGTATTAAAATCACGTCGATAAATTCCCGTCAATTTTCATTCCCGTCGCTGCCGACAGATGGCAGCACCATACTGGATTACTGGATATAGATGATTTGATTTCTCAGCGATGGAGTGATTTTAGAATGAAAATATCTGTAAACCTATTGAAGTAACAGAATAACTGTAAGCAGAAAAAATTATCAGTTTTCAAAGCTCTTTCCAAATATGTAACATTTATGTACTTTCATGAGAAAAAAATACACCGATTTCTGCATTTGTCGGCCATTTTTTTTGGATGAGTGAGACCCGGTCGCGTTATGTCACGTGACTCGACAAAGCCCAGGACAAATACGTCTGTTACTTTATTTATATAGATTAACTAAGTCTCTTTTCAGGATCTCTTCCAGAGCCATCGGAACCCTGTCCAGTCGCAGTGACCGACGAGGAGAGAAAGAAAGTGAACTGCGTCCTATGCCACAAGGGATTCAACTCCAGAAGCAATCTCCGCTCCCACATGAGGATTCACACGAACCAGAAGCCATTCTCGTGCAGCACTTGCGGACGCCGCTTCAGCCAGTCCTCGACGCTCAGGAACCACACCAGGCTGCACACAGGCATGTTCCCCTTTTGTTCCGCACGCCTTTCAACCTAAGTATACTGGAGGGCGTTTGATTACTAACAGGCAGTTAATGTCTCAGGTTATCCATCTCAGATGAATTCCCTCTGTTGGATTTTGGTTTTTTTTTTTTTTTTAGAAGTTTAAATAACTCTTTTAATTGTCACTAGATGGCGATACTTCTGAAGTTTTGCCATCGCTAATCTTCCTTCCCGCGATGTAACGAGTTGCATGTAGTCTTGTAGGGAGGAGTGTCGTGTCTTTTTGCTCGCCGTTCTATGTTTTGTATTGATGTACTGTGAGAGCACATTTCATGGCAATTTCTGTTGGAATACATCTTCAAGTTTCAAGTACAGAAATGCCGGCATTCTTCCGCTTGAGTATCCAAACATTGCCTTGTACTAAGCTAAGTTTCACCTTTCAATAAAGTCAGTTTTTCGACATGCTTGTCATCATTAAAGATTGAAGTTTTCAACAGATTGAAAGTTTTCAATCTGTTGAACATTTGAATTCTTAGTGTCCAGAATACAGTCCTGGGAAAAACCCAGCGACCTTATGAGCTGTCATAGAATCTTTTATCCCATATTTGCTGTGTGGTTCAGTTAGTTTCTACTAGTAAAAGTTCTGTTTAACGTTAAGTGAACTGAGCCACACACCCTCTCTCGACATTACAACCATACCTTTGGTACTCGTCGAATTTCGAAGCGAAAAAAAAAATGCTTCGGTACTCGACGTTTACTCGTTACGTCGTCAAAGAAAGACCGAAATAAGTTGAATTACAAAAATTTGTTCAAAATATCACCCAGGCAAAGCTCTAATGCGGACTTGTTTTTTAATGATCAAACAATGTCTCACTTCGGAAACATTTTGAAACGTAGGCAGACGCAAGTTTCTCTCGATAGGTTTGTAAGGAAACTCCTGTAAGGTCTTTGCCTTAAATAAAAGACTGCCAGCCTTTTTGTATTTTATGATTTAATTGCATTTCTCGACTAAATACAGGCTATTTACAATATATATAAAAAGGTTAAATTCGTGGGTTCACGGCATCGACGAGGAAGGTCAGACTTGAGTTGTCGCTGTGCTCTATTAAATCTAGGCACGACAGTATCAACTTGTCTCCGGCTCCAGCGTCACTCTAAATAACTTCATCTCTGAATCACTGACTTTTTTGAACTCGCATCCGGCGACTTTATATACCTTCACTGAACGTTCTCGAAAGGTCTGGAAAATACCGCCTTTCTTTATTCAGTTATTGTTCCCAGACGACTAGGCGCCTCCAGTCGGCAACTTCCCTTTTGTAGCTGAAAAATTGCTCCGCGAGCTGTCGGTAGCACTTCCGGTTTTTTATGTCGCCATGAATGTCTGCCTCCAACCGTCTAAATCGATTATGTGCACAAACCGCGCGTTGGTTGGTCTTCTCGGAATTTCCACTCACAAAATATTCGCTATTATACGAGAGTCGTTACACTCCCTATGTCCGAGTCTACAACAGGGATCGGTGGTGTTGTGAGACAGGAAAGAGAAAGAATTCCTGTGGAAGCGCCTGGTGTTTTACTGGAAAGAGACTCCCCTTCCAAGCAATAATCCCTGTCCTCCTCTACTAGACCACCGTCCCATTAGGCCGTCAGCTCTTTTCAGTACAGGCACTGTACTGTTGTCACCTTTATTGCGAAGGGCGTTTCATCACTGTTGAATTATCAGCTTTAAAATTCAATTAAAATCGAAAATTTAGGATATAGACTTGAAATGAGGTTTATATGAATAAGAAAGCTTTCAGCTTCCAGATGATGTAAATATTTTCTTTGTAAGATAAAAACTCGAGGAGCATCGATATTAGATCCACATAGTGGACGATATTTCTTGAAAAACTGTGTTTCATTTTTTCATGAAAATATTAGTCTGTTTTAAAATATTTTTAAACTAAATGAGGTCTAGTTTGAAAGAGAAATGTCTGTAGTCTTAGATTGTAAAAAGATCAAAATTCTACTATCATTTTTTTGGCGAATTATCGTAATCTGAAGATGAAAAAGTCAATATTTTCCCACAAAACATAAAATAATTTTTTTTTAGAAAACTTAAAATCCGACGAAGATGAGACACGTCTTACTTTGGTCCCCCCCCCATTTTTCTGCATCCATTGGTATCGCTCTCGACCCCATACCCCCAGCGGTTTTGAAGGAGATTGCGTGACAAGCTTTCGACAGCGGCAAGCAAATGCAGTTTTCTTTCCCAGGTAGTAGAGGAACGCCAAAAGGAAATGACTAATCGCAATCGACAGGAGGAAAGCCGAATTTGCTTCTTAAATTTGGCGGATTGAGCTTTTATAACAATTATTAATAATGAATATTTTAAAGTTTTTCTAATCCCTGTTTATCGAGTTTTTCCTGCAGAAATATTGAACATTTTTAAGCATGTGATGGATGACTTGTGAAAAGTAAAAAATCGGAAATATTAATATTCTTCCATGTGTATGACTAAATTTGAAGCTTTTTTTTCCTCGTTTATCAACGGCATTTTTGTTCTTTATTTTCAGGTGAGAAACCGTACAAATGCAGTGTTTGCAAGTGTGCCTATTCCCAGTTAGCAGGATTACGAGCGCATCAGAAGAGTTCTCAGCATCGACCAAAACAGCACTCGAGTTCTAATTTGTCTGGAAATTAAAGCTTATTTAAATAGACATGTCTACGTGTGTGTATTTCTATTCCGAATCACTAGCATACCATACACATAGAAATGGAAAATAAAACCAACATAACTACAGTAATAACTCACCATAAAAATAAATATTGTGTTGATTATAGTGTTATACTCTGGTGGTCATCAGTGGGCATTTCTTTTAACAGCAGTTGGCAAAATTTATTAATTTAATATCACTTTAACGATTTTGATCAGTTATAACTAAATTAAGCTTTTAAATATTTTATTATATGAGTTATGACTACTCTACATTTAAGGCAGCACAGGACCTTGAAACTCTACGAAATGACTATAAATATTGTCTAATTTTAACCACAAGATTTCAAATAATATTAGAAAAAGAAATTTTCTTTCTTTATATTTATAAAGTTCATATCTTTAAATATGTCAAATATAAAAATGGAAATTCTAAATCTATAAATAATTTTCAAATTGATAGTTTAGAATTTTATATGATTAACTGCTAATTTTGAGTTTGTGTGCAGCATTACTTTTAAACTATCAATAGGAAACTTATAAAACTACACTCATATGTATATTTCATGGTACTCTACATTTTAAAACCAGAAAAATGTGCAATTCTGGAATACTTTTTTTATGTGGGAAAATTATGAAAATAATAATGATAATTTTTGAGGTTTTCCAATTTTATGCTCAATTTTTAATTTAAATAATATTTATTACAATTTATTTGGTTTTACATTACAGGTAAATATATTTCAAGTGTATTCTGACCATTAATTATTTTCTATACACATATATCTCAATTGTACAATGGGCACAGAGCTTTATCATTTTCAATCACCAGTTAATCATATAAAATTCTAAACTGCTGATTTGAAAATTATTTATAGATTTATAATTTCCATTTTTATATATGACATACTTAAAGATATGTACTTTATATGTATAAAGAAAGAAAATTTCTTTTTCAAATATTATTTGAGTTTTTGTGGTTAGAATTAGACCATATTTATATTCATTTGGTCAAGCTTTAAGGTCCTGTGCCCCCTTAACGCATAGGAAACACGTGAGCATCTCTTTACAAACTCACCTATCTTTACATCAACAATCGTTGTTAGGTACAAGAAAAACTTTTAAGCATTCGAGATTTTGTGTTTTTCTTGGACAGAAATACGGTGAGTTTCTGTATATTTTTATTGTTGTTAATAGTATGTTTTGAGTATGTAATACGCCTTTATTGGAGTCAAATATTTTTTGCATGTTTTTATTAACTCGCTTTCTTGTTTGTTTGTGAGTTTGTCCAATTCAAATCCTGCAATCGATTTTTAACTAACTTCCTGACTAGCTAGATATTTGAAACTTTTAGAATAGCTCAGAACACGATGACAAAGCATTATTTTAATACTTTTAGCCATCTTTAAGCAGAATTAAATTAATTTTCAGTTATTTTCAGTTAATTTTGTTTTGAAGACTGGTGCAGGCCTCTATCGGCCGGTACGGGAACGAAAAGTTAAACGCAAGTTAACTTCCAACTAACTGCATTTTTTTTCAAGTTGATGGGATAATTCATCAAAAAAAATTTTAAAAAGTATATATTGATACATAGAATTGTCAAGTTTATATGATTCAACAGAAAATTTAAAAACTTGGTATATAAAAAGTTCTTTTTATCTTGTAATTTTATTGTGTTTTAGCATCCTTGTGATGTCGAAAAGAAAGGCGGAAGAAAAAAATATTTCAGGTAGTCTCCTCTGACGAAACTACCGCGGGTAATTGAAGTAGGATTACTTATCGTTTACTTACATCTTCAAAAAAATATATTTAAAAAAATACGCATTTTGGTACTTTTCTGTTTAACTGTTTACTGCTACTGAGTTTGGTGCGCTGCCAAAATTATAACTCGCGACGCAAGACAATTTTTTCTCTCCGAAGGACCGTTAGTGAGAACGTAATTCTGCGTTAAAAAGTCGTTGAATTGAAGAAAATCTACGCAAACTGCAAAATGGAATGCCTCCTCCAACTTGAAACTAAATAAGGCCTCATTCACGTTGCTTCCTGAGCGTCTGAGATAAAAATGTTAATCAATCACAGACCTCAACGCAATGACCACGTCATAAGCCAAACTAATCACAGGTCATATCAACAATCATAGCGCCAACAGGGGACCGTAATGCTACAATGTGAACAAGACCTTAACACCCTCGCATCAGCGACGAAAAGTGATGATAGGTGATCTTTAAATTGCAAGATACGGGAGATGTTTGCACCATTTGTGTGAAAGCAAAAGTCGAGAATGATTTTAGTAACGGAAAAGTGTGGAAGGAATAGAAACTATAAATAGACTGTAGTGATAACCTATTTTATTTAATTTATAAATGTATTTCATTTCATTTACTGTATAATAGATGGCACCACCATCCAATGTCATTTCATGTTGCACAACACCGATAGGTGGCGTGGCAGTATTGTCTCGAGAAATTCTCGATGCTTGCGAACACTTCGCTCGCTGACCTGTAACCGGTACGTGATGAAGGAGATTGAATAAAGTTTATTGCTAAGTTTAATATCTGCTTCCATCCGTCTCAATCAGGCATCCAACATAATAACAATGGTGACCTGTGAATACGCACAAGTAAAATAACGGACGCCTGGACTAATTTTTGCCTGTATCGAAGGTCTTATTTTTCGCTGACCACGTGCTCACCAAAGCAGCTACCGTGGTACGGGACATTATCGCCAACCCTGACAAGACCGACCCTTACGGTGTGTTGAAAAGGGAGCTAATAAAAAGAAGCGGTGAGTCATCCCATCAAGAAATCAATCAGACGTGACTTCGACATTTCCACTTTCTCGAAACAGGCTCGTAAAATTTATAAAAAATTTTATGAAACCCTTCCTAACATTCGTAATGAAGTACTTGCAGAATTGCCAGATTATGACCATTCTCTCCCTGCTAATCGCAAACGCCCTAGGGCGTGTCTCCTCAGGAGCTAACATTAACTTCCGCATCGCGATACTCATTCTATCTTGCACACCTGCTTATGTCCTGCCGTAGCGCAGAGGCATCGCGCTGATCTGTGAAACCCTAAGTTCTGGGTTCGATCCCAGGTGGTATCACCTCTTCCAAAATTTCCATCTTGATATTTCTTTTTTCCCCCGTGGAATTCTGCATCCTACTCGTTACGAATTGTATGACCCTGAAGAGGGCCTTTTTTTTCTCTTTTGTTGAGGGCCACTTAACTTATTCCTGTCATCTTGCCTCGTATCTTTAAACTTTACTTTTTAATTTTTATTCTCTTTTACTAGTTAACTACTTAAGCTTAAATTTCCCCCACCCTTTAATTATTGAAGGTTTAACTTTAATTTACTATTAATTTTAATTGATGTATTCTCACTCTTAATTATCTTATTAGCCTTTAAACTTTAACTACTGAGCACATTATCATTGATTACTTAACATCTTGCGTACTGGAGATAAAACCGCATGGCCAAGGAACTCCAATCATCTCAATATTCTGCTCAGTCCCATCAAGAAATCCGGAAACTTCTCGTCGGTGAGCAGCTAGGAGATCGCAGACCTACCGATCTACTCCGCGTCATGCGGCGACGCGCCGAATCTTACAACGTGCCGGAGGAATCAATGATGGAACTATTTCTACAACATTTGCCGACGCCCGTACAGTCAATCCTCGCAGCAATAACGCCGTTAAGCCTAGAAAAGGCAGCGGACAGAGTGACGGAAGTGACACCTATGCCGGTAAGTGCTTGTTCTGTTTCCTCAGCTCATTCCATTGAAGATCGATTGCTTGCGGAAATTTAAAAAATAAATACGCGGATTGATGAAATTTCGTTGCGTAGAGGTCGCAGTCCTCATCGCAACCGTGCGCCGCGTGCTGGTGGCAAATCTCGATCCAAAACTTTCACTAACTGTTGGTATCACCATAAGTTTGGCCAAAATGCCAAGAAATGCGCTCCCCCATGCAGTTATGAAAAAAACGACGACGGCCGGGTGTAGAGGCGACTACCATCTTGCCATTAAACTCTCGTCGCCTGTTCGTGCGCGATCGGCGTACCAATGAAAATTTTTTTGATTAACACAGGAAGTGATGTTTCCATCATTCCTGCTTCAAAGTTACAAAAAAAGAAACACCTTACAAATGACACTTTCGGCAGCTAACACCTCGCCAATCCAGGTCTATACAACCCAAACCCTTTCTTTAGATATTGGTCTTAGGAAAATTTTCAAATGGACATTTTTAGTGGGGAATGTATCCAACCCAATAATTGGTGCTGATTTTTTATATAATTTTAATCTAATGCCTAACTTAACCTCCAAAAATTTAATTGACTGCCAAACTAATGTTACCTCTCCCTGAGTACTAAAGAACAGTGTGATTCATTCGATTAAAATTGTATCAGGCGATAGTGTTTATCATAAATTATTATTGGATTTCCCCGAAATCACTACACCTCCTCGTCCAGACCAAGAAGTTAAACATTCGGTTGTTCATTATATACAAACAACTGGTCCTCCTGTAACAGCAAAAGCACGCCGTCTTGCACCTGACCGTCTGCGCATTGCTAAGGACGAAATTCAAAACATGATCGAACTAGGTCACATGCGTCCTTCTAAAAGCAATTTCGCATCACCTTTGCACATGGTGCCGAAGAAAGACAGCGCTGAATGGAGACCAGTTGGGGATTACCGAGCACTTAATGCTCAAACAATTAAAGACAACTATTCAGTCCGAAAAATTTTGGATTTTACATCTAACTTACATGGTGCAAAAATATTTTCACATATAGATCTGATTAAGGCATATCACCAAATTCCAATAAACTCAGAAGATATCCATAAAAGTGCCATAATAACACCTTTTGGATTATTTGAGAGTACTCGAATGCAATTTGGCCTCTGCAATGCTGCAGCAACGTTTCAAGGGTTCATTCATGAGGTAACTCGTGGACTTCATTTTATTTACGCCTTTGTTGACGACATTTTAGTCGCTTCAAAATCTCCAGAGGAGCATATCGAGCATCTCCGCATTTTATTTGAGCGATTACAAAAATATGGGCTTAGTTTAAAATCATCTAAATGTATTTTTGGCGTTTCATCAATTCAATTTTTAGGCTATAAAGTTTCTGAATTTGGCATTGAACCCTTAAACAGATAGAGTGGATTGCATTTTAAAATTTCCGAAACCAAGCACATTAACACAATAGAAACGATTTTTAGGGCTTCTAAATTTCTATCGACGGTTTATACAAAAAGCACCACACATTTTAGGGCCTTTAAACAAACTGTTAGAGGGAATTAAAAATAAAAAGAAATCTAATTACCACTCGCAACAATACCCAGGATACACTTCAATGGAATGAGGAGGCTGAAAAAACATTTAATGATGCAAAAAGTGCTTTAGCAGAAGCAACTCTACTTCACCATCCTATTCCACGTGCAAAGTTAAGTGTATGGGTTGATGCCAGCGATTTTGCTGTTGGCGGTTCTCTTATGCAAGTGCATGAAAACAAATGGGAACCAATTGCATTTATGTCTGTAAAGCTTTCAAAAAGTCAGCAGAAATTATCTACTTATGACCGAGAACTGTTGGCAATATACACAGCTGTAAAGCGATTTCAACATATGCTAGAAGGTCACAGCTTCACAATATATACTGACCAAAAGCCTCTCATCTATGCATTTAAACAGAAACCTGATAAATGCAGCCCTCGTCAGTGGTGGCATCTTGACTATATATCTCAATTCAGCACTGACATTCGCCACACCACTGGAATCAACAATACTGTAGCTGATACTCTATCTAGAGTAGAAATCAGTCCTATCTCCAATTCATTTTTTCTAGATTTCAATGCTTTCGCAGATGCCCAAAGAGTTGATCCTGAATTGAAAAAGTTGCAGACTGAAAATTGTACTTCTTTACAATTTAAATAAATTCCCAGTCCAGTGACAAATACCAAACTTTTATGTGATGTCTCTACAGATGTACCTAGACCATTTGTACCAGGAAATTTTCGAAGAACTCTTTTCGAACACTTTCATAACCTTGCACACCCAGGTGTAGCAGCAACCACACAACTAATTTCATCCAGGTATGTTTGGACTCAGATGAAGAAACATCTTAAGGAATGGGTGAAAAGCTGCATTGCATGCCAGCGATCAAAAGTGATCAGGCTCACGAAGACACCTCTAGGCACCTTAGCATCACCTGATGCCAGATTTTCTCACATCCACATCGATTTGATAGGTCCCTTACCTCCATCAGAAGGGCAGACCTACTGTCTGACAATCATCGATAGATTTACAAGATGGCTTGAGGTAGTGCCTATTGCTGATATTACTGCAGAAACTGTATGTCATGCTCTGTTCAGTGGTTGGATCTGTCGTTTTGGATGTCCTTCCACCATAACAACAGACCAAGGTCGACAATTTGAATCCCTTCTGTTTCGAGAGTTGACAAATATGCTTAGCACGACCAGAATCAGAACAACTGCTTTCCACCCCCAGTCAAATGGTTTAGGCTCGGTGCACACGAGCGATGCGGCGCCGGTGCGGCACCGCAGTTGCGATTAGAAGTACATAGAGTTGAACTAACAGATTCACACGGACGTTTGAGCCGCTGCGAGCTCGCAACGACCGGTTTTTTCATCCCGTGTACTGCTTCATCGCACGAACGACAACGGCTTAGAAGTACCTTCATTTCAACTGCGCTATTCACACGGACGACATTTTGCCGCAAAAACAAAATGGCTGAAAGTGTAAACACAGAACTTTTAATAGAGGAAGTTAAAAAGTTTAGTGAATTGTGGGATATTAAATGTGAAAAGTATAATATATTTACAATATATTAAATTGTATACAAATTAATTACACAAATTAAATACACAATTTAATATATTTTCAATATATTAAATTGTGTACAATATATTTACATTATTCTAATTTTTTGAACCATATTATGAAGTATTCTAATATTTTGAATTTTTTTTCACTTGCTGTTTTAAATATATTTTCGATTTCATTGTAATTTGTTCATATTTTTATAATCTACAAAATATGCAGATTTGTATTATGATAATTTATATTTCATATCATTGATTATTTATTTGATAAATTAGATTTGCAATTCCCTTGACCATATTTTCTTTCATTATTCTAATTTTTTGAATCGGAGCTGTAGTCTGAAAACAGACTCAATCCTACCTTTGGAAAATTCAGTACAGATGTGACTTTTTGTTAAAGGAATCTAGCAGACCGTTAAATACATAATGGTGGGCCACTTCCCTAAGTGGAAAAAGGGGTCAATTTTTAGGAAAAGACCACAAAGAGACAATTCAAGGCCCGGGGTGTCAGGCTGACAAAAAGGAACGCATGCCTGGAGGTGCCAGGTGACATTTATTTAACGGATCAAGACGATCAGGTTTACAATATTTCAGATAAACTTACATTAGTCATATTTCAGTCTCGTATTAATTTTGATGTTTTCTCAAATGTAATTAGATAAAAACAGCAGAGCATAGCAGTATATAACTTAATTAAAAATTAAACACAAATCTAAACAATATGCTAGAAAGAAAAAAGAAAAAATATTTTTTGATTTATTAAACTTTTATTAATTTCCATTTATTAAATTTTTAAATATTTATTGTTATTTTTAAATATCGCATTTTCCATTCGCATTTATTGTTAAATGCAGTCATTTTGCCAAGGCAGTTTTTCGACATCACTAATGAAATAGTCCGCCCATGTATTTCTGATCTGATTTAAATTGATCCCTCCTTGATTTTGATGGGATCCTTGATTTTGGCCGCTGTCATAAAATCCTTCGATACATAATGTATCTTCAAATTTATATCAATCTCTTTTGAGAACATAATTATGAAAGATACAACACGTTTTGATGATGCTTATAGCAAAATCAGGTTTCACGTTTAGAGACCTATGTAGTATTCGCCATTTGTTGCTCAAAATTCCAAACGAACATTCGACATATCTTCGAGCTCGAGATAGTCGGTAGTTTTTTTTTTTTGTTTTTTGTTTTTTTTGTGGGACAAAAATTTACCGCTGTATGGTCTCAAAACATTTCTTGACAAGGAAAATGCTTCATCTCCAACAAACACGTAGGGCAGGACTGGGTGATCCATCCCAGGCAGGGGTTTACCTGTTAGTATTTTCACGCCTCCGCTTTCTAATTTTTTATTGAAAGAGCTATCTTGGAAAATTAAACTATCCGAATTTTTGCCATAGGAGCCAATATCTACATACAAAAAGTTATATTGTGAATCAGCAATTGCTAATAACACCACAGAAAAATAATGTTTGTAGTTGAAGTATAATGAACCACTTCTTCAAAAGAGTGTTTGCTCATTCGGAAGTAATTAAAAAAACTTTGCTTCGTCATGAGACAAATCTTCATATAATAAGGAAAATGTCCCTTTTAACAACCTCGAACTCACCAGTGGGTGGACCCAATAATTTCTTTTTCTGTATTTTAAATACTTATAAACAAAGTAAGAAAACACAACTCTTTTTCTTGAGTACACTTCCAATTCTCGTGTCCTCAATGTTATAGCTCGCGTTCTCTAATTGTTTGCTCGTGTACACCACCTGTCTGTCACGTGAATATCACAGAACAGCCAAAACCGCAACGGGATCGCCTCTCGTGTGAATTGAAGCCTGCGACACCGATGCGAATTCACACCGGCACCGGATCGCTCGTGTGCACCGAGCCTTAGTGGAACATTTCCACCGTGTCCGAAAGAGTGCTCTAAAGGCTCATGAAAATCCTAGATGGACTGAATGTTTACCTGCCATCTTACTTGGACTTAGAGCTGCTGTGAAAACAGATATAAATGCATCCAGCGCTGACTTAGTGTATGGTGTTTCACTCAAACTTCCAGCAGATTTGTGTACAGAATCTTCACTGACTAAAATTTCACAAAACAATTTCATCCAACAATTGCGGGAAAGGATGAATCACATCAAACCCATCCCTACATCCTATCATGTGAAATCCAAGGTTTTTGTGCACCCAGAATTAAACACGTGTTCTCATGTATTTCTTAGAGTGGATAAAGTCAGTCCACCCTTGTCACAACCCCACACTGGTCCTCATGCAGTACTTTCACGAGAGACCAAAAGCATCACCATAGACTTAAATGGGAAGAAAAGTTGTGTCTCACTTGATAGAGTCAAGCCAGCTTTTCTATTTAAAGACTTACCTGAGACTGATTACCCTGAAACTCAACCAAAAGAAAAGAAATCACCAGAAAATCCTGAGACTTTAAAAACTCAAGTAACTAAATCTGGTAGATGTGTAAAATTTAGTAAGAGGTTAATAACAGAAATTTGTCAAAACATTTTGTATATATTCTTAAAATTGCATCATATATATTACATTTAAATTTTGACAGGTATATACATATTCATATTTCGTAAAGTAAATTATTTCTCTTTAACCTTTGCAGCATTTTGTATTCAGGGACGTATATTCATTATGGTATTAACTAGTGAAATGTGTATTACATTCAGATATTACCTAGACTGTTTTCTTTATATATTAATTTAATATGTCAGATTTATATGCCATATATATTTTTTTTCATTTTATTTGCCTAGTAAATTTGCATCAGGTATCTCTCAAAGAACAATGTGCATGTGAAAAATATATATATATATTTTTTAATCATTGTATATTTAATATTTACTTTTAACATTTTGTCATTCCTTCACGAAGTTCATCCCTGGAGGGATACTCTTGTAGTGATAACCTATTTAATTTATAAATGCATTTAATTTCATTCACTGTATAATAGATGGCACCACCATCTAATGTGATTTCATGTTGCACGACACCGATAGGTGGCGTGGCAGTATTGTCTCCAGAAATTCTCGATGCTTGTGAACACTTCGCTCGCTGACCTAACCGGTAGGTGATGAAGGAGATTGAATAAAGTTTATTGTTAAGTTTAATATCTGCTTCCATCCGTCTCAATCAGGCATCCAACATAATAACAAGACATCTAAATCATGGAGTTCATATTGATGCAGTGAATAAACTACGTATAGAGAGAAGTGATGGAATTTTTCGAATATAACTTCACGCATGTAATTTTATGAATGATGTTTAAGGTTTGGCATTCAGTGTAAATTCCTTCAAAAACTTTTTTTTAAAATACAATCGGGGCAATGCAGTATGCTAAGGGTAGATATAACTAGCTAAAATCGAAGTATGCGGGGCAAACTACATTCTGGGACGAGAACGAAAAAATCTCTGTTTTCACCTTAAGTCTTGATGTTAACAATAAGTCTGTTATTTCATTCATTCATGGTGAAAAATAGCCTTTCCTAGATCTTTAACTTTAATTTGGTCTTAATAAGGAATGTAGAAACCGTATGAACCAAAATTGTTTCTTTTTTTCCACATTTTAAAATATTAATTTTATCATACATCAATATTTTCTTATATCTTGCTCACCAGATGGCACCACATACCAAATGCAAATTTCCTACTTAATCCCTCATAAAGGTCCTACAAATAAGCTATTCGCAAAATTTACGACGGGGCTAAAAGCAAAAAATACACTTACCCAGGGTAGATTAAATTTTTGCTTTAAGGTCCAACCGCCTCTTCAACATGCTTTATGCATTTTGTTACGACGGGGCATTTACATCGCCAAGAAACTGATTTGATGTTTCTTCCAGCAACAATACGTAATCTAAATGTGTTAAATGGATCCTAAAACCTCTCTCAAAATCGTCGAACGTTTTGCGATGGCGATTCAAGTCTCGCTGATATAGTCAATTTCGTTCTGCCTTTGAAATTTGTTGCCTTTAAGTTACAATATCTGTAATTTCGGACAACCTTGCAATTTTTCCCTCTATAAGCCCAGTAATTTCTAAAATTAAAATTTCTTCAAAAAATGTCAAACTGAGATATCTCACGAGAAAATTTCTATCATCCACGCAAACGATAACTCCCTTACTAAAGTATAGAGGTAATCAGGATAATTACAAGATAAAAAGTACTTTTTATATACCATGTTTTTAAATTTTCTGTTGAATCATATAAACTTGACAATTCTATGTATTAATAAATACTTTTTAAATTTTTTTGATGAATTATCCCATCAACTTGAAAGAAAATGAAGTTAATTGGAAGTTAACTTGCGTTTAACTTTTCGTTCTTGTCCCGGCCGATAGATGGCTGCACCAGTCTACAAAACAAAATTAACTGAAAATGAATTCAATTATGCTTAAAGATGGCTAAAAGTATTAAAATAATGGATTGTCATCATGTTCTGAGCTATTCTAAAAGTTTCAAATGTCTAGCTAGTCGAGAAGTTAGATAAAAATAGATTGCAAGATTTGTACCGGACAAACACACACACACACAAACAAGCGAGTTAATAAAAACATGGTAAAAAATCAGCATCTCTCTCAAGAAGAGATAAGTGTACAACCAGTAAATATAAACAGGGTATATTAACAATATTAAAAAATAATTCGACCAAACTTCAAAAGGAAAAAAATTTCATAACCATAGATTTTAATGAATTAAGGAATACTAGCAAGCTATACCAAAAATGTATGCACAAATTTAGAAAGTTGATTTTACATCTCGATATTTAGCGATATTACCTGTTTTCTTGATGCATAGGGCTGTCTATATTAACTTCATTAAATGTAACTCATTATGCAATTCATTTATATGAACATAATACAAAACAAAGAACCAAACAATCATTTTAAAAACTTGAAATGTCTGTTAAAATCCTTTTACAGTATAACTATCATTTATTTATTGTGTCATTCAATGTATCAGTTTTATATTATTGCTGCAAAGATGAGCCAGAAAAATACCTTTTAACACTCCTATTCACTTTTACCCACACTCTGTACTGTCCTTCAACAGATGTCATGAAAGTCACAAGAATCAGTAAAATTTAAAAGGCATAAATGAATGGGAGATAAGAGCTATGTATAAACTATACATCATAATGTAAAACAAGATAATAGATATCACACTCAATTCTTTGACTAATTGTTCAAAAAAGTTTTATTTCAAAATAAATTATTCAAAGCAACTTTAAAATACTGAGGATATTTAAATACATGGAATCAAACAATTAGAACCAATCATACACGCAAGTCTCAGAAAAACTGCACACTATTAATGTCTTGGTGTTAACCCTACAGTGCATGGTATGACACATGCTGTTTCTTCCTAACCAGCTACATATATACATGGTGCTTTTCTTCTAAAAAAATAGGTGGTATACTGTTTTCTCAAATAAAGGTGCACCTTTTTTTTACCGCATTTTTACTTGTCACAACACAGGGGAACAAAAAAACTCGCAATTAAAAAGTACTTTCTGCTATACATTAACAATTCGTAAGTTTCTTAAAATTTCAGTTAAGCCAAGCCAAAATACTTTTTTAAAAAAGGGTGGAGATACACCATATCCAAACGTATCCCCCAGTAAAAAAAACCCTGCATTATGTATCCAAAAACAGCTATGACAGGTATTAAATTCTCATTTATCATTTGCTTCTTGCAATTTATTTTTAAAATCTCCAACGATGATGGTAAAAGTTCTACAGCAACAAAATAAAATCTAACTTTCAAATCTCTAATTTGCGACTGAATAGACATGGAAGTGCTTTAATATTAAACAAAATATTTAGAGTTTAAAAAACATTCTGGTGCTCAACATTGCTTTCTTATTTTAGTGTATATCACTAAACTTGCTTGTCCAAGTCATAAATACAGTAAGTAAAAATCATTATCTGTTTGGCAACTCATTGTGGGAATAAACAAGTCAGCCACTCAGGTGCTGTTTACTTAATTTTGTTGTCACATGCTTATTAAAGCTTGTTAAGTCTACCAAATTCTTTTTTTTTTTGTAAATTTCAATCAATTGCTTGTGTGCACCAAAAGTTCATACAAATGGATTCAATATATTTTGGCTGTAGAAATTTGAAAAAAAAATTACAGTCAGAAGACATAAAATGCATTTTCAAGAGGTAGCGATATTTTTTCTATGAACTGTCTACAGAAATCATATACCCAATTGGAAATATTAGTGAGATGCCAAATTTTAAAAAAAAACCTACAGGAAGCATCAGTGAATTTGCTGCAGACTATAGCAGGTGCTATCATTCCAATGTTGCATTGGAAAGACAATGTGATTAAATGCTGTGCACATTTGCAGGTGCTAACCCTATAAGTAAAGTTCTGAAATTAGATAAAAATGAAATATGCCATAAAAAATTTGTCGAACTATATATCATAAACACATAGGGAAGTAGATCTTTTGATTATGAATTATAAAATTATATTACAGAGCAGAAAGTGGTACAGCAATCATATCTAACAGAACTGACCACTTGCCTGAACATACTGAACTCAAGTACATGCAGCACTAAAGATTGTTATACAAAGGTTTTAATCGAATTTAATAGTTTCTTTATGCACGTTTTCCAAATTATCATTTGGAATAGATTTTATAAAGGATAGATGTATCTGTTAATTTTATATTCAAATATTTATTATATTTTAACCAATAATAATTAGAATTGTTTTTTTAATTCTGCAATTTAAGTTTAAGTTCATTGTCTTGTATTTATTACTTTTACATTAAAGTCTAAGATTATTTTAAAATTTCTTTAATTACGAAGCCTATTTTCATGGACACAATTTAATCTTTTATTCAAAACCAAGCAACAAATGATGATTTAAACAGGTTTTGGCCAAAAAGCTGAATTCTACTCGTTACATTTTAAATTTCCAAAAATTAAAGTGAAAAATATATTTGTTGCATTTTTACTATATATTACCATTATTGACCAGTGAGAAATAGTAAAGAAAAACACAGAAAATGAACAATATTTTTTCAGAAAAATTTAATAGATTCAAGCTTTTACAGCATATTTCCTCATTGGCCATGCCCTCATTTTTTTCAGTTCTTTAGGGGTTTTCAAACTCTTTTGGTGTTTGGTAAGTTCCCTGCGCATTGCTCTAGTTTTCTTTGGCCTCAAATCCCTGGGCTTGTATTTCTTATTTTTGTACAGTTTCCTCAGATTCTCTTTCCTGTTCTGGTTCATTACAGTCAGAACTCTTGCGATAGACTTTCGTACAATATAACTATTAAAGAAATGGATGAAATTAGTTCATAAAATATAAAGTATCACTCAACACAATATATAAATATAAATGAGTTACTTTATGAACAAAATACATATTATGATTACAGAATATAAAGAATACCTATTGCATTATATCTACTATTAGAGATATCTATGACTGAAATATGTTACTTACGAAATTTTCTTTTGAGTGCATGTAACTTTAAAATAATTTTAGTTTAATGAAACAGTATATTTTCAACACATTTAAACCCAAGAGAGCAATTTAAAAAAGTATTAAGCAATTAGTCCAGAGATGATTAAAGAAAAAATTCTTACTGAACATTTATTTGACAATAATTGATTTCAAGTTTATTGCTTGAAATACTCAGTTCTGTTAAAGCTCATATTTGTAATGTTTAACAACATTATGGTAAACAGTTAAAGATAATGTACTAAAGTAAGTTCAGAAATAAGCCATAAGAGAAAAATATCTTTTTAGGTATCAGGATAACATTCCACAGAAATTTTTTAGACTATGACTGTGAAGATGAATGTTATGCATCCCAACATATTTCACATTTATAACTATTTCTAGACTCCATAAAAATGTTCAAACTTTAAAATTCCGTATTTTGTTTGCCTGTTTTAAAATTTTCTTAAGTCATTTTAATTTTTTCACTATCCTTAAAACATTTACCAAATGGGAAAAAATAGGCAGCTATTTGTTATCTGACACTAAGATATAATGTAAACACATTAATCATAAATTAAGCTACAAAAAGAAATCAAAGATTACAAATCTCTGGAATAGTCTATCATATTTTACAAAACTGTTGGGAGTTTAATCATGTTGGAGACATTCTGTTATCACAGTCATATAGATAACTCTAGAAAAAAAATGTCTTCAAATAATTTTCCTGCATGTTTTACCTAGAACTTTTAAAATAAAGTTCTGGCTAGAGGCACACAGGTATGAATTCTTTTATTTTTTTAGAGAATTCAACAGTACATAGCATGAAATCACAAAAGATAAAACAGGATATTAATCTTAATAAAAAGGGAATAATCAACTATATCTAGAATATATTAAATAACATCAAAGCAACTTAAGGCTGACAAAACTGCAAGTAATTGTTTATTTACTTACATATGAATACATAGCTTATTCAAAAGAACATTTTATTCAAGAAACAGTTGGGAATTTTTTTAGAAATTCACAATTTGTTCAAAAAATGCTACATTAATATATATCCCTGACAAACTTAACATTTAAATTTCATGACTACAAGAAACAATATAACTCAAGAAGGAACAAGGTATTTACCTATATGTCTACAATGGATAATCACAAAGACAAAAAAAAAGTCACTGAATTTTAATTTTTTTTAAACAGACTTGACAATTTGGAAGTAATCATACAGTAAAAAACAAAAAAAAAGGAAAACAAATTAAAAACTCAGATCTAGGACAATAATTTTTGTTACACCTCTACAGAAAAATCTATAATACTCTTAAAATTTAACATTCCACATTACTTAAAATTCAGATTTTTTTTTATACTGAATTTTTTTTTACAAATTTCAAAATCCAGATAATACAGAAAAAAATTTAAACAAATAAATGTCTTTACCTTTGATTATAAATTTCAGACTTAATTTTCTAATTCATATAAACCTTTCAAAGACATTCATATAAAAAATATTTGCCCAAAAAACTAGGAAATCCTTACAGAAATAAAATCCAGAATAATTTTATAACATGAGCTATCTGAATCATCTTTTCTTATCACAAATAAAAAGTTTCATTACTGACATGGGTACATATATTCAAAATATGACAATTAGTTATGTACCCATACATATACCAATGAGTACATATATACAAGAGGAAATCAAAGATTAGAAATATCTGGAATAGTCTATCATATTTTACAAAACTGTTGGGAGTTTAATCATGTTGGAGACATTGTTATCAAAAGTCATATAGATAACTCTATAGAAAAATGTCTTCAAATAATTTTCCTGCATGTTTTACCTAGAACTTTTTTAAACAAAGCTCTGGCTAGAGGCACACAGGTTATGAATTCATTTTTTTTAGAGAATTAACCACTACACTAGTTGGTCCCCGTCAAAACATGACGGCGAGATTGTATATAAATGTACACAAATTATACTCAACACATCATTAATAAATGTTGAAAATCATAATAGTGCGCAGAAACAAATTAATGTGTTTAAGCGGCCTCGTGCTCAGAGAGTATCTAAAGCCAGATTTAAAAATGTTACGGAGCATGCGCAGAAACAAATTTTTTTTAATTGTAAATTATCGCTCATTAAATAGCGCGAAATAAGCAATTTCCATGAGGTTTAATCTTATATTTTAGAAACATAATTATCGTAAATATAAAAATGGCAGAGAGAGATCTAGAGCGACTTGTCGGAACAAAAGGGTTTATTATTAAAACATGTCACTGAGCATGTGCAGAAATCAATTTTTAACTGTAAATTATCGCTAATTAATAGAAATTGCAGCTACAAAAACCAAATTTGGCAAATCTACAGATTACAATCTTTCGTTTAAGACCAAAATGAAGTAAATTGATGTTGAAGTTTTCACTCACGGACTGCCCAAAAAGTTGGCTTAGCAACTTAAATATATAGATAGCATTTCCATGCAGTATAAAATTTGTGCTAAAACACAGTCTTAATATATTTAGTTTATTTCTAAGCTACAAGACCCATAATCAAAATCAGATCAGTATGCATCATCCTATAAAGATCAGGAGAACAACAGTTTGATTTCTCATATGCTGTTCCTATAAACACTTTCAAAGTATAAACATTATATGACTATCTTTGGATATAACTGAGCATCATAATTTTCTAAAAATCCACAAAACATACTGTCACATTTTAAAAAATTCTCAACTTAGTATCTCTTACATCACTGTTCTCTATAATACTGCCCATGCACATACACAGCACTTGCCTCTAGGCAATGCCCTGACTTGTCTTTTATTGGTTCGGCCCGATATTTTCACTGTTAGGTTAATTGCTCAATTTCATGCCTAATTTTTTCACACTAACATAACACAATCTGTAGCTTGTTGTCAGCTTTTAGAGTTTACATGCTTTTAGATAGAGCATTAAATAAAAAAATTCTCATCAGTATATATTTATCATCCTATAAGATCAGGAGAACGAAAGTTAAAATTAACATCATTTGAGATCCATAGTAAAGGCATTAATTGAAAAAAAAATTTAAAACATTTTTTAATGTTGTGACATTTGTCATGAGACATTCTCACAAAATACTGTGGAAATTGCCGACGAATCACCTGGGCACACCATACAGGCAAGTCAACATTACCACCTGGTGCAACCTCAATTTTGATCAAACAGACCCTGAGGCAACATCTAGGACTCATAACTTCCCCAAATCCCTTCAAACACATGGAACTTCAAACACAGGACTTTCTGGTCTAGAGATTTAAAGTGCCCATATCAAGCCTAGATATGCGGACATTTAATGGCACTCCTCAGGATTCAAACTGAGCACCTTAAGTTTTAGGTCCAATGTGCTACCACTAGGCTGCCTCGGACCTACATACCATAGCATTGAAGAAAAAATTTCTCATCAGTATATATTTGTCATCCTATAAGATCAGGAGAACGAAAGTTATACTTAACATCATTTGAGATTCCTAGTAAATGCACCAATAAAAAAAATTTAAACATATTATTGACACTTAGGAAACCTTAATTTTCTGATATCAAACTATAATATTCACAGATTTGTGATTTAGGGATTTATTGAAAGAAGATGAAAACATTGAAACAAAAATGCATTTCTTTAATGTTCTATGAAATATTACATAGAAATCTATCTATAGATTTCTATGAAATATTGAAACAGAAATAATGTGAAATACTGAAATGAACAAGGATAGTAATTTAAAGCTACGATGGCATTAGAAATCAAGTGTGTACGTTTTTACTCTTCAAATTTCTACTTTCTATAAAATTTCTTCTAATTTCTTCACTAAGTTCATCAGCATTAAGCTTTTTAAAGGCCATAAAAAATAAAGCTACACTTTTACTTCAAAGCACTTTTATAAATGTTCTTAGTTTTAATGTTTTCTAATTTTTCTAAATAGAAAAAGAACTTATAATCTGCTACTGACATTAATTTTTGTCGGTTTTTCTCAAGTTTCAGAGCTTTAGAGAATATCTTCTCTAAACAAAAACTTTAAAATAAAACTAAAGACAGTTAAATCTGATATTTCTAAATATTTTCTACATGCTAAAATGTTCTTTTTAAAAGCATAATTAAAATTAAAACTTAAAATGTAAATTTTAAAGTTCCAAATAATTCCAAAGTGTTAATTTAGGTTTCAAATTGCTTTATTTTAGATAGAAAAAAGTATATTTTATGAAGTTTATTTTAAAGTCCAGCTCAAAAATATCATAGAAACACACTTGTAAAAAAGTACTTCCAGAGACTTTTACTACACATTTGTAAAAATTTCAAGGTTGCAAACCTTATACCTAAAAACAAGACAAGTCTTCGCTTTTTAAATTTGAATAAAAAATTGCATTAAATTTTAAAAGAAACCTGCATATAATTTAAAGAAAACAATTTGAATCCCGTACACATATTTTTATGTCTATTCCTTCTGAAATTTGATTTTTTGTGAGGAATTAGTCTGCTGTTTCCCAATATCAGAACATGAAATCTCATCAGTTTTTCTTGATCATCAGACTAAGTTCAGGAGAACGAAAGTTGTATTTAACATCATTTGAGATCTCTAAGAAAATACAGCTGATTGAGCAATATGATAAATATATCTACAATATTTGTCTAACACACTGGCTCAAAACCCAAAGCTTACTTTTGATTTAAAATACTTAAAGATTTACTTTTAAAGTAATCCTTTGTAGAAACATTTTAAAATATATTTTTTAGCCATTAGTTGACTGCTGCAGTGTGATGTTACATATGAAAATCTGACTTGTCCTTAATGGTCACATCTTTTTTCTTTTGCACATTGCATTAACAAACAAACAATAGTCACACATACTTAGAGATTACAGTACAGTATTAGCAATTCAATGGATGGTATTCTTCACTACAATGCTTAATGATTAAAAATTACCTTGCATACTCCAGACTATCTTAAAAGTAATTAATGCAAAAAAATTAAAGATAATTCTGGATAAGTATTTTTTACATATTACAAAATAAATTATGCAAGTTTTAGACTAAGATTTTTACAGCATCCTTAATTACAATTAATGTAAATTTAATTTTTAAAGTGATGTGTTAATTTTGTAACAAGCTGCCTTCATGGTGTGATCCTAGGTGCTTAAATATTTTTTTAAATAAAACAGGGCTTGATATACTTCATTATCCTTTACTGAGAAATTTAAAAAAACATTTCAAGCCTGAGAAGGTCTTTCAAGTGACATTTAAAGCTTGCAAAACAGACATGGTAAAATAGAAGAACTAAATTAAAAATCATAAGCTATAAAGCTTATTCTAGAAAACAAATATTCAATCTAGCTTATAAGCTGAAAATTAAGATAACTGGTTTAGCTTTCAAAAATCTATACTGGTCAAGTTGTAAGATGGTTTAATTTCTGTTTTTCCTTATATGCCTGCATACAAAACTAAAATGAATCTTTTATAACCAAAGTTTACAAACTTTTTGTAATGACATCTCATACATAGATTCATAAAAACTTACATCTTGGAAAGTTTAGATGCTGCTCCACCAGTAACTTTAGAAACACGAAGAGCTGCAAGCTCTTGTTTCAGTTCTTCTAACTGTTTCAAGACTTCATCTCTTTTCTTACCCCGAAGTTCACGAGCTTTAACTTTTGCCTAGATAAATATATTAAAAGAACTGTTACTGACTTATAAAACTTATCTGTAAACAAGATTATAACTCATATCTCAGAATTGGAAGAAAAGGCTTTTTTTTTAAATAAATTTTACATACAAATATACAATCTGAGCAATTAAAAATTATTCAACACAAACTATTAATTTTCATTACTCTGAAATATAAAAACAGAAGTTATGACATAACTAGATGTATATTTCACATCAGTTTTTTGCAGAAAAGACCTAATACTGAAAAATTAGCAAACCTAGGAACTAGATATTCTTTAGTCATTTTGATACTCTGGTGTATGCTAGCTCATATGTGAATACGGAATTCTTACTCTGCTCATCTAACAAATAAATGGTACAGCTTTGATATAGGAACCCACAGGCGATATTTTGTATTGGTGACTTTTTGCATTTTACATTTGGTGCATTTGGTATCCCACACACAAAAGAAAAAAGAGAGAGTACAATGAGCAAATACTCAATGATATTGAAAATTTCAATAAATCCAAGGAATCTAGAAAATTTTATAAACTAATCAACAATGTAAGGAGAGATTTTAGGCCTTAAACATTGACGTGTAGACTGAAAAATGGAGAACTTAGTAGTAAAGATTCAGTCGTTATTGACAGATGGAAAGTACTTTCAAGAGCTCTTGGAAGGTGAAGAGACTCCAGGAAACTTTACAGAACTTCCTGATGAAAACATTTTACTGGAAGAATCACCGGACTCTGACCTACCAACAATGTTTGAAGTACAATTAGCAATTAAAAAATTAAACCTTAATAGATCAGCAGGTCCTGACAAATTAAGTGCAGAATTGCTAAAAATAAATGAACCAAAACTCTTAGAAGTCTTGCACAAAATTCTGTGACAGGTTTGGACAGAGAAGTTACCCATCGAATGGGAGGAAGGCTCCATCTGCCCTATTCATAAAAAGGGAGACCAGCTCGAATGCAGTAATTTCAGAGGAATTACTCTTCTTAATGTGGCATTTAAAATATTCTCCAATATACTTTACCAAAGACTTCTACCCTTTGCAGAAAAAGTTATAGGAAATTACCAAAGTGGATTCAGACCTGGAAGATCCACAATTGATCAAATTCACTCTTTGAGACAAATAATTGAAAAGACCAGAGAATTCAACATAAGTACCTTCCACTTATTTATTGATTTCAAAGCAGCATATGACAGTGTGAGAAGGGATAAGCTATTTACCGCAATGAAGGAATTTAAAGTACCACAAAAACTTATCAACCTCGTTAAAGCAACCTTAAATAATGTCGGGTCAAGGTGATGAGTCATCTATCAGAGCCTTTCTTCACTAAAAGGGGATTACGCCAAGGTGATGCTTTGGCATGTATACTATTTAATTTTGCCCTTGAAAAGGCAATTAGGGACTCTGGAATTGATGGAGGAAGCACTATTTGGACCAAATCACTCCAAGTACTTGCATTCGCAGACGACATTGATATAATTGGGAGGTCAAGGAGTTCTGTACGTGAAGCTTTTATTCTTTTAGAAAATGCTGCAACCGATATTGGACTTACCATCAACGAAAGCAAAACTAAATACATGGAGTTTATGACTGATAACTCAAGCAAAGAACCATTTCATGTAAAAAACTACTCCTTTGAAAGAGTAGATCAATTTAAGTACCTAGGCACCATGATAAGCAATGGAAATATTGCTTATCATGGTGCCTATTAAATAAACTTTATTAAAACAGAAGTTAATCATAGAATAACTATGGGAAACAAATACTTCTATGGCCTGAAAAAACAACTGAGGTCAAGGCTCCTCAATGTAAAAACCAAATTAAAGATCTACAAGACACTCATTCGGCCGGTTGTACTGTATGGAAGCGAAACATGGACACTCAATAAGGACACTGAAAACCGATTGAGTGTATTTGAAAGACGGGTCTTGCGATCTATTTTCGGACCAGTATATGACAATGGAAGATGGAGAGGACTTTTGAATTTTGAACTTGAGAGGAGATTCAAAGAACTGACAATCTCAAAAACCATTAAAATCTCTCGACTAAGATGGTTGGGGCACGTTTGGAGAGCACAGGAAAACCTACCCATGAAAATACTAACTTTCAGGGTGCCAGAGGGAAAGAGAAAAAGGGGCCGCCCCCCCTCAAGGTGGCTTGATGGTGCTGAATGCGACCTCACAACGCTTGGTGTGAGGGGTTGGAAAGGTGTCGCACTGGATAGGGAACGCTGGAGACGCATTTTAAAGACAGCCAGGACCTGTCGCAGGCTGTAGTGTTGTAGATGATGATGATTTGATATCCCAGAATTCATTTTGGCAACTCTGCCACAGTCGTGTGTTTTAAACTGAAATGAACCATTTTGCAGATTGCAACCTGATGAAATACGCCATTTTCAACTTCGTAACCCAATGGAACAGCTTTGGTATAGCAGAATTCATATATTGGTAATTTAGTATACACAGAATTCGTTTCAGCAACCCTGCCACAGTCGCGTTATGTAAACCAGATTGTACCACCCATTTTCTTAGTTTTAAATTTGATTTAACCATGCCTTTCCGTATAGATTTATCTATAATTTCTGGATTACAAAGTTTATGCTATTTTCCTTATTGTTTGTTCCATTATATTGTATTATTTATTTATATTTTGCAAAATTAAATTTATGTAATTCATACAATATTAACAATGCAATGTTTGGGTAGGTGACAAAAAAAAAGTTGCCAATACAAAATATCGTCAATAGGGTCCTATATTGAAATGTTCTAAATAAATACAAATATTAAAATATACAATATCAAAAGAAAACCATTTTCAAACTGATGCCCTAACACCAGAGCACAGAAAATTCTTTGAAGCTATTATTAATTTTTTACCTGAATTAACAGAATGCACTAAAATATTAAATTAAATCTCTGAAAACAACAATGGCATTAACTTATAATCTATTTACAAACTTTTATGTTTAGACTGCACATGCTGAGGCTTGACAGCTAAAGTTTTTTGCAAACCTTTATTGCAAATCACTTCTGGGATAAAAAAGTAAATTAAATGACTAACAATAAATCATATCACTTAATATCGAAAAGTGTTAAAACTATTAGTTTTCAGGAAATTTTGAAACAATTTTCTAGAAGCTCACACTTATGCAAAAAAAGGGACCATGTGTTTCATACTATTCAAAAATGTTAATTACATTTTCAAACAGCTGATAATGAATAGAAATAAGTTTGAAGACATTTGGAAAATTGCTGAGATTTACTCAACACTGATGAGAATGATTCAGAAAATACTGAGGTAGATCTAAATTGAGCTAAAATAATGGAAATTATTGAAAAAAAACAAACTGAAAACAAAATTTAATTACAAAGTGGAATTCATCCTATTCCTTACTGGAACAAATGCGCATTCTAAAAAACATCTTTACACACATCTTTACACATAATTTTAAGTAAACAACTTTACAACAAATATTAAAAAGGTGAAAAAATTTTATAAATTAATAGTAGTATGACAATTTGTTTTCCTTAAAAGAATTAAATGTTAATTCATGTAAACAATTTTCTGTATCAATGTATGCTGCATAAATTTTCAATTTTTTTAAATAGGATATTCCTATTAAAAAAATCAATAAAAGAAATAAATATACTATCAACCAGACAATCTGATCATTTAATTATGTCTAAAGCAGCTTCAGCTCTTCTACTTTTGACCATAAAGTTTTAATGCATTATTCAATAAAGAAATGATTTACGCAATATTTCACAGTGAAATATTTATATTTTTTTTTCAAATTATTATTAATGACTCTGATATACCTTACAAATGTTATATACAAACAGTCTCTGGGACTCTGTGCAATCCCAGATACTTTATTTGCCGAGTTTTAAATCAAGTTTTCGTGGCAAGAAAATGGGAAATTGAAAAACCGAAATCTTAAGACGGCTCAATAATGATTTTCATAGACAGACGAGTTTACAAGGTCCTATATATGTTATGATTAAGGTGTCTATCCCAGAATTGATGGTCACTTTAAGGTATACATATTTAGGTTGAAAAAATATTTGGTATTCTTAGTGCGATTAAAACAATAGCAAATTACCGAAAATGAAATTAGGGTTTAAATAAGGACTTCACACGATATATATTTTTCAGACTAAGAGTACGGATCGACATCCATTAGACATCACTGCCTATACAAATACATTTCTCGGTGTGCTTAACGGTCTTAATATTTGTTTTTCCATTATCACGCAAATGTCATAGACAAATTCGAAAGGTATGAAAACATCTATGAAAAATTTGAAAAGTATTTACAATAAAACCGACATCACAACTATCAAGTGCCAATGGATCAATCTGTTCACATCCTTAATCGTAACGCTATTTTTATAATTTTATATACAACATTATACCACAAGAAGATAAATATACAATATTATGTTCTTATTTATAAAAAATGAAAGTTTTCATTAACAAAATACTCACCATTTTGATGGACTTCTATACCCCTACCGACAAGGAATTACCGTACAATGTGTAGAATTTACAACTTGCTCGAGTTGAGTTGTTGAACTACATAGGGTATATTCAAGGAGGTTTGAAAACATTCATAACGGAACGCAGGGTGCTTTCTCCCATGGGGAACACATTGGGAACTAATTTGAACAACTCATGGCGAAACTTTTCTTGAGGTACACAATCTGTTTTTAATACAGGGGTATGAGTTATTAGTCCTAATTATTTATTAAAATGGTCCCGACATAATCACTATAACCAGACAATTTTTCTTAATGACCACACAAACAGTTTTTGTAAGGATAGGCAAAAGAAGTTTCCCGGATGAAATCGAAAAACCAGAATTTGCTATAGTATTTTCTTCTTTTGTATTAATGTATGAATTTAATAGTATCATTTTTTTCTGAAGCTAGCATGCTTTGTATATTCTTGTCTACATTAAATTACTTACACATGTTTTTATAAGCATTTTGAAATTTACATTCAAGATATGGATTTTGCTGCTTACATTGTTTGGTGGTTAACATCACAAATTTTCCTCGTGACGGCTCAGGTTCGAATGAAGCCTAAAATATCGACGTTTCAGTAATGTTCTACTTTAGAAAGCAATGCAGCAACCTCACTGATAAAACGCAGTTTACATCACGAATTCAAAACCAATCTTTTTGAGCATATTAGAGACAAGTCATGGAAAGAATTGCCACTTTCCTTCACTTCGGACCTACCGCCCTTTCGTGTAACTTCTACTAACTTGTTTTTTTATCCCAATCATATTCAAAATTTCCCGTCTTCTAGTTTTGAATTTTTTTTTTTTACATAATCTCTTGTTACACCCGTTGTTTAAATTCTCTATTATCATTTAAGTTAGCCATGCCACATTGGTTACTCGTACTCGTTCTAGTTAATTAGTTGATTTTTCAACTAATTAATTTATTTTTTCTCCCTTAATCATTGTCAACACTATTTGTAACCTTGGGGACTGTAATCTTATGTCACATACTAACCTTGATACTGAGGATAAGGAGCTCTTGCTCCCTGGTGCCTCTATAGTGCTTTATGTCAATGTCAATGTCAACTTTCCTTGCCCGATTATTCCAAGAAATGTTGCTGTTGCGGAGTTTAGACTGGCATGAATGCTTGATTTCTCATCTCCATCATACAGGAGTGTTGAACTGCCTCATTAGACCGTTATGTTCTGATGGGGTTTCAATGAACGCAACACACCTGTTGTCAGGGCCGGCTTTATGCTTAGGCAAAGTAGGCTCCGGCTAAGGGCGCCACAACTCGAAGGGCGCCATCCCATGATAAAAAAAAATCGTACAAAATTAAATTTCGCCCGTCGGTATTTCGCCGACGAATAGTGTTTTTTTCTGCGCATGAGGCCTTATTTTTTTATACAATGCATCGCGGCGGCGGTAGACTAGATGTTATTATCAGTCAATTTTGTCTACGCACGAAGGAAATTAATATTGAATACATACTCGACTCGAATTCGTAACATATATTACAGAAAATAGGAACTGCATACCGTATCTCGATGACTTGAACTACGGACTACGGCCCTACAAAACCTTAACCTTGCGAGTACTACGAATTTTTTTTTCGGCTGAAAGTTCGGTGGCCGAGTGAAATACACTCTGACTTTTATTGTAAAAATATAGAAGGTAAGTTGTAACTTATTTTATAGTTATGGATTATGCTATGCATTTTTTGTTTACATTTTCTAAAGCACTTATTGTTTTGCGTTTTAGAATTATTTTAATTTGGATTCTTATTTGACAATTTGACTAATTTCAACATGTTTAAAAGAAAAAAACTGAGTGGTTCAGATAATAGAAAAAATAAAGCCAAAAAAGATGCAGTTGCAGAAAAACATAAGAACGCTTTACAGAAGTTTTTAACTAAATCAAACGATATCGAATGCGAACCATCAACATCAAAAAGTTGCTCAACTAACTCAACATTCGCCCTTGATCAAAACGACAATATGATCGAAAATATTGAAAAGGAAGCTTGTGAAACTGAGGTTATTTCAGAAAGTTCTCAAAATGAAAAAAATTCTGAAAATGAAGGAAAAATTGAAGCTCAGAAAGAAATTTCGGTACAATTATTGAAAGATTATGAAGATGTTGGAAAATGGCCACAGCCAGAAAATAGAAAGTCCATAATAGACATGTTGGTAAGAATTGGACCTGTGCAATTAATAAATCACAAATTTCCGAAGGACGTAAACACCAATAGAAAATTTTTGTCAACGAATTATTTTCGAATACTTCCTAACGGTGAAAAATATCTTCGAGACTGGTTAGTATACTCTAAATCTCTCGATGTGGTACATTGTTTTTGCTGCAAATTATTTTCCAAGGTCCAAGTAGCAATAAACCAGGAGGGTTTAAAAGATTGGAAAAATATTATCAATAGATTAAAGATACACGAAACAAGTAAAGAACATTTAAATTCCTATAATATCTGGAAGGATTTCGTAAACAGAATTAATTATACCTCAACAATCGATAAAATGCAGCAGAAACAAATTAATGAAAATACGAAATACTGGAGAAGTATTTTAAAGAGAATTTTTTCAATTATTAAATTGCATGGAACAGAAAATTTACCTTTACGTGGTACATCTGATAAGTTGTACACAGATAATAATGGAATTTTTTTGAAAATTATAGAAGTTTTCGCGGAATTCAATCCTCTTATGAAAGAGCATTTAAGAAAATTTTTAAATAAAGATGTTAATTACCATTATTTGGGGAAGAATATCCAAAATGAAATTATATTTCTTTTCAACGATATAATTAAGGAAAGTATAGTCAAGAAATTAAAAGAAGCCAAGTATTATTCTATAATTGTTGATTGTACACCAGATCTTTCACACATTGAACAAATGTCTTTAATTGTTCGCTTTGTTAAAATACTTCCCTCCGCAAATGAAAATGGAGATTTTTTGGAAATCTCAGAACATTTTTTAGGATTTATTGAGATTAACAACAGTACTGGCAAAGTAATGACGGAGAAAATATATGAAATTTTGAATAAAAATGAGATATCTTTAAATGATTTAAGAGGACAAGGATACGACAACGGCGCAAATATGCGTGGAAAGCATAATGGAGTTCAAAGCCGTATACTGACCACATATCTGAGAACATTTTTTGTACCATGCTCAGCTGACTCTCTAAATCTTGTAGTAAATGATGCAGCAAATTGTTGTACTGAAGCTGTGTCCTTTTTTGATAATGTACAGTGCCTTTACACGTTTTTTTCTGCATCTACACAAAGGTGGGATATCCTCAAGAAACACGTCAAATTATTGACCTTAAAAGGTCTTAAGTGATACCAGATGGGCTAGTCGTTTAGAAGCTTTAAAACCAGTAAGATATCAGCTTGACGAAGTAATGGAAGCATTGGAAATTTTTTTGAACACACAAGAACCAATTACCACTGCAACTATTGCAAAAAATAAGTCTGATCCAAAGGGGCTGTTGAAAATTATTGGCAATTTTAAATTTATATGTTCATTAATAATATGGTATGATATTTTAAACAACATAAATATTACAAGTAAAACTCTTCAGAACATAAATTTAGATTTAGTAAATGCAAATTTCCATATAAACAGTTCAATTTGTTTTCTTGAAAAATATAGAAGTGAGGAGAAATTTGAAACTATTTTGTTGGAAGCAAAACAAATTGCAACTAATTTAGATATCGACCCAAATTTTGAAAAAAATCGAATTCGCAAAAAAAGAAACCTTTCTGAATATGAAGGCAATGACGAAATAGGATCTATTGAAAAAGACAATTTTAGGATTCATTTTTTTATAATATTCTAGACACTGCTATAAATGCGTTAAAAGATCGATTTGAATTATCTTCCAAACATACAGACAATTTTAATATTTTGTATATGATTAAAAAATCTAAAGAATGGGATGACACAGTTCTTAAGAAAAATTGTATGGATTTGGAAATTCTCTTAACCGATAATGAAGAGAAAGACATAAGTGGATTAGATTTATTTCAAGAAATAAGATATATACAGTACAAAATTTGTATCGATACGAAGAATTGCCAGAAAAAATTTTAGAATTTATATGCAAAAATAAATTAACTTCCTCACTTCCTAATTTGTTTATTGCATTACGTATTTTATTAACATTACCGGTTTCAGTAGCTAGTGCTGAACGAAGTTTTTCAAAGTTAAAGCTAATAAAAACTTACTTAAGAACATCGATGACACAACAAAGATTGGATGGATTATCAACGATGTCAATTGAGCGCAAACTTTTAAATGAAATTGATTTAAGTGATGTAATTGATAAATTTGCTATTGCAAAAGCACGAAAAGCTCATATTTAGTTGTATTTTATATTTTAATAAATCATAGTTTTGTTGCAAATTTTTTTCCCTTTTATTAAAAAAATATTTCATTTGAAAGGGCGCTCTTAAGAAATTTTGCTAAGGGTGCCAACCAACCTCGAGCCGGCCCTGCCTGTTGTCCAGTTGTTTCTGATGGAACGTCATGTGATAGGTGATGGAATGCGAGAGAGATCTCTTGACTACCCGGCAGTTTCTCTCGTGCGGTCACATTTTAATACTTTATATATTTCCCATGATATTTTAGGTAAAACTAACCGCATGGGCATAAGAATTTCACAATACTAAAGTAAATTGTTTCAGAATATTGAAACAATGGAAAATTCTCATGTTTAATAATGAAATAAACAATCTCTCAGTCTAGACCTCTGACCCTCCTAAACTAGAATTCTAACACTTTTTCCATGTTACTCATGAGATTAGCCATTTCAGTACCTTTAGGGTCTGTTCAGGAGTCCGTTGCGTTGCGTTAAGGAAAGATGACGTTGAGATGAAAATAAACCAATCATAGGTGTTAAAAATTTCATTGTTAATCGTTTGGAGGCATATGATTGGTTTATTTTCGTCTCAACGTCATCTTTTCCTTAACGGAACGCAATGGACTCCTATGTGAACAGGCCCTAAATCAGTAGCGTGCAAACTTTTTTCGACTGCGAAAACTTTCTTCAAATAAAAAATGATTGGATCCCAATGAAAATTTTTGATAGTAGCAAAGTTTTTTTTTAAACTAGGAAATTGTTATAAAAAAAGTAGGAAAAGAAATACGCAAATTTGGGCAAACCATTTTAAAAATCAATGAATTGTAGATTTTAGGTATATATTTACTTTGCGTAATAATAATAAAAAACTGTCTTTCCTACTTTCTCCACTTGTTTTTGGTAAAACCTATGTGACTAAAACTTCATATTTGAATACTAATATGTATTTGTATTTCATTTCGGTAAAAATTAATAAAAATAAAAATTAAAAAGAGCATGATTTTAAAATTGAAAGCTTCATCTTAAAACATTGTATTTAATAAATTTCATTTATTTAAATAAAATTAAATAGAAAAAAGTTAATGTAAAGGGGTAGCCTGGACTCAAATAATATTTGTTCAATATTTGATGAAATAGTTGAGGGTGACTCTCATATCATCCTCCAAGATAAGTCTTGATCATTGCTTTGCTTTTAAAGCTACTAATTTTGAAAACTCAGTCTCAGACACATAGATAATATCAAATGGATGCAATGTTAGTATAGCTTTTTATTGATGGACCTCGTGACACCTTTTTTAACAATATCATGAGAAATATTTTCAATAGGGCAATCTCTCGCAGCATGTCACACATCTCAACTCTTGCAGATTTTACTTCTTGTTTGGCGAGGAGTGGCAAATCATTGCATAATTTAACATGGCGCTCAATGAGCATTCTTACAGCTTGTTGAATAAAATGCTCTCAGATTACGCAAAGTCTTTAGATACGGTATCTAAACAAAGGTATATTACTAAATTAAACATTCAGGTACAGCCCAGAAAGGTTTATTCAGTATGTGACCCGTATTTAAGGGGATTTGTGCAGCTTAATATATCAACAATATATTCGGCTGTGTTAATATAACAAGAATTTTCAGTAAAATCTAGAATTCATTTTCCCTCAGAGTTCTTTGAAATAACTGTTTAATATAATTTTCCATTACTTTTTATGATGATTTAAATTAAGTATTATTAAAGGGTTAATAATTTAAACATATCTTAATAATGTAGTACATCTTTATTGATGTTTACATTAAGATTGCATTTCAACAAAATTATTCACAAAAATTGTGTGTGTAATCTTTATCAAGTGAAAGTTACTTTATTTTAATACTAAATACAATCCAAATTTTCAAGTTAATATTATGAAATTATTTTATATTTTTTACTGTGCCAAACTTATTTTATTTTTTAAAGAGTATACCTTTTTAATGGTATTTTAAAGAGTTTAAGAAAATAATTTAAAGCATGAAATTATTTTAAGAATTCACAAACTGGTACAAAAATAATATTGCAAATTAAGTTAGGTTTCTGTGCTTACATAGCTAAGAATGGGAAGAGTTCCGTATCCTGTGCCGCTTGGCGCTATTTGGCACGATTTCTGATTTTTCCTCGTTTGGCGGAAAACTCAGATTATTGCAACCTATCTAAGTGACGCCATCTTTTAGGTGTCACTTAGACTTAAAAACAAAACAAATAGAAACAAAATAAATTTTATAATAAACACATATTTCTATTCTATTTGTTTGGTAACCTTTCCAACTGTCAGAATAAATTGTGCTACCATCTGCAATGTTTTCAATAATTTTATCAAGAAGGGTAGAGCCATTTCTATTAGGAACAGTGACAACAAACGAACCTTTTGTTTCGCTATATATGCCACCAAACACCCACTGTTCGGGTAATACTCGACCGCAATTATTTTTACGTTTAGTAAACATTCATCAATTTCCACAATGCAATCTGGTCCACCTACCTTCTTGTTTGGTTTATTCTCCATATCCAAGACACATAATTCACGCATGTAATTGTTCCAATCTATAACAGTTTTATCCGATAAATCAAGTTGCTTTTCACAAAATTTAATCGACGTCAACTCCTCGCACCAGCAGTATATGAATCTCAAAGCTGAACAAAATGGAATTCTGCTTCCCTCAAACCAGTTGTCTTTTCTAAGTCCCACTTGCTGATCACACTGTCTTAAATTACATTTCCAAAACTTACGTTTACCAAAATAAAGTTTCATGTCATGGAAATTGGTACATTTTCGTTTTTTTTGGTAAAATATTTCGCTCCTGAAAAAATAAAATTGCATCTTCTTCTGTTTTTGGCAAATCCCAAATACGCATTTTCGTAGCACTAAAAAATGGCGTCAAGAATCAGCAAACAACAAGGCAACAAGGAATCCAAAAGATAACTGCGTGCGCGTGCAGGGCCCGATTATGAACGCTGGGGGCCCCTGGGCAGATGTTATTTGGGGGCCCCCTCTTACGGACATTTATAAAAATACATACTATTAGAAGTACTATGTGCATACACCAAAGGGGTTTTGGGGGCCCCCTAGCATCAGGGGGCCCTGGGCAAAGTCCCGATTTGCCCATGTGATAAAAAGGCCCTGTGTGCGTGCGAACAACAGCCGGTAAAATGCTAAATGTTGTTTTGTTTGCACTGCGGTAGTTTCAGTAGAAGAGATAACCTGAAATTATATATATATATATGTGTGTGTTGTGTGTGTGTGTGTATAGATAGATAGATAGATAGATAGAAATTATATATATATATATATATATATATATATATATATATATATATATATATATATATATATATATATGTTATTATATATATATATGTAATTATATATATATATATATATGTTAGATAGAGAGATACAGAGAAACATGCATAAAGAATGCATATATATAGAAACTTTTGCCGCAAAAGTCAAATAACCAATGCCGAAAAAGTATAACATTTTACCGACAGATTCTATTAGAAATGTCCGTACATCAGGAGCTTATTTCTTATGACTTCTCTCCACAAACTCTGTAGCTGCGGTGGCGTTAATATGTAAGTACCCGAATAAGAAACCACCATAAAAACATCCTAATACAAACGAATGATAATATACCATATTGAAATATTTATCGCCAAAAAAAATTGCCAAATTTCCCGGCACAGGATACGGAACTCTTCCCCTAAGAATGTATCAAGCTTGAAAAACAGTGAGTGAACTACAAAAACAAAAGTGACCTAAAAAGCATTTATTACAGTATATAAAAAGTTCAAAATGATTGAATACATATGTCACAAAAAGTTAAAAAATTTACATTTTAGTAAACAATATTACTGTCCAAAATACCTAAAATAATTATTACAAAAACGTAAAACAGGAATAAATAAACATAAAACTAAACGTAAAATAAGAACAAATAACTGTGTAATATTCATGAACAGAAATAGTCTAAGGAATAAACCATAATCATCGTTTATAAAATGTTAAAATTCATGCGGAAATACACGTGTATTTCCGCAACGCTCTGTCAAAAAAAGATGTTCTCACTTCGAATGATAAAATTCTCAACGAAACAATGATTATATTCTCTTAAACCTTGCGAAATATTGAAAAAAAAGTGTTAAAATACCTGTTACATACAACTAATATGAGGAATTTTATAAATAAACTTAAATTATTTAACTCAAAATGAAGGTATCGTCAAAAAACACATGCAAACGCATAGAAACTGCTTCTGTTTTCTGCCACCCGATAATGACGTCATCTATAGCAGACGAAAACTGACGTAGCTAGTGACGTTGCGACTTTTCGCCTTATACATAAAAGCATACAAATAAAATTGTTAGAAAAATGTAACTGTAGAAAATTTAAAACATATTTTTAATTTAATAATTCACTATGATAAAATTTTATTTCAAACTATCCGTGACCCTTAAATTTTTCCCGACCCCCCCCCCCCCATCCCTGTAGGTCGCGACCTACAGTTTCGCATCACTGACTTAAATGATAGTTTGTTAATGCAACACAGAGCGAGAAGTTTGGGGGGAGCAGTAAAACTGGCCTAAACTATACGGAAAAGAAAATTTTTTAAATGTAAAACCACACATTATGATATCGTTAATTTTTCATAATAAAACTTCATTTTCCGTATACTTTTTAAAAATGATAATCATATAAAATGATGTTGTATCACGTTGCGTTTAACATCGCACTGTCATTGTTAATTTCAAACGACATGACAATTGCAGAACACCCTCTATCTTGTATTTATTGCTAAACAGAAAATTTCACAACACTGACTTCGTTGATTAATTTAAGAAATTTGATAAAACGTTTGTTTGATGTCAATTTCCCGCTTTCATAATTTTTATCAATTAATCAACAAAGGAAAATGTTATTTATTCATTTAATGGCAATTAAAGATCTTCCCATAGTGAGCTGTTAAATATTTGCTATGAAGTCTTCTTTATACGTTCTAATTATTGAGGTCGTCTTCGTATTAAAATCGACCATCAAACAATATGTGACGTCCGTCTTGGGGAAAAAACACAATGGCTGCAAGTCTCATATGTTAAGCCTCCTCCCGTAAAAAAAAGAAAGAAATCCTTGCCACAGATGTCAACAACCTCTTAGAGCCTTATTATACAGAGCCACTCGAGTGGCGAACGTTAGCCACAGTACAGACGGGTTGGCCACAGCTGTGGCGCATCCAAGCCACAGCAGTGGCCCGGCATAGCTTCCGTGAGGTTTTGTTATAATTTCATTCCTTTTTTAGTATTCAAGATGTCTTCTTCAAGTGAAGAAGATGATTTGTGCTTGCTTCTCTTACTGAAAAGAAGGAAACGCATACAGAAAAGGACTTTAGGAGTGCATCTCTCATTATTAGGAAGGAATTTGTAGGAAAATTGTACGTACATTTTGTAGAAAATGTATTAAATTAAGTTAAAAAAATTGGATGAAAAAAATATTAAAATTCTGCCTTATTTTCAATTCTGTAGATGTGTAACATTATGTAGGGTAAAAATCAAGAAGAAAAATCAATAAAAACACCTTTTTTCACCTTTTTTTTACAAGCGTTATATAAATAGGACAATGGTCAAATCCATTACTACATTCTTCTGCCATTCAGGCATATCTATCATCCTTTCGACACGGAGTGGAGGGGTCTGTCTGAATTATTTTACTATGGCATTCTTTTATCAGTGGCATTCGAAGATAACCTGTTTCTGGAAATCAAACGTTCTACATGCCTCTCGAACAAAGAGGGAATCGTTGTAAACCCACATTTGAAAAAAAAATTATTTATTGAGTTAAAATTTTGAATTTTTTTGTGATGGTCAACCATATAATTTGAAAATAAAATAAAATCATAAAACTTCTCATAAAGTTTTAAAAAAATTTTTAAATTTAAAATTTTTTAAAAGTGGGGTAATTTAAAATCGTTATGTCTCGAAATATTGTTTGTGGACTTTCAAAATTTTTTCATTTAATTAAACAGAAATATAAAAGTTTTAATTTTGATTCAGCGTTTTTTAAAATATTAATTTTTAAAAAATTAAAAATATTTAGAGTAAGAATTTCAAAAAAAAAAAAAGAAATAACTTATTTTTAAGAAATCATATTTTCAAAAGTAAATATTTTTTTCAAATTTTCTAATTCAAAATTTAAGCTCACAACCAACTCAAACAACGTCAGAGGGTTGACTGTGTCAAGAGTCAAGCCAAGGCTAGTGATGGGAACGGTGGCGCTGTGCAGTGGCTCAGTATAATAATCTCCATCAGTGGCGCACTCAGGATTTTTTCTTGGGGGGGGGGGGGGTGGCCGAGATGAACGGATAAAAATATTTATAATGCAAAATCAATATTCATAATGCAATTTCTATTTCTTTGGGGGGGGGCAGGGCCCCTTGACTCCCCCTCTGGGTGCGCCACTGATCTCCATAGCAAATAATGGTCCGCTTACAAAAGCCACAGTCGCGCAGGTGAGCCACAAGAAGCGGGGGTAGGCGTCTGGAGTGGCCCGCTCAGGCGATAGTCGCGACCTGTAGCCACAGCTATGGCTCAGTATAAAAAGCTATGATTGCATGTATCGCTTACAGTGGCTTGTCTGAGCGTCTGAAACTGTGGCGTGCGTTCGCCACTCGAGTGGCTCTGTATAATAAGACCCTTAGTCTAATATCAAACCCTGAGACTTATGGATTGTTATTGCATAAACTATTTATTTATATAACTGTCCACACTTATTATTTTAAATGAAAATAAAACTGCCGGGAAAATCGCGGTTCCCTTGTAAAAGAAGAAGCTAAGAATTGCTAAAATTCAAATAGCCGGAAATTTGCATCTATAATGAATTTTTTTTTTCTAAGATCCACCATATAAAATTGCAAACATGATCTAAATTTTATCCAGGATTTCTGAAACTCCCTCACATTACTTCAGGAAATAATAAGTAGTATGATGCAGGGTTTAAAGTCGCAAATTACGTTGATTACACGAAATGGGAAAAGCAGAACATGTAATGGTTTTCTTAAACCCTAAAGAGCTAAAACCTTCATGATTTGTTTAGAGAGCGATAAAAACTTCTCCGGTTACCCCATTGTTAGGTGTTTATTATCTCTGACCCCTAATTTCGAGATTGGACTTTCCCGAGGAAGCAACCCTGAAGATTATTTTCTCGGGTATCTTCTCTCCAGATGTGGGCAATACTTTATTAATAAAATCATATTAGTATGCGAAGGCCACCGTATTTGTACAGTAGAGTTCCGATAATCCGAAATGATTGGGACCAGAACCTTTTCAGATTAACGAATTTTTCGGATTAAGCGAAATTTTCCTTAAAATAAAATTAAATTACATAATAGCGTGCGATTACATAAATATTACATATTACGTGTGATTACACAGTTTATTTTATAAGGTCTGTCTAAACATAACCAAATCTCGGTACCAAATGGGTGATAAAAGAGCGGACCGCTGCCTAGTAGTACAGTAGAGTGTAAGTTGTTCTAACAATACGTCACAGTGCTTGATAGTTGGATATTAAACGATCATCAGATTGTTGAAATGGTTTTGAAGGAACATGTCAACGTCTCAGACGAGAGTGAAAGTGAATCAGACGGTGACAGTGAGCAGAGGGTATCCCACTGAGACGCCGCGGCTGCATTTGATGTAGAACTACGCTATATAGAGCAACACTCCACCTTGCGAACCCAGCGGACACCATTTTTCTGACGCGTTAGCGTAATTTGGCAAGGTAGAGGTATTCTTCTCTTCGAAAAAAAAATTAACAAATTTTCGAAACCAATGAAGTTCAGTAATAATTAGTTCAGTGCATTGTCTAACTTTGAATTTTCTTGTAATTTTCAGAAATATACTTTACAATACTTAGTATCACTGTGGTTTAATTGAAAACTTAGTTCTTTTTTACTTTTCGTTTCGGATTAAGCGGACTTTCGGATTACCGAAGTTCTGATTATTGGGACTCTACTGTATGTGAAAAACCTACATTTTTCTTATGTCATATAATTAAAAAAAATTTATATGATTATTTTTTCTTTAGATGTATTTCTCTAAGATTCTTGAAAACACTGAAAACAAATTACAAGTTTTTTAAAAAATATTTTTGATAGATTCTGAAAATATATAATTTCTTTTTTGAAATGATTTCATAGAAAAGATTTGAATTTTACATTTTATGTTAAATAATTTACATTTCAGATTCCGCATCATGTTGAGCAATAGAAACGGTCTTGTATTAATATTTTGTATTTAGTACTTAAAAGTGATATAATTTATCAAGAACAACACAAGGAAATAAAAATGCAGAAGGTTTAGGTGTTTATATTTTAGATTGCTCTAAAGAAATAATTACGTAGATAATCAAAGTGAATTATGAAATGAAGTTAATTGCATTCCATCTGGATAATATTTAAGTCAAGGAAGCAGTCTACCAACGATAGTAAACTATGCAGAGCCAGTTTTTGCCTGCAGTAATGATCCCGATTAACTTTAGCATGATAAATAACACAGACTCCCAGAACTCAATGTCATGGAAGGAGGCACAAATTTTTATCTATACTGATGAGGGAAAAAAAGACGTTCGAAATCTGTGACTGATGTAATCGGCCACAGAACTCATTCGTGTATTCGTTAGTGTCAGTTTTTTTTCCTGCCATAAGCATAACGATATCGTTCGACATTGTAAAAGTTATAAAAACCGCTGACCTTTTTTTACGCTTGGTCTTTTAGTACAGCATCCAATACAGAAGCTTCTTCAGTAAATTGTGCTTCTATATTGGATTAGTAACGGAATTAGATATGAAATGACATTAACATCTTGCTTTATTTGGTAAGATGCTCAATTAAATAGCATGATATATTTATGCTGTCGCATCGGACAGCCTCTACAAGTTGTAATCGTAGGTATGAAGTTCACCAAATAGAAAACAAGCTTTTTGACGCTAAAACTACTTAACTCACTGATGTAAATATTTTTTTGTTTAAGAATTTTATTTTTTTAGTTTTAAGATTAAAGTAAAGGGATAGTAAAAAAGGGATATTGCGTTTATGATACATTATTCAGGAGTTTGTTGTAACCCCATGCTGTTCTGCAGTGGTTTCTCTTTTTATTACCATGTTTTTATTAACTTGCTTTCTTGTTTGTGTGTGTGTGTTTGTTTGTCCAGTACAAATCTTGCAATCGATTTTTAACTAACTTCCCGACTAGCTAGACATTTGAAACTTTTATAATAGCTCAGAACACGATGACAATGCATTTTTAAAATACTTTTAGCCATCTTTAAGCAGATTTTTACCATATTTTTATTATTTTCAGTTAATTTTGTTTTGTAGACTGGTGCAGCCATCTGTCGGCCGGAACAAGAACGAAAAGTTAAACGTAAGTTAACTTTCAATTAACTTCATTTTCTTTAAAGTTGATGGGATAATTCATCAAAAAAATTTTAAAAAAGTATTTATTAATACATAGAATTGGCAAGTTTATATGACTCAACAGAAAATTTAAAAACATGGTATATAAAAAGTTCTTTTTATCTTGAAATTATTATTTTTATTCCTGTTTTTATTTTTATTTGTTCCTGTACGTAATGGTTAAATCCCCCTCCTCCTATTCAAAATTACAAAGCCCAGCTACTTCTGTTTTCTGATCTGTCATCCTTTTTCGATCATTCCTCTTTCTAATACCATTCCCCCTCGGACCAACTGATTTCTGGTCAAGGTCAAGGTCAAGGTAGTAGGATTTACGGAGTTCCTAGCAATGCGAAGCATTGCACTGCTTTCCCCTCCAAACAGATAATGAATTAATAAACTTATAGCAAATTTTCGAAGTAAACGAGTTGCCAAACATGAATTTAGAAGAATCGCACGTCTGCCGTCTGGATCCGTAATCGTTCCTAGCTTTGGCCTGCCAAGAAAATTCCGTTTCCCCCTAGAGAAGGGGTAAACAGATAATTATGTGCTACAGAGCAGATACTTTGACGATGACTTTCGATAAAATGAAACGGAATGACCGCTTCCAATCATGAGATTGGGTATTGGACCACTGGTGCCATTTATAGGCAGGGCAAGGAACCCAAAATGGTTTCCCAAAAGGGAGATTTTTGCAGTATTAAAACAATTATGTTAAGATAAAAGAAGAAATTAAATGATTTAAACTTGAAAGATGTGGAGTTTAGCTTCGTAAGGAGAAAATTCGACCAACGCGTACCCAATTTTACGGGTTTCTGCAATATGATGTGAAAAGAAAACTAAAATTTAGATTAAGAAGCTGAAGAAACAAAAAGTAGGCTTGCTAATCATATGCATTCACAGTCTCCTACGCTTCTTAGATGATTTCTGGAGAAAGGGATTGATAACTTGTTCCCGGAATTCAAAATGTGCTTGTTTTCCTCTTTAAATTCGCTACTCGCGCCTTTCGGATTCCAGACCTACCACATTTTTGACCTCTTCCACTAACTTGTTTTTTTTAACTTAGTCTTATCACAAATTTCCCGTCACTTAGGTTTTAAAATTATTTTACATTTTTTTTGTCTTTCTCATAGTTAAAATTCTCCATTGTCATTTAAGTTAGCCATGACACATTGATTACTCGTAGTCGTTCTTGTTAATTAGATGATTTATGAAATAATTTATTTTTCCCTTCCTTAGTCATTGTCAACAGTATTTGTAACCTTGAGAACGGTAATCTTATGTCACATCCTAACTTTGATACTGAGGATAAGGAGCTCTTTCTCTGTGATGCCTAAACAGTTTTTTAGTCAATGTCATTGACATAGTATTTGACAGTGTCAAAGTCAATGTCAATTTTTATATTTTCCGGTATCTGAAAATGTTTACTTGGAGCATCTCTCCCAACCTCCTTGGTCATCCAGCTCAAATATTCGATTGTAAAGTAGTTTAAGTTACTGATTGTAAGAGTTAATCGAACTTTCAACTGAATTCTCAACTCAAAATTCAAATAAATTCAGTCGATTCATTTGTTTACTCAAATGAATCCATTCGATTCAATTATTTGTTTACTTTCCGAATTATTCCTTTAATGATGCGATTTTCTTCTTGTTTAAAAATTGCTTATGATTGTCTTTGTCTATATCAGTTTATTGCCTTAAGTGAATCGTTACAAAAATGTCTATAAGACCTCCTTATTCAGTTTTCAATGATAAGCTTCCATCGCAGTCAAACTATCCATCTGATTCATCTAATGGTAGTTCTATTAGTAATATGAATCATAATCCTCGTTTTATTAGTAATGCTTTTGCGCCAAGAGTGGTAGATGTTAATAAGCCAAATCATACCATGTTTGCAACTAATGATTTTAAGAATGAATATAATTCTGCGCATCAATCTCATAATGTTTCTTACCGTTTTGCAGGTTCCGTGAATAGTAATTCTATTCGAATTCCGGTTACTGCACCACCACCTCCTAGATTTTCTATGCCTATAAATCATTATTACCCTCCTCAACCTATTAAACACCCTGTTGAACAAAATTGCATCGTGCATCCCTTACCTAATCATTATGAAATGAATTCTGGTATCACTATGAATAGCTATCAAAAGGGTTTTGCTTATCCAACGCAATATGTTGGCAGTAGTAATTTACCTGGAATCGTTAATTACGAGGGATATCGAAATAATGCTCCTCACATCCCACCTAATGATGTCTCAAAAACTTTGATCCCTTGTCCTCAAAATGCATTGGCAGCAAATATTAGCACAAGTAATATAATTTCTTCATCTGAGAGTATGAATAATTCAGTAATGTTCTCTAGAAATTCTGGGAATGCCCAAATAGTATCTTCTACATCATCAAATTCTGGAGACTTGCTTTCACCGCAGATACAAAATAGTTGCACATTTCCTGCACCTCCGCCTTTATTTAAAAGTGATACTTCAAATATATACCTCTCAAATGATCTACAGAATACTTCATGCAAAAAAGAGTCTGAACTGTATGCATTCTTGACAAGATTTTCTCATAGTAAGGAGAGAAAAGAAAGTCAAATAACAGTGAGTTTTTGTATAAATGTTATTAAAATTTGAGGAGAAGTCCCATATCCTGTGCCGGAAAATTTGGCGATTTTTTTGGGCGATAAATATTTCAATATGGTGTATTGTCATTCGTTTCTGTTGCGATGTTTTTCACGTGGTATATCAAAAGGCCAATCAATTTAATTTTAATGATGTGGTAATTTCAAACGTTATGAATTCTATAGTTTTATTTTTTAATGGACATTGCGACCATGTATGAAGGGATTGCAAGTAAGTCTCTTTGCTTCTGCCAATTTCTTTTTTATTTTTATTTCTTTTTTATTTATTTATTTATTTATTTATTTTTTATGGGGGAGGGGGGGTCATCCCATACTTTTTAATTTTTCCATTTTTAAAAGTTTATCACAGTAATGTGATTACTTAAAATTAGATAAATGGTTCTTGCGGATATTTTCACAATAGGAAGTTTTATGTATTGCATTTTTGGGCGATATCTTTAAAAAAATGGCAGATGCAATTCAGACTACTCCAAATCCCTTCCACAACAGTTTCTTCAAAATGTGGCTTTCTGGTAAGTTATAAAATTTTATTTGTTTTGTTTTAAGGTATCCGACTACCTTTAAAACGTTGATTTTGACAAACATTCCGAAAGTGTTTTTAATCCCCTTTCTTAAAGATTGTAAATTTCTATTTCTAAATCTGCTTGTATTTTTTCTGTACGATCATTAGAAATGAAATGAGAGTGATTTAAAGTTCAAAAGTAGCTATAAATTTTAACACATGTTGAAAATGTTAATTGTTTTCTGACGAACTCATTTTTCACAAAAAATGCAAACAAATATGACATGATATGTCTATGAAATTTTTCCCGTATGTTTTTCTTACTTTTTAGAATGCAATGAACTACAGATTTGGTTTTGGGTATTTTATTTATTGATTTATAGCTGCATTTTTAGAAAATCTCATGAGAAATTTCTAAAATTTTACATGTAATTGCTTATAATGATCTGTAATTTTTGTAGATTTCGCGCTATCGATTAGTTCATTACACTCAGGGGGTACTTATGTACATATGACAAAAAGAAATTATTATATGCATAAATTTTTTTTTAGAGCTAGAGCAATTTTTGTAAAAATTTGCTAAATTTCAACCCAAATTCATAAATTTTGTTAAAAGTTGCATAGTCATGGTCTATCTTTTCATCATTTTCATGTTTTGGTGTTATACCCCTTCGAAAAAAAGACAGAAGGTTGTCGGATACCTTAAGCCTAAGTAACGCCGAAGAAATGGCATCGCTTAGGTAGGGTAGCATTATTCTCAGTTTTCCGCGTTTGGTGGAAAACTCAGAAACCACGCCAAGCGGCACAGGATATGGAACTCTTCCCAAAATTTGTTTTATTTATTTCATTACTGATGTCATTCATGATTTATAAGTGTTTATGGTACTTTCAATCATATTTTAAGATGAGTGGAAGGGAAGAAGGGTAATACAGTTTTATTACAAAAAAGTTTAGTGAAACATTCTGATTATGTTTGATTGCTTAATACGTGTTATAACTTTTCTCTAGTTTCTGTGTAGTAATAACTTGAAAATGCATATTTTATGTTTATTAAAATAGCTGCTGTAATTTGTATTAAAGGTTAAGAAAATTTACTCACCTTCAGCATAACTATATTATAAAGAAATTAATTGACAGATAGAAAATTTTGCATAAAACAATTCTCTATGGTGGAATCCCGAAATGCAGAACTTTGGTTTGTTTTGTACCTATAATTTTATTATCTTTCAAGGTTCTAAATTTTGTGCTACAGTCCAAACAACAATTTTGTTCTCTACCCTTCTTCTCTTTGCAGTTTACAGTTTTCTCCCCCATTGTATCCTGGGTCTGTATTTTGCTGAGATCCCAGATTTTTATCTTCTGTTTTGACATAAAATGACCTGAATTAGCTCATTTGAACAGTAGAGGAAGACTCATAATAAACTTTACTGCAATTCCCATCTCGTTATAGTGTTGCTGTATGTCATCAGGTTCATACTGCATTTACTTTTTCCTATAAGTGATGAATGTACAGTACAAGTGTATAAACAGATTAAGTTTTGCTGTTTTTTTCTGTTTCAGAGAATAAATAACATATTAAGACAATATTTTGGGGGGAATTTGATTCAAATATTTAAAAGCTAATCTTGTTATTTTTCTCATATTGGATAAATTGAATTATTAATTGTACTATAAATTTTTAGGTTCCTGAGTTCCGTTCAGTTTTAAAAGCTGCATTTTCTCTAATGAAACTACTTACTGAAAGCAAAGGCAAATTGACAAATCTTATAGAAGCTGATGAAAATGAATGGGATTTGGAACTACAAAGTATATCTAATCTACAAGTAAGTAAACATTTAGGATTATTGAATTATTTTCATATTTTTTTAAAATTTATGATTTATGTACTATGTTTGTATGATATCTGCAATTATTTAAACAGGAGCACATCCAAAAAAATTTCTGAGTTTCTTTTTTCTTTAAAATCCTTCAATTTTGCATACCACCCTGAAAATTCCAAAACTTAATGATAACTGTTTTTTTTTTTGTAGCTCAAATTTAAAAATTTCTGTAATTAGAGTAGTAAACATCTGTTATTTTTTTCCTGCACATTAACACATATGATGTCTTGCATGTAAACAGCAGTATTTATTTCTAAGTACATAACAATATTAGTATGTTCCCATCATAGGCTTGAACTTTATTTTTAATGTTAGCAGAGATTACTTTGAGTTATTTCAATGCTATTCTTTTTAGCAGTTGTTTTAGGTGTGTTTTAATATGTTTTATATGATCCAGGGCCCGATTTAGAAAATTCTGGACTAAAGGCACAAATTGAGAAGGGGGCTCCCTAACACTGATGTGGGCATAAAATTTCCAAAATTGACACACAAAAAAAATAATGTGAAAGTACCATTTTACCAAGAATTGGCTATTTGAAGCATAGAAGCCTAGAACATTATCATATAACAAAAAGGAATAGAACATATTAACTTCACCATTATAACACCAATACAATGCAACCAGAAAAACTTATTAACCCCTTATATACACTATAACATATATATGATGAACTATACATATAACTGTAGATATGATGAACCAATCAATCAAATTTGAAAGGAAATTTAAAAAAAATCGTTTTAAGAAAAGGTAAAATAAAAAAAAATTTGAATTGGGAATTTTTTCTTTTAAAATAAAAATTTTGGGGGGCCCCCAGGCCCGGGCCTACTGGGCCTAATGGAAAATCAGGGCCTGTTTGATGCTGACTTCATGCAGTATCTAGCTTCAAAATAAATTAAAGCATATAAAGAAATAAGAAATGCGGTTAAATGCATATAAATTACAAATTTATTTAGATGAGGAACTTATTTAGCTTCTTGTGAATTTCAACCATTGATTCATTTATGGCCTGAAATTTTTTTTCTGGGCAGTGTATCAAAAATAGGTTATGGCTAGGGATACATAATTTTTGTATTTACGAAATAGATGCGAATAAATGCGAAATTTGCCGATATGAGCGAATAAATTTGAAAATTATTTTTTTACTACTTTTCGGTGAAAACTCGGTGTTAAACAGTTTTTTAAGTGAAATTAGGGATTAACAGTAATAATTTATTAACATAATTGCTTATCTAAGACTATCCACAATCTTTAACTGAGAGATCTCACTCTCAAAATTTGCTTATTACTTATTGCTAAAGACTTATGGAAGAGAATGTGAGACTACTACAATCTTAGCTTTTAACTAAGAATTTTGATGCTTACCTAACCAAGTAAGTAATATTGTGATTTTTTAAAAATATAAATGTGAAATTTTTGAATTTATAATGTATATATATATATCTATATATATAAAACAGTTCTGTAACTGACTAACTCGCTGACATACAACGTACGGACCAAATTGCTAGACCTAAAGGGCTTAAATTTTGCATGGCAATTCTTCTTATAGTGTAAGGGTGCACTAAGAAAGATTTTGAAAAATTCTTCTTAGATTTTGTTAAATTAAATTTTTAAGCTGTTTTAGTATATTTTTTTAAGTTTGCATTTAAAATAATAATTTGAGGGTTATAAAATTTATATCACAAGAAAGATCATAAAAATTCCTTTAAAATGAGATCTTTTTCGAATCTTTACCTCCATTTTCTGATTTTTGGTGAATTTTTAAAGATTAATTTTTAGAATTAAAACGTTAACACGTGAATCAGTATTTAATTTATTAAATGCTAATCATGTGATTTCTTTTTCTGGTACTTTGAATAAATTTATCGTCACGTGCATAACACCTAAATAAACAAAAAATTTTTTTTTTTCTTACTAATGTGGAAAACTATTGGATAATATCCAAAAAAAATATTAAAATATAATAAAAGATATTATGTTCCTCAAACTGTACCATATTAACTGTACTATATTCTTTAGTATGTCCTATTACATTTAATTTGAATATTTTCTTCTACATTATTTTGTCTATGAAAATATCCCTTACGATTTTTTTATAAATCTATATATATATATTTTTTTCATCAATTGTATACATTGATCGTCGTATTTATTATAAATATATATATATATATATATATTTATTTTTTTTGACATTAATTGCATACATTGACCGTTGTATTTAATTTGAATGTACTCTGTAGCAAAGTGCGGGTTTTCAGCTAGTATATATATATATATATATATATATATATATATATATATATATAGGTATATATATATATTTGCAAATAAATGTGAAATGTTATATATTGCAATTTTTTTTTTGCAAAATTTCGATATTTTTTATGTGAAATTTACATACTCCTAGTTATGGCATATGTTGTCAGAGATTATCCTAAACTTGAAGCTCCCTGCAGTTTCATAGCTAGCTAATCCAATGATGACAAGCACATGTATTTTTCACTTAAGCTATGCATCAAAACTTTATAAGATCAAAAAATATATGGAGCTAATTATTATGCTCATTAAAAAAAAATGAGTTTTGTATCTATGATGATTAAATAATAGGTTGGTAGTATTTCAATGATCTTAGTACTTTCGTGATATGGACTATTCTTATTTATATTGATGATATTAAATATTTTCTCTTTCAGAAGCAGCTTTCTGAAATCTGTTCACTCATAAGTGCTCCAGTGCATTTAAATGCAGTGATGAAAAAATTAAAGCTTATAAAAAAAAAGCGGGTGAGTGTTATTTCAATGTGTATCATTTAAAGTCAGATATTATAATTTCTTAATTAATTTATGGAAAATTTAAATGCTGTTGAAATTTTGCAAGAGTTCGTTTTTTTTTTTTCTGGGTTAAGTATAATTTTAATGCCATTAAGTATTGATCTAAAATGTTATTTTCAGCTTACCTAGATTTATTATTTTTATTTATAGCTGAATATTAATTTTGAAAATATGAGGTTAACATTGTTCACTATAATGTCTAGCTTAATAAATATTTATAATTTAGTTAAATACATTTTCTGTTTTTTTTAAAAAAACATATTTTGGCTGTTTGGATTAATAGTTTAACCCTCTTATTCCAACACCTTTGAATGAGCTTTAAAGTGGTCAGTATTCTTTAAATTTAATACAGTAATTATTAAATATTCATATCTGCTTTAAATTGTTATTATAAATGTTCTTCATATCAGGGGAATAGGTGTTATGAATTTTGAAATTTTCCTTGCATTATAATTTCTTTATCAATAAATGGGTTAATAAATTTTAATATCTCTGTTTTACTGTATGTAAGGTCTACTTTACTTATGTTTTCAACATGACTATAATTTACAAAAAAATTTTAGAATAAAGATTAGTGCTTATGATGACTTTAATAATGATTTCTCATTTCAGCCTTAGATTGGTAAGTATAAACTTTCTGCCTCATGAAAAGAGATATTAACTGTAAATCAGGATGTTTGTTAATTTAAATGACCTGAAGATGTATTATAGAATGGAATTTCATAACTTTATTTAATGCAATTCTTTAGTCCCTCTATGAGGTCAGAGAGGGTCGTAGAGGGTAAAATCCTCCCAGATGTTGCCCCTGGGGGTGCTCGGTCAAAATTAAGGTGGCAACTAGCTAAGATGGACTCCTACCCTTATGGTGCTATATAAACCGGAGTCGCACACTGCAGCCCAGAGCCTATTTGGACCTGGTCTAGAACTTCCAGCCAGGGGGCATTAGAAACATCAACAATGCAATTGTTTAGTAAAAGTAAAATTATTATTTAAGATGGCTTTGCTTCTTTATATTCTCAGCAATATTTTATCATACATTCTATCTATACTTTTTTTTAAATGATGAATATCAATTTTTTTTCTGAAAAATAAATTGGATTATGGTGGCATTAAATGTGTAGAGGAAAGGGAGTAACTCCCTTTTAACAACTTACAGACTGTGGGGATATTATAGAAGTCATGCTAGAGTTATAGTGTACTAATGAATTGTAAAAATCATCTCATAAAAGGTGGATCCATTTATGTGCAGTACACATATAGAGAGAATGGGCATCACCTCTTTTGTAATTTTGGTTTTGTTTTTATGGAGGAAATACTTTCTTGGGAGGAGAGAGCATGTTTAGCATACAGCCACTTTGCATTCATTTTTTTTATTGACATTTTTTCTGAAATGTAAATGTAAAAGGCAAACTGTGAGTAAGTTTATTCATTAAATAAATACCTAAACATGCATTATATATCAAGGAATTAAGATATCTTTAGGGGCATTTTAATTTGCTCTAAAGTTGACAGAGATGGAGATATTTTTTGTTATTGCCGTATTTTACTTCAACAAAGGTTAACAGGGCAGATTTTTTTTAACTAAGCATTTATTATTTGAATGAATAAAGAGAAAGATCCGTCATAAGAAATGATAGCTTAAGTATGTTAAGATTATTATTTCAATGTTTCTCTTTTAATTTTTAAGTTGTTTTAGATTTAGAAAGAAATCACATTTTCCTTTTATTAAAAAAATATTGTTTTATTTCTATTATTTTGAAACCAACGTCTTTCATTTCTTTCATTTTGTTTAATACTTTTAAAATTTTTTCCACAGGAGGTAAAGAAGAAAACAAAACTTAATCAGTTATCACATAAAATAAAGATGGAGCAAAACAGAAAAGAACGTAATCAAGAAATAGATAAATATTTAGACGATATAAAGGAAAAGAACTTAAAACTGAAACGGGTATTTTTGCTACATTTTCTTATTCTATAGTTAAAGTAAAGTTTCATTGTTCTGTGTATATTTTTATTATGTTGATTCTTGACCGTTGAAATTGTGTTTCATTGTTTCCTTTTTTACCTAAAATTGTTTAGGTTTTACAACTGTTTATTTTAAAATTTGAAAGGAAGAGGTGAAATTTTTCAGTGTAATAGACAGTAATATAGTACCTGCTTAGGGTCTCTGCAAGAAGCTACATAAAAGTAAATTAAAATGTATTTTCACTTTGATATCTCAGAATAGAATAAAATTTCTTTTTTAGTCAAATTGAAGTAGAATGTCAATGAAGGTACAACATACACATTTCTAAATAAAGAGTTTGTACTCTCTGATTTAAGAAAGTTTGGGGTAAAATGTTAAAATTATGCTGTATAATTTAAATATGTGTTGAAACTTTTATAAATTGTAGAAAAAATTACTTGTAATTATCAAGCTCTTTATACACTGGTATTGATGACCTTATTTTTATACCTTTAGCTCCTATGACCTCCCTGTTTGGAGTTATTCATATCAATTGATTTTAAAAGTTTTTCTGATATGGATATAAGAAGTTGTTGGTGCTTAACTTGAGTAATTTGGAAATTACTCAAATTAGGTGTTTACAGAGTTATCTCTTTTTCTTCGTCAGAAATTTTTAATTGTCAGCAGACATAGTTTGTTAAAATACATTGTTATGCAAAACCAATTCTGAATCAGTGAAATGCTATAAATCTATTTTGAAATATTGAAAGTTTTAGATTTAGAAGGATTTCCATTGTTTTTAGAATCCAGCTTTGAAGGGTTTTAATGTATTTCCTTTGAAAGCATCTGTTTGTTAACACTTGAATATTTATGATATTTCAATTCTTATTTTATGTTTAGTATTTTGAACCATAAATCGGCTACTTGTATAGAAAAATCTTGTTAGATAATTCTAATAAATATTAATCTTTGCTGATGGTTATATACATATAAAAGATGGAAAACATATTGCACTCTCCTGAGATCTAAAATCAGATTTGTACTTAAAAACATTTTATATTTTATCAATGTTTGAGAAACATTGGATACTGAGATATCCTAAGATTAATATACTTCTAGTATCTGAGTAAGATATTTACATTATGTAATAACTTTATTTCCCAGTTATAAATAAAGTATTCTATTTTTCCATGACTTGAAGAAATTATCCCCCCCCCCCCCTCTCCCTTTTAAAAGATACATGACTATGGATCTATACTTCTTTATAGATTTTATCATTTAGTATTAACTGACTAAAATAAATATATTTTTAATCAACAAAACATTGTTAAAAATAAACTGATTTGACAACTGAAGAAAATTGATGTATATGCTTACAAATTCTCATGAATTTGTATTTCTTAAAACATTGCCTGTTTCAAAGAAATAAGATTTTATTTTCAAACTATCTTGAAATATACTTTTTTTTTAACTGAGAAAGAAATTCAAATGAGTTTTAAGTACTTCATTTAAATATTCACCAAGATGCAATATAAAAAATAAATAAGTCTCACAAAAATTGGAATAATTTCAGCAGAGTTCCCATAGTGCTTAAAAATCTCATAATATTTTCAAAGTTCCTAATAATAATTTTTTTTTTTTTTACCCTTTAAAGGTCTTTGATATTTAACAGATAAAAAATATAAGAAGTCCTTGAATTTTCAACTCATAGAACCACATGTTTGTTATCTAGATAAACCTTCCCTTTGATTAATCTATATACAGTGGAATCTCGATCCATCGTTTTTGGATTCATCGTTTTTCCGTATGTGTCGTTCATTTTATCCATTCCAATGATCATATTGCTTTGTTATGTTTCCGCATCTATTGTTTTCCCGCATTTATCATTCATTTCAATCGGTCCCTTGAAAAACGATAGATCGAGATTCCACTGTATATAAAACAGTTCTGTTACTGACTGACTGACATAACGCACAGACTAAACTGCTGGACCTAAAGGGCTGAAATTTTGCATGGCAATTGTTCTTATAGTATAGGGGTGTACTAAGAAAGATTAAAAAAAAATTCTTCTTTGACTTTTTAAAATTAAATTTTTAAGCTGTTTTTGTAATTTTTTTAAGTTTGAATTTCAAATTATAATCTGAGGGTTATAAAATTTTTATCACGAGAAAGATCATAAAAATTCCTTTAAAAAGAAATCTTTTTCGAATGTTTACCTCCATTTTCTGATTTTTGGTAAATTTTTAAAGATTAAATTTTAGAATTTAATTTATTAAATGCTGATCATGTGGTTTCTTTTCTTTTTGTGATAATTTAAACTAATTTTGCGTCACGTGTATAACAACGAAATCGACAAAAAATTTTTTTTTTTTTTCTTGCTAATGCGGCAGATGATCGGACATTATCCAAAAAAATATTGAAATACAGTAAAAGATATGTTCCTCAAACTGTACTATATTAACTGCCCTATACTCTTTAGTATGTTCTATTAGATTTAATTTGAATATTTTCTTCTACATTATTTTGTCTATAAAATATCTGTCATGATTTTTTTATAAATATATATATATATTTTTTTTTATAAATATATATATATATTTACATCAATTGTATGCATTGATCGTTGTATTTATTATAAATATATGTATATATATATATATATATTTATTGGTATTAATTGCATACATTGACCGTTGTATTTAATTTGAATGTATTCTGTAGCAAAGTACAGGTATTCAGCTAGTCACTAATAAACAAAAAGTATGCTTTTGGTTTTAGTTTGGATCAAAAACAATGAAATGGATGAACAGAGTGGATAGAGTTTTCCTTGGCCAATGTGGTCTGGTGTTCAGGCTACACTTAATTTATATGGGCTCAGCAAAAGACCTACTTCACAATCAGCCCATGGCTTTCATTTAATTCTTTGTGCAAGAAGATCAGTGTTATGGTAGAGCAAGGGCAGAGAAGCAATATTGTAGTACTTGATCATTTTATTTGACAGTTTTAACTAGAAAACACAATATAATTCAAATTTGTTAATTTTCAAGTACTCTTTTTAGAGAATTACCCATTCTTCATGGGTTTTACAGGCATATCAGGTATTTCTCAATGAATTTTGTATAATAAAACCACTTCTTTATAATTTAACTATGATTGGCAGTTTTTAGTGTTCTGTATTACCTTTATTGCTATTTTTAAATAAATTATACATCATATGTAAATTAAATTCCCCAAATCAAATTATAAGGAAAAACTGAATATATATCATATTGATTATTGCATTAGTTCAATGCTGTCTTTTCTTTAGAAAGATAAAAAGTAGACCTTTATATAGGGTCTTAAGATTACTTAAAAAGTACTTAAAAGTCCTTAAAAAGGTACTCAATTTTTGGTTCAGAAAAAAATGGGAGTTCTGTTAAGTTGGTTAAATTAAAAATGGTATTTACATTCTATTTCTTGACTTATGATTTTCCGACTACATTATTGTCCAAAAACAACATGGATTCAGAAGAAATTACTCCCCAACTTATATTGATATCTGCCTCATACAGAAATAGTTCTATTAAATTAATTCATAAAATTTTTGAAGCGTGTATTAAATATTCTACCAGACCCATCTGAAGAAAAATGCATTCAGCAAAAGTGAAAACAGAATAACAGAATTACTGATTTCAAGACATTGAGACTGATTTCATACCTTTCTTTTTTTCATATCAACATTCTATTCTTTTTTGTTATTTCTGTGGAAAGTTCTTAAAATCTCTTATCATTCTTATTTTTCTTTCCTTTATACCAGAAAAATATTTCATTTCATCACCAGATTAATAAGCTGCAGAATAGAAAGGTTTGAAGAAAATTGTTTAAAATATCTGTTAATATTATAAAATGCTCTAGATGTGATCCATTTTAGTTAAATGAATATAAAATAAGTTAAGAGTGAACATTACCGGTTCAATGCCTGTGGCTGACAAAATCCACCACCGTGGCTGATGCACGAAAAATCTGTCATGGATGCCTCAGTTATGGCCTCTATTGTTTGATAAGGCTTGTAGGGCTGAGCTAGACTCGGACATGACAGTTTTCTTAAAAGACAGGAGTTAAGAGGAATAATAAAAAGTAGCATCTGAAAATGCATTTTAGAAAACTTATTATTTGAGTAAGAGTTTTAATTTTTTTCATTTTTAATCACAAAAGCATGAATCATATTAGAAACTTTTTTTAAAGCAATATCTGTGTGTGTTGAGTTACTGATTTCAAGATACTGATTGAATCCATTTAACAATCAAAATTATCAGAAGTTATATGTTACATTTCTCTCAGTGTTTTTTTTAAATAGAAGTCCCAAAATGTTTACTCATTTCTAGGAAGCTGAAATGAAAAAAGAAGCTGATTTTATACTTTTGGAAGTAAGGAAAAAAATTCATGAAGCAAAGCGTACTATTGAAAAAGTCAAAGTATTTGAAAAGTTAAGAAATGCTCGGCAAGCAAGTGCAGTTCAAAAAGGTAACAATTTATTTCACTCTTCTTTTTGTTTAAATTAATGCATTATGTTTATTTACTTCTTTACAATTTTCATCTTTCTATTTGGTCATTAAACCTCTATATTATTTAATCATATGATAGATAGATAATTTAAAAAATTTTTATATTTATTTATTTTATTTAGTATACAATTGAAATATTACAATAACTTGTTGATGCTTGTTACAGGTTTACATGTCCTTCCTGATCACAACGAAAAGTTTGAAAAGAAAGTTGCTTGTTTGAAAGAAACAATGCTGAAACAGTTAGCTGATTATGAAGCCGAGGAAAAAGCTTTAAAAGTAATGTTAGAAACAGAGCAAGAGGGTCAGTTAGAAGAGGAAACTCAATGGAAGCTCAAAAAAGTGAAAACTCTTCAGCAAATAAAGAAGAATCAAATAAAGAAATGCCTCTTTGGAAATTCAGGTTCTTTTTTTTTTTTAATTTAATCTTTTTAATGACTTAGAAATTTGAGCAAGTAATTTGACTAACTGATTACAAATCTAATGAACTATCTTTGTTGTCATCAGAAATGAGCAGTCAAGAACTGAGATATTTCTGCAGAAAAAGACTTTTCCAAAAAGTTACACTCAGAGGTAGATTGAAATGATCAATTTCCATACATACATTTTACCCCAATCTTAACTGCAAGCAATAGTTTAACTGTACACTACATCTCATTCATCTATTAACTGAAATGCAATATAAGTATCATACATTTTGTTAAAATAACTCCTCCGAGGGAATAGCTCAGTACTGCAGATCGTGTTTTGAAAATGTATTTGCTACTTTCAAATCTTCTTCCACTACAAGACCCAGCTTAGTTATATTTAAGTGTAGTGTCTGTATCTTGTTAAAATGTTAGGTTATGTGTTTCAAGCAATAATTTTTTTTCCTATTAAAATGCTTCAAGCCCTAAGAAGAAGCCTCTTTTACAAAAATAACTGGTAAGGTAGTTAACGAGACCTTTTTTTAACTTCATGTTACCTTAACTAATTTTAGGTAATGTATTTGAGTTGGTTATCATATTAAAAGATAGCATAATCTGTATAAATCTCTATGATGACCTCAATTTTATATTATTTCTTTACCCCTAGGAAAATTTTCCCATAGAGAAAAAAAAAATCCATCTCTTACTACCCAAGAAAAAAATGTCAAATTACATAAACAAAATCATCTAATGTCACTAATCATCTTAAAAACCAACTTATTATATTAAATTGTTTTTGGAGTTTATAACTAAATTGTATTATTGAAAATTTTAAAACCACTTGTGAAAGGATTTAGGGTCCTTATTACGAATTGATGATATCTTAATTCACCAGTTTTCATGCTGAAGAGCTACAGTGAGCAGAATCTAAGGTCTCACAAATGTAATGTGAATTGGTAATCGTTGAGATGTTTTTTTTTTGCATTTACATCAAACTTCTATTAATCTAACAGCTATTTCTAGCTGAAAGTTTCTGAAATTAGAAATTATGTACCTAGTGTGACCTGTATGTAAGTTTCTTCTTTATGATTAAATAATATCTGCAATTTGTATTATTGCATAGTTTTTTTCACTTCTCTTTCAACTTACAAATGTTATTCACGTGCTAATTACAATTGTTATTCACTTGCAGAAGATCCTGTGGCTACAGATCCTTTGTTTCTGTTCCATAAATTTCATACCTCTGCTAACAATAGCATTGAAAATTTAGTCCAGATAAGGTAAGTGTTCCTCAATCATAAAAGAAAAGAGTTCCATTTTGTGTCAGCTCTAGTATGATTAATAATATATACATTTGTAAGAGTTGTGCATTTTCATTGTAAATATTAGAGTATTATAAAGTTTTTATCATACGTGACTGGAATTTAGAATTAATAAAACAGGCCTGCAATGAAAAAAATACAAGGGAATTGATAGCTGTACTTTATGTATTTTTTGGTGCTGATTTAAAAAAAAAATAATGAAAAATTTCTATCACGTCATGTTTTCTTGAAAAATTCAATTTTATTTGAATTTTTATGAACATTTACCATAATTTTTTTTTTTTTTTTTGCTGCGTTGAATTTCTTTCCTCCCTTCCTGACCATCATTCTACCATTGTGAAATCTACAGAATACCCCTTTGTGACACCTCCCCTAGCATTACAGACTATGTAAGACAACTTTATCTTGTGTATTTTGGCATGAAACTCGGAGATCAAGACAAATCGTGGGCTCTTCATAAAAGTTTTTGTGCAGTGTCTCAATGATCTATGCTTATGGCTCAAAGGAATGAAGACTGCTTTAAGATTTGGAATTCCTATGACATAGAAGGAGCCGAAAAACCACTCTAATCATTGTTACTTTTGTTCCTGCCATGTCCATGGGTATAACCACAAAAATCTAAAGCTAATCTCTTATCTTGATAACATTCCATCGGCCATACTTTGAGGAAGAGGAGAACCTGGTCTATTGTTCTGATGTTCCCGGACTCACGAGTGAATTTAATATCACCTACGATAAAGATGAATGGAGGCTGTTTATAGATTCATCAAAAAGGCACCTTAAAGCTGTCCTTCTTCATCACAGAAACTAGCATGCATCTGTACCAGTTGGACACTCGTTGCATTTAAAAGAATGCTATGAAAACCTGGCTCTCGTCCTAAACAAAATAAAATATGCTGACCACGGTTAGACCATTTGCGGTGATTTGAAAGTTATCTCCACGCTTCTTGGTCAACAAGGCGGATATACTAAGTTCCCATGTTTCATTTGTGAGTGGGGCAGCCATGATAAGACTCAACATTGGGTCAAAAAAGAACGGCCAAAAAGACAAAATCTTGAACCAGGCATCAAGAATGTGATTCTGAACAGCTTAGTTGATCCAAAAAATATTGTTACCCCATCTGCATATAAAATTCGGTATAATGAAGCAGTTTGTCAAGGCTATTCCAAAAGATGGCGATTGTTTCAAATACCTGTGCAAAAAGTTTCCAGGTTTATCCGAAGCCAAGTTGAAAGAGGGAATCTTTGTTGGTCCAGATATCCACAAGCTTATGAAGGATAAAGAATTTGAGACTAGAATGACAACAAAGGAAAAAGAAGCTTGGGTTGCTTTCAAAGACGTCGTCAGTAAATTTCTGGGTAATTACAAGGATCCTGACTATAAAGAAATTGTTATGAATATGCTGGACAAATTTCAAGGAGCGTTGGGTTGCTCCATGAGTGTCAAAATACATTTCCTTCACTCACATGGGGACTTTTCCCCTGAAAATTTAGGATCAGTTAGTGAAGAACAGGGTGAAAGGTTCCATCAAAACATCAAAGATATGGAGCACAAATATCAAAGAAGATGGGACAAGATTATGCTCGCCGACTCTGTTGGATGTTAACACGAGATAGGCCTGAGATTGAACATAAAATAAGAACGTCAAAAAGAAGTTACAAAGGAAAAAGAGTAGGTACTTAAATAGAAACTTTTTTTTTTTCTATTTAAAATTTGTTTCAAACTTTCATGTACACATACATATTTGCTCCTCTTTGTCAATCGTCAAATTTATGTAAGTTACCTTAATAAGAACAAATTAAAATAGTATGTTGGTGATTTTCTTCTAGAAACTGCACCATAATTTGGTGTAAAAAGATTAAACTCAAGGGAACTTTTTGTTTTTCTCTCGATCAGAGGTGACTCGTGTGATCTGGCAACAGTGGTTTTCATCCATTTAAACCTATAAAAAATAATCGATTGCTGAAAAATCAATTTGCCTCACCAACAATCGGTTATTTTATATAGATTTAAATGGATAAAAACCACTGTTGCCAGATAGTACATGAAAACTTGCTGAGAGAATAGGATTTTAGCAAAAATATCGATATCGATTTTACAAAAAATCCTGACATGATGTAAAAAAATGGAGGTCATTTTCAAAATCAGCACACCAAATAACATAAAACTCAGTGAAAACTTCTCTTGTATTTTTTAAAAAACTTCAACTTTGCAGGCCTGTGTAATTTGTTGATTGTTAAAAAGACAGTAAAAGATGCATTTTAAGCCTGTAAAAGAATTTATTGCTATAAAGTTATAAATGAAGAATTATTACATATTTAAGCAGTTTAACGTGAAATGCAACAAAATCCTAGACCCACTTATGTATAAATACACAGTCTCTGGTCTGTAATTATCAAGGAGTTAAATACCCCTTGTAATCAGAGTGCGGTAAAAGGGTTGAGTCTTTAAAACTTCATAGCTGCAAGTTCAAGTTCAGAGGTTTCTAGCTGTATATATATATATATATATATATATATATATATATATATATATATATATATATATATATATATATATCGCACTCCAGCAAGAAAAGTGACACAACTCAAAAATGCAGCATTTGACAAAAATCAACTTAAAGAATATTATACAGGTTGAACTAGCATTACAATAAAACTGATACAACTGATCTCAGGTGAACAAATTGTGAGATAGAGATATGTCACTTTTCGTGCATGATGGGGCACTTCATAGTTTTCAATGATGTAACTTCAAAATTGCCATTTTTTCTTGCCAGGTTGCGATATGAGCCAAAATTGATATGGATTTTTCAGCCCTAACAGTTATGTAAGGGAAAGGGTTTCTTTCTGTTAGAATGGACCATGGGTGATGGTATATATGAAAATTGAGTGATGACTAGGAGGTGGAGGGTAGTTCTCATTTTTAGGAGAAAAAACAAAAAAAAAAAAACTATACCAGTTCAATTCCTTTCTTATGGCCTTAAAATATAGGCCACTACAAAATGGTGACTGTGTAGTGATTTTTTTTTGTTAATGTTTTAACACAGGTGGATTTCATTTTTGGTTGTTCAAAATTAAAAAAAAATTTTTTTTTTGTGATATGTTCATGAACATTGAAAAATGTTGTGATTACACTGTAGAATTATTGTGTGTTAAATTATACTTCTTACAAACAAGAATCAAATTGTAGACATAAAAAATAGGACTCATCTTAACTGAAGAGGGTCCATTTATCTTGACCATTTGTCCATCATTAAAACTGGCATAAGTATGGTTTTTTTTATAGCCTCTTAAAAAAATCCAAACCTTCCCTCTGATATATTTTGAAGCTACATTGTTGTAACTGTATATACTTAAAGTCCACAACGTTCTTTTACTTCATGTCTTCTTTTTTTTTCTTCTTTCTTTCTTTTTCTTTTTTTTTTTTTTACTCTGAAAGTCACACAGAGAGAGATCATCAGGGAAATATTCATTTTGGATTAAAGAACTTTTTACCTAAAATCAAACCTTAATCCACTATATGAAAGAATATCAAAGTAATATTTCAGTAAGTGAACAAAACAGACATTATTATAGGTATTATATAAATAACCACAAATATATAAATACATATGAGCAGAAAAAATATAGTCATAATAGAAAAATAACATTCCTTTTATTAGATGTCAAATTTAGGTTTGCAATTAAAAAGTCTCAATTGAACTCATAAATCTTTTTTTCTAAATATATTTAGAATGTTTTAGTAAAAATCCCTTTCTAAGCCCTTTAGATTTCTATTGTGTTTACGTAAACATTTCCAATTATATAACAGTACATTTGGGAATTTTGGTGATGTGATTGCTAGGATAGAAATCTTAAACAACTTGAACACTTCTCTTCTTAAAACTAATTTATCACTAATTTAATTTTTTTTTATATATATTTTTATCATTTTATGTGAAAGAGAAAACTGTGGTGAGTAGCCCAAAAGTCTGTTGGGTCACTTTCTCACATTGGTCATGATTTGACGTACCAAGGTTTATATCAACATATTTGATAATACCAACTAGTACATGGTGACACCATCAAGTATTTCATTTGCAAAGATTATGTAATTCTGAATTAAATCATTTGTGGCTTTTATAATATTGAAAATAAATTAGTTTAAATATAATAAGCTAGAATGTTACAAATATTGCTTTATTTTTTAAGACATCACTGGGATGTTCACATAGCTGAGGATGGTGAAGCTGTTCCACAGCAGTGGATAGTACCAGTAATGCCAAGTAATTCTTCCTGGGAGCAGTGGCTGACAACTTCTGTTTCAAAAAATTAACAACACATCTCTGGACAATAGACAAATATGTACATATAATGTAAATATACTATATTTATATTAAACTATATTCTTTGTTAAATTCAATTTTATTGTTTATTTTTTAAATAAATGGTCATATTTATTTATTAAGTGTTTTATTAAAATTCAATAGTCTTTCTTTACATAAAAAAACAAAACTAACTCTAATTAACTCAAATGCTCCAGAAAAATGTACATAAAGTTCATTTAATTATTTTTCTGTTGAGTGGCTATCTCTTCTGGTTCTCTGATCTAAAAAATTACAACATTCTTACATTGGGAAAAAAAATATTAGGTCCAATACGAAATGAAAATTAGGTTAATCAGAAAGGTAGCACATATGTGGTAATTTGAAATTTTAATCAGTCAAAATTGCATGAAATTATGTTCCATCGCAAGAATTTTTACCTTTTATTAAGTGCTTTAAATTAATGTGCCCTCTCCCTTTTTTACCGTAGGATTATGTTCCTCAATAACAGTCCTGTGGAGAGAAAAAAATTGTCAGACATTGCGAGTTATTAATTTTAGCAGTATGCCAAACCCAGTAACAGTAAACAGAAAAGTATCAAAATGCGTAATTTAAAAAAAAGAAAAAAAAAGGGTAAGCAACAATAAGTAATCCTACGTTAATAACCCATGGTAGTTTCGTTGGAAGAGACTACCTGAAATATTCTTTTATATTCAGATGTGGCTTTAATAAATATCAGGAAACCATGTACTTATTCTAAAATCAACTTTGAATGTATGTATTACATTTGCTTGAAATCACGTGAGCAAATTTCTTATCTTACAAGAAGTATGTGTATAGAATTTTTATGATAAGACAAACTGCATTTTATTATTTAAAAAAAAAATTTTTTAGTCTAATGCAGATACTTGTCGTTTGACATTCACCTTTTGTTATTCACCATAAATTTACTGGCTACTTTATTATGGGAGCACCATATAGGTGAGCCAGCATTGCTCCCTATGAGGGGGATGACACGAAAATGACCAAGACTTATTTGGGATTTGAACAACGCTAATCACTACACCATGTGGGCGGCTTGCATTTTATTATTATGTAATAGTTTTAGAAAACTTTCAACCAGAGCCTTCCAATTCTTTTTTTATTGAACCTGATAGTATGTGTTATCATAACATTATATGATTTAATGGATTTATATGATTTAATGGATTTGTTAAGTGTACTATCTCACAAATTATAATTCCATGTGTGTTGGTACTAAACAGTAACATGCAATTAAATTATCTTCATTAAAGAGAAAAGAAAAAAAATATTGTTTTCCAAATGTAATGACATTATGAAAAAAAAGGTGTAAGAAAATTTGAATAAATTTCTGGAAATTATTTAAAAGCTACCAGACAAGAAAATCATTTGATGATTTTTGCAATGAGTTCTGATGTTGATACCTTTTATTTTATATTTTATAATGTGGTACAAAAATAGTTCTTAATACTTCTTACAGATAATACTTCATGTTGAATGATGTTCTCATTATAATGGTTGATCATGTAAAATTGAGTCAAATGATCAGAATGTCAGATGTGGGTAGTTACTTAAGCACTGGAATCAATGAGAAACATCTCATGATTCATCTCAACTGTGATTCTAGTGGATAACATTCTGAAAGAAATCCTTTGTTAGTTACCAGCACTAATCCAAACATTGTCTTTTACCTCAACATCCATTGTGGTTAAATCTGATTGCTACCACTGGAAGTTTAGAGACTGGCATTGGGATCACCATGTTTCATTCCCGGTAACAATTATCTTCAGGAAATTCTTTCTTTCTTACTGGACCAAATACTCCAGTGACAAACCTATTTAATGACCTTTTGATGAGGTGTGAAGAGATGGAAGATTCACCTGAGGCTACCAGGTTGGCCTCTTGATATTGCTTGTAAAGTTCTAGCCATGTTGAATGCTATTCTACGTTCTTCTTCTTCTTTTTTAAATTGTCGTGGATTAATATAACTTGGGCCTAAGAAATTAATTCCTGGATATGCTTGCTTTACTTGTCTTGCAGTTTTATTTGTTGAACACCAATATGGAAGATTATAGTTCTTAGCATCATTCAAGTGTTTCAAAATTTTTAAGCAAGTATTAGAATCCAGTACATCTGGGAAATTTTCAGTAAAGATACAAAATTCTTGTGGAGTTAGAGTAGAAAATCGAATGTTTTGAAGCAAAGTTTGTAATTTCCAAATTGTATCCTTTGTAAACTTTTTTAAACCCCATTTAGTAACTGAGCACAAAAGTTCAAACTCCTTTGAGTTTAATTCATCCATCTGAAGAATAATTTTAACAATATCTTCAGGCACATCAAGAAATTCATCTGATTTTAGAAGTCTGCTTGCATTCTGTTGTATATAGCTATGAAATTTTTCTTCAGCATTTTTAATGTTAATTAAATTACTCTCAATTATGCCCCAGAAACTTTCATCATCCATTTTGGCTTCTGATATGTAATTGGCACTCATTTCCTGCAGCTGAGGTATTAAGTACTTGTCTCCAATAGAATAAGTTTTGCAAGCAACAACAATAGATGAAAAAGTAACTTTTTCTCCATACAGGTACCTGAAAAAAAAATTTTAAAATATTTCTCTTATTCCTAATTTTTAAGTAATCAATCAATGAATTTACAGAACAGAAATCTGTAAAATAAATTAGAAAATTAAGCTGCAGATACAGAATATATTGCGAACACTATCTACTTTTATTTTCTTATTATTGAGATCATCCTATTTCGAATATTTGTGACCACTTAGATCACCCAATTGGATTCTGTCGACTTCTAATTATTGGAAGTACCTGAAATCTGATGTGTGCATCAATAATCTACAAATAATGGCAGGACACAAATACATCTGTAACAAAACTTAAAAAAATTAATGTAAGTATGTATTTTAGCATTATTCAGCTAGCAAGAAAATGCAATGAAGTGAGAGAGGACTTTTTAAACATATTCTTTTAATGGATGGTTTTATTGTACTTTCTGGCTGCAAGAGCATCTGTCACTATGAAAGTTTATCTATAGGGAAGTTCTGTGTTTAGTTTTCTGATATATGCTGAAAAGCCCAAAAAACTGGTACACCTGCCTAATATCGTGTAGGGCCCCCAAGAGCATGCAGAAGTGCTGCAACATGACATGGCATGGACTCAACTAATGTCTGAAGGTATCCTGGAGGCAATTCACACCATGAATCCTGCAGGGCAATCCACAAATCCATAGGACGGTGAGGGGGTGGAGATCTCTTCTGAACAGCACATTGCAAGACATTCCAGATATGCTCAATAATGTTCATGTCTGGGGATTTAGGTGACCAATGAAAGTGTCTAAAGTCAGAAGAGTGATCCTGGAGCCACTCGGTAGCAATTCTCGACATGTGGGGTTTCCTGCTGAATTGTCCAAGTCCATCGGAATGCACAATGGACAAGAATGGGTGTAGATGATCGGAAAGGATGTTTATGTACCCGTCACCTGTCAGGGTCGTCTCTTGACACATCAGGGGCCCCATATCACACGAACTGCACACACCCCATACCATCACAGAGGCTTCACCAGCTTTAACAGTCCCCTGTTGACATATATGGTCCATGGATTCATGAGGTTGTCTGCATACCCGTACATGTCCATCCACCTGATACAATTAGAAACAATACTTGTCAGACCAGGCAATGTGTTTCCAGTCATCAACAGTTCAATGGAGGTATTGGTGGGCCCAGGCAAGGCATAAGTCTTTGTACCTTGCAGTCCACAACAGTACACGAGTGGGCCTGCAGCTCCGAAAGCCCATATCAATGACGGTCCGTTGAACAGTTCACACGCTGACACTTGTTGATGCCCCAGCATTGAAATCCGCAGCAATTTGAGGAAGTGTTGCATGTCTACCTTGTTTAAGGATTCTCGTCAGTCGTCGATGGTTCAGTTCTTTCAAGGTATTTTTTCAGCCGCACCGTTGTCAGAGATTTGATGTTTTATCAGATACCTGATATTCACAGTACATTCATGAAATGGTCGTGCACGAAAATCAAAATTGCATTGCTACCTCGGAGATGCTATGTCCCATCTCTCGTGTGCCGACTATAACGTCACATTCAAAGTCACATAAATTATGATAACCTGCCATTGTAGCAGCAGGAACCGATCTGACAGCTTTGCCAGACACCTGTTGTCTTATATAGGCGCTGCCGACCGCATCACGTTATGCTGATTGGTTGCATATCTCTGTTATTTGCATACGCACGCCTGTACCAGTTTTTTGGCTCTTCGGTGTATTAGGGTTTAATATCAAAAAGCATAATGTATGGATCTGTAAGCTGGGTGATGGCCAAATGGCCAAGGTACTGGCATTTGGTACCAGAGTCTCTGGGTTTGAGTCGCAGTATTGTCATGGATGTTTGTACCCCTTACAAATCGGCTTTAAGCAGTAGGCCCCAGTCTAATGAGCCCTCGTTCAGAAAAAGAAAAATTATCGTAGCACTCTCAACCAATCATCCAAATTTATTTTCTGCTATGAGGGTCATTTTTTAAGTAAGAACCGTTTTGTAATAGAGTAAAAGAAACTTTAGTTATAAACGTAAATTTTATCACAAACTAAAATATGAACATTTTTTCACTTTTCAACATAGTCACCATTAACATTTAAACATTTGTCAAGTCGTATCACCAGCTTTGCATCCCATCATCAAAGAACTCTGCCACCGGACCATTAAACCAGTTAGTAACAGTTTCTTTCAACCTGTCATCATTTTCCAAGCGCTTTCCACCAAGAAATTCCTTAAGTTTTGGAAACAGATGAAAGTCTGATGGTGCTAAGTCAGGACTGTATGGTGGATGATCCAGTAATTATCAATGAAAATTGTCCAGTTGTGTCTTTGTTCTTGCTGCAACGTGAGGACGAGCTTTGTCGTGAAGCAGAATGCCGCCGCTAGAGAGCAGTCCACACCGTCGATTTTGACAATTTTCATTGGGAATTACTGGATCATCCACCATACAGCCCTGACTTAGCACCATCAGACTTTCATCTGTTTTCAAAACTTAAGGAATTTCTTGGTGGAAAGTGCTAGGAAAATGATGACAGGTTGAAAGAAACTGTTACTAACTGGTTTAACAGTCCGGTGGCAGAGTTCTTTGATGATGGGATGCAAAAGCTGGTGACACGACTTGACAAATGTTTAAATGTTAATGATGACTATGTTGAAAAGTGAAAAAATGTTCATATTTTAGTTTGTGATACAATTTACGTTCATAACTAAAATTTCTCTTACTCCATTACAAAACGGTTCTTACTTTAAAAATGACCCTCGTATATTAGTGTTTTAATATCAAAAAGCATAATGTATGGATCTATATGTTGATACCAGATGATGGCCAAATGGCCAGGGTGCTGGCATTCGGTACCAGAGTCTGTGAGTCTGAGTCCAGATATTGGTATATGTTTCTAGCTGTTTTGAATTGGCTTTAAGCACTAGGTCCTAGCTTAATTAGCCCTCGTATAGCAGAAAAATGAATGTAGTGCTTTCAACCACCCAATGAACCAACCTGCAAGTTGAGCATCAGAGTTTATCTACCCAAAAGAACTTACTGGAGCATCACTTCAAATGCCTCAGGATCATCGTCTGGAATGGCTATAGGATCTTTCTTTTCAGCAAGTTGCCCGAAGAACATAGCTTCAAAAACTGGACTGCCACAGGCGAGTATCATTTTATGAGCACTGAAATATCTACCAGACTTTAACGGACCAACTAAGAAACGGACATCAATAAATAAAGCTTTCTTTCTTGCTTCAGCATGCATTTCTGTGACATTCTTACATTTGGACCTCCAATCATCTGCAGGAGAACAAAAATCATCACACATAAAGCAAGAAATTTAGGATTGATTCCACAGTAAGTACAAAAAAATTCAACAAATGACACATAAAATATCGATCGACTAGCTCCCCTCAGATAATACTCAATAGAAAGAATCCTCTCGCCCCTCAGATGCATTTGTCTGCAATATTGTTTTCATATGAGTGAACAAAAATTATATGAATTGCATCTTTGTAAGAATATTAAATAAAATATTCTTTGATAAATTTATTTTTTCTATACCAATCAAAACCTGCTAATCACAGTGGCGTAGCAAGAGGGGGGGCAAGGGGGTCTATCATGCACCGGGCACCAATCGCAGAGAGGCGCCAAATGGTCCCAAAATAACTAATTCTATATATTATATTACAGTCAAACCTCGATATCTGAGACTTGAAGAGAGAGACAAAAAATTTCGAAATATCAAAAATTCGAATTATCGAAAATTGCATGTTATCAATTGTAGAATAGATGAATAAAACTTTTTTACATACCTTTTTAAAAAGTAATCCATTTTTTTTTATTTTAATAAACACTATTTACAAAATTATTTTAAAAAGATTCAATTGTTGTTTGCTTCAGAGAAGAGTATGAAATTTTATCTATTACACTTTCTAAGTGGACAATGGCTTTAAATGTGTCCTCTGACAGATTTGGCTGACTTTCAACATATCTCCTCAAAGTGTCCACTGCAGATAGTGCTTCTTTGTCACATTTGGTCGCAAATGGTGGATTTCTTCTTCCTCTTTTTCTGATAATACACAAGAAGCTTTCGTCTGACAGATGATTTCATTGTTCTCCCACTGACCACACAATATTACTGCATCATCTACGACAACAAAATCATTGAATTCCATGTTATCAAGGTGCATAAGTCTGGTTAATCAGTTCCAATCAATTTCTGCACAGTTTTCAACAGGGTGGTCGATGTTGATTATCTGAGAACTTTCGTGGTTTTTTATGAATCCAGCCTTTTTAAAGCTATTCATTATCATAGAGGAAGACACAATGTTCTAAGCTTTGTCTGCCATTCGCATAGCTTCTAGAATATTTACACCAGATGGTGAAACACCTTCTTCCATTTTGGACAGCATTTTTTTAACCACTTGATGACGATTTACTTTGAAACTTTAGATGATGCCCTGGTCAAGGGGTTGAAGTTTAGATGTAGTATTCAGGGGATGAATTCAATTCTTACATTTTCCATTTTAGGTATGGTACTGTGCCCCTTACAGTTATCAATGTAAAGCACGATTTTCCGCTTTTCAGTTTTCATTTTTTATTTAAATTGAGCCACTTTTCAAAAAATGTCATCCAATCTTTTGGTTTAGCTTCGTAATCCAAAGGATTACGAAGTTTTATCCTGCTGAAACACCTTGGTTTTTTCGATTTCCCTATCATTAACAGTTTTAACTTCTCTGTTCCATTCATATTCACGCAAAACAATAAAGTTAAACGCTCTTTACTCCTCTTCCCTCCATAACATGCTTCACCCTTTACATCAGTGGCGCACCCAGGATTTTTTCTTGGGGGGGGGCCCGAGATGAATGGATAAAAATATTTATAATGCATGGGGGGGGGGCCGAGATGAACGAATACAAATATTTATAATGCAAAATCAATATTTCTACTTCTTTGGGGGGGGCCAGGGCCCCCTGGGCCCCCCCCTGGGTGCGCCACTGCTTTACATGCATGGTTTTGTCTGGAGTGCTTTTAAAAAAAGTCCAGTTTCATCCGCATTGAACACATCTTTTTCATCGTAATCTTTCAGTATCAAGCTTACTTTCTTTCTAAATTCTACACAAACAACTTCATCAACGTTAGAACTTTCATCACACATTTTCAAAAAAGTAATGTTTCGTTTTCTAAAATTTTCGAACCAACCATTACTGCCTTTGAAATTTAAATAACCTAATTCTTCTGCAAAAGATTCAGCTTTATCTTTGATTAAAAGTTCATATAGGGGGGATGTTTTGAGTTCTACATTGCGTAATCCACATCATTACGCACTTCTCCATATCGGGAAATTCACTAGTTTTGAGCTTCTTTCGCTTGCCCAAGCCGTCATCGAATTTTTCTAGGATAATTGCTTTATTCTTTAAAATTGTTGACAATGTGCTGCCGGGAATCCTAACCTCTTTTGCAATTTCCTTTTTCTTTTTCGAACTTTTTTCAACGTCATCGATAATATGCTTCTTCACTTCAGTAGTAAGCGTATTCAATATTTGTTTGTAGGCCATTTTGAACAGATGACTCGCAGATCTCACCTTCTCCAAATGTTGTTTTCGAACGATTTCTAATTTTTTTCTGCAATAACCAAGATAAACAGAAAGGAAACTTTTCAGCCTTTTCAGGAGCGGCACTAGCCTGAACGCGAGACAGCACAGGCATGCATTCACACGTGTAGATTTTTCTTTCACTCCTTGTTGTGATGATAAGAAATTCTACATTTTCTTGGAAGCCATCCACCTCTGGATTTTTGTTCATGCCTTCATTTTCTGTTTTGTTAAAACCATTCCAACCCCTCTAGAAAGTAACCTTGGAGAATAAAAGGACAAAAAATAAATATGCATGGCAACTGACTGATAAGAGATAAGGAAACAATAAACAGGAATTTCAACTCCCATCTTGGGGGGGGGGTCAAGAGAAGTTGTGATTTCATTGTATTATCTTTCTTATATCCCTTCATTTTAAAGTTTATGCAGGGTTTTAACACTGTAATTTTTGAATAGCTTTTCTATTTTTTTAGAAATTTCTAATTTTTGGATACTTTTTTGTTTTTAGAAAATATTTTCTTCTCCATTTATGGAAAAAAATTCAAGTTATCGAGGGATGAGCCAAAAAAAAAATCGTCCAATCAAGGTTTTTTTTAACATTGAGTGCATAGGAAATTTGAAGGGAATTTTTTTTTTTCTTCGAGATATCGAAAAATTCGCGAAATCGAGGTTCGAGTTAGCGAGGTTTGACTGTACTATATGTATTTCGGAGGGGGGGGGGGGGGAAAAAGGTATCGTGCGCCGGGTGCCAGTTATGCTAGCTACGTCACTGGCTAATCATTTAAGAATTTACAATGGTAGATAAAAAGTAACACACAAATTTAAAAAAATTTACAAGAGTTCATTTTTTTAATACCGTGAATCGGTGTTAAAGAAAATTAATTTCTTTTAATAATTTACCACTAATAAATAAAAAAAAACCGCCATTGTTTTCAGAGTAAAAGCCCCGTGAAGCACGTACAAGTTTCCTGCTAATGTAAATTAAGGACAAAAGTATTTGCACATTCGAAAATAATAGTAAAGTATTGGCGTGCACATATATACTACCCAACAATAATAGACAGGATGCCAGCGGATTTGCATAAAATTCGAGTGCGTGTCGGATTTTATGCAAATCCAGTGCTCGCACGTGACCTGTTAAGGCTAAATACGATTCGCGAAGTGGCAACGTCGTTAGTTATGTGTGAAATTGGGACAATATGTTGAAACGAAAGGGACTTAGTGACTTTGAAAGATGTGTTATAGTTGTTTGTCACATAGTGGCAAATCTGCGCAATTGTGCTAGAATTATCACATCCACGGTCAACTGTTGGTGATGTCGTCAAGAAGTGGAAGACTACGGGAGTTGGGCCACGAACTGCACACGTTGGTAGTCCCGTAAACTGACCGAACGGGATCGACGCGTCCTGAAGCTTGAGGTTCGTAAGAACCGCAAGAAACCACTCCAAATCATCAACAGTGAGTTTCAACAGGCAGCAGGAGTTACGGTGCACCCAAACACTCGTACTTTGCAGAAAGAACTGCAAGCCCTCAACATCCACGGATGTGTTGCCATCCACAAACCAAACACCACCCCATCCAACAAAGCCGGCAGACTTGTTTGGTGTTTGCAACGTCGCAACTGGACTGTGAACCAATGGAAAACTGTTTTATGGAGCGACGAGTCACGTTGCATGCTCTCCCAGTCGGATGGACATTCTTGGGTTTGGCGAATTCCAGGCGAACATCTGTTACCCGAGTGCATCGTTCCAACTCTCAAGTTCGGTGGTGGTGGTGGTGTACTTGTTTGGGTTTGGGAGTGTTTTTCGTGGTATGGCCTTTGCATGTTGGGAGCGTTTTTCATGGTATGGACCTTTGCATGTTGTTTCTAGTAAATGGAACGCCGTGAATGAATATTTTGGACAATCAGGTTCTTCCTACGCGCTGGCAATTTTATGGAATGGACGAACGTTACTTCGAAGACGACAACGCTCCATGTCATGTCGAAGCCTCTGTCAAGTAGTGGTATCAAGATATGGATGTAAAACGTCTTCCCTGGCCTGCTCGTCCTAAACATTTCCCACCCCATAGAACATTTGTGGGACGAATTAGAGCGACGCTTACAGGCCAGGAAACCACGTCCGAAATCTACAGCTGAGCTGGCGATATTCTTGCAGCAGGAATGGACACAAATACCCGTAGCTGTGTATCAAAACTTTGTTGAAACTATACCCAGAAGGGTTGCTAGTGTAAATGCAGTACGTGGGGGACCATCCCCTATTAAAGCATGTGTTCTTTCCCTTATACCATCACATCTTGCTCTCCGGTCCATTATTGTAGGGTAGTGTAGGTAAGAACGGCGTGTTCACTCGCGAATAACTCACTAGTCACTGCAAACTTTCACCAACAGGAGCTAAATCAGATCAGGCTACGCTAGCCTCATTTGTTTGCCCCCCCCCCCTCAACGTGGCAGGCACGTTGTTCACACTATGAAGAGATAACACATTAATGGCCATAAATTTCACCTGGTAGATGACGAATGGATAACGGTGTCATGTACGGTCACTGACTACAAAAGGTCGTCCGCACTGTATGGAAACGATGCCAATTGAAAACCAGCTTACAGACAGCCATTGACTCCACCCCCATCAGCGAATCAACATGTGGATCTTGGAGGCATCCAATGAAAACTCTTCTTTTCACCCTCCATAGTTCTGACCAAATGACTCTCTGCTTCACTTTTGTGTTGCATTTTTTCGGAACAGATGATAATTTCGAACATTCAATTTTCATTTCTGAAATACTTCCGCTCTCCGCTGACATTCTCCAGAAATATCTGTGTTAGGGCCTGTTCACATAGGAGTCCTTCGCGTTGCGTTAAGGAAAAGATGACCTTGAGACGAAAATAAACCAATCATAGGCCTCCAAACGATTAGCAATGAAATTTTTAACGCCTATGATTGGTTTATTTTCGTCTCAACGTCATCTTTCTCTTAACGATACGCAACGGACTCCTATGTGAACAGGCCCTTAGAAGGCGTTGGCCTAGGTAACACAGTTAGTTACTCGTTCCTATGGTCCTATGGCAACGATTTTGTAATTTATTTTTGTCGTTTGCATTTTGAGATAAAAATTTGGCAACTTCATAATAATCGTCTGCTACTGTTTTGTTTTGCTTGGAATGTAAAATAAAAGATTTATTTTGAAAATGGCTCCTAAAATTGATAGATGGCTCGAAGGTTACATAACTGCGCTTTCCGAGGAGAAATATTCGTATCAACAAATTAAAAAGCGGTGTAAAAATTGCGGTTATGGCATTTCAAAAAAAGGTATTTATAATACATTAAATTTGAAAGGAAAAAAAAGTCTAACTGAAAGCAAAAATTAAAACACGACCGCGAAACTTCATTCTAAGACTGTTCGAACTCAGGTAACACTCGATGAGGCATGGGTGTATTTAAGTGACTGTAATAAAAAAAGATCAATTTTCTATTGCTCAACTGACGGGAATGACCGTACGAAATGGTTTCGTCGGTGAACAGAAAATAACACAAAGGGATTCATGATAGTTGCAGGATTTTGTTACAACGGCAAATTAAAAATAAAAAAAGTCTCAAGTAAAGCCAAAATTAATTCACTCTACTCTCAGCAGAAAATTTTAGAACCAACTTTCGAAGAAGAAATTCCAGCTTTATATGGAAAGGACAATGATAAAGTTGAGCTTCATATGGACAAAGCCTCTAGTCACACGTCTAAATCAACTGCCGCTTATTTAGCAAAGAAAGAATCAGAAACGGGTGTATCCCATAAAGGGTATCCCATTTAATGAAATACCTGACGCTTCTCCAATGGACTTTTGCGCTCTCGGTTTATTAAAACGAGCCTTAAGAAAACGGCATCCAAGAACACTGATCGGACTTTGGAAAACGGTCCAAGAGGAATGGGGTAATTTGACATGACAGTATTAAGAAAAAGTTTACTTTAATGGAAAATTCGAGCTAGAACTATTGTCAAGAACCGCTATCAGATAGAAGCAAATCGCCGCCAAAAACACGGCATTAATACATAATAAAACCTAACTATCGAAATCGTTTCCATAAAGTGCGAACGACCTTCTGTATATCTCAAAGTTAGGGTTGCTACAATTTTGTCCATTGAATGCTGAAGGTTTTTTTGCACCCGAATATTTAATCAATTTTTGAGCGAATGATCACGCCTTACCGATGTCTGTACACCTAGTCTAAAATATATTATAGATCTCGCGTACGTTAGGATGGAACGAAAAACTTTTTTTTGAATTTCAATATGCTATAGTTTACAAACGTTGCCTTTTGAGATTTGAATAATAAGAATATAAAAGAATATAAAGAATATAAAATTTTTTTGCTCTACTAAAATATTTTGAGGTGCCCCAAAGGGCTTCAAAAATGGATGTTTGTTTTTTAAATTTATTTTATAGTATATTAAAATATATATTTTTTGTAAATAAAATATTCAAAATATGATATTTTTACAGAAAACTTACATATTCTAAGTATTTCTAATTTTTAGATGCCATTACAGAACAACTGATTTTGTAGAATTTCGCGATTTTCATTATATTAATTTTACAGTAGCATATTCTTATAATACACATTAAATGAAAGAAAACAATTTTTAATTGTTGTTGTTGTTGCTTATGCCCCTTGACCGACATGTAACATCAGGTCAAGTCCCGAAGGCTATGGACAATGAAGTTGCGGCTCCGGTTTTTAATAGCACCGCAAGGGTCGGAGTCCGACTTGGCTAAATGACCGGTCCCGTAATTTTGAACCGAGTCAAGTGACGAGACCGGAACACTTGACCCTGCACCTCCAGAGGTAAATTTGAGAACCTGGAGGACATTGTAGCCACGCCCTATTTTACGTGCCCCGGCCACCATTAGTGAACACGGCGGTAGATTTGCAGAGACGAGCATCGAACCACGGACGTTCAGATCACTGGCCCGCTGCTCTTGCCAACCGGGCTACCGCGCCCCACAATTTTTAATTTGTCATACCTTAGTTAAAATAAACAAATCACACTTATTAAGAAAAATATTAAAGGCAAAATGTTATTTTTAAAAAAAAAATCGTATTTTTCAAAAGTCCATAGTAATTACATGTGGTTTCCATACTTATTTCACAGACACATTGAATTGTTTTTTTGTTTCTAATTTTGGCATATCTTTTGAGAATATATTTTTGTTTATCATTGCATCTCTTGCAGAAGTGTCACGAACAAGGATGGCACTTCTGCAAGAAACGAACAAGGATGACTCGCTAACTAATTTGAAAATTATTTCTACTGCTTGTGTGCGAGATGAAAAATTATTGAGGTCAATATGTTGACTCTAGTGATCATATTCTTTTGATTCCTTTATAAACTGCTTTAGTTTGTCATCAGAAATATGCCTCGTCGTAGGGGGTTCTATCACTTCAACATCATTCCATTCAATCATATCAATATAGCCCTTGGCAACAAAGTTTATACGTTGAATTAAAAACTTTCTGATGCCCCCGTCATTTTCAGCCCCTGCTTTTAGAATCCGGCGTAATCCAAGCTCTCTTAAATGTCTGCGATCATCTGATATCATGCTAACCTCTCACTATCCGATGCGGCTGGCTCATAACATGTCATTCATATGTACATGAGTCATGTTTGGGCATTCATAATGACATTCATTAGTATGCCAAGAGCATATTAATTTTTACAACAGGTAGCTAAAATAACGATACATTTATGGAAAGTAAAATCTTTTTTTTAATATTAAAGTTGAGAGGAAAAGTAGAAAGATCAAACAAACACTTAAAAAAATAGTAAGTAAGAATTATTTACCTGAAATTATACCGATCAAATTCTTAAAATAATATCGACGATCGAAGTAATAAGAAATCGATATACTGTGCTTAGAAAATAAAATTTCAAACGCAACATTTCGATCTCAAAGATCGCATACACTAATCGACACATGCTATTATTTTTTAAAAATTAAAAGCTTTAATTTTGTTACTGCGAATCTAAATTGAGTAAAGTATATATATATATATATATATATATATATATATATACTTTATAACACACACACACATATATATATATATGTGTGTGTGTGTGCGCACGTACAGTAAAACTTCTCCATGGCGACCAATAATCGTTCCGAAAAAAAGTGGCCGCTTTGAGGGGCGGCCAGCTAGAGAAGTTTCACTTTATATGCATATTTTTCTCAGAGTCATATACCGAGATTAATGGCATCCCGTTGTTTGTTCGGGAGGCCTTACATCAAAACAGAAAAACGGGATGTCCCTTAAAATTCTCTGTGGTTGATCATTCTAGTTCAGTGGTTCTCAACCTGGGGGCGTGAGGGATATTCAGGGGGGGGCGGTATATATATATATATATATATATATATATATATATATAAAACTAAATAACCCTAGTAAAATTCGTTAATCACATTTCTTGCTAACCGCAAGAAAGATGATCACAGATAATCCGTTCGGTGATAATCAGGGGTAGAGTAACATATAAATACACACAAAATACCATGCACATCAATAGCGCACCCAGGGGGGACCCAAGGGACCCTGTCCACCCAAAGAAATAGAAATTGCATCATGAATATTGATTTTACATTATAAATATTTTTATCCGTTCATCTCGCTCGCCGCCCGCCCCCCCCCCCAAGAAAAAATCCTGGGTGCGCCACCGATGCACATATACAAGAAGAAAAAAGTAGGAGGTCATTATATGAATTAACTAGTATTTTCTGTAGTTTTTGCCATCACTTAGGTGTCTGAATGTTAAACCACAAAATGCAAAACATTCGGTTCTTTGCTCTGCACAATGATTAGAGAGGATTATTCAGATATTCAAAATTTAAGACTCATTCCTCAAATAGAAATACGCCGTTTTCGGCTATATCATGCTGAACCCAAAATGCCGTGCAAAACTAGGTCAACGACTGTTACTGGGTGCGATAAAAATGCATATATAATCCATAAAGATGTGTTTTCTTCAGAATTAACAAATTATTTACGTATAATCGTAAATCATCAAAATCACATTTGTCATTGCAACCACAACGCCCTTGACAACCACTTGACGCCTCCTTTGATGTCAAACGGTACCGCCCCCATGAGGCGGTATCGTATTAACAATCAGTTCTATGATTCCGGCATTTACGGTTTAGCATTCGAATGGCAGGATTGCATAGATCTAGATAAGTGCCTGGCATTTTCTAACGCCTTATTCTGCACCATTTTTCTCCCTTCAGATTAGAATACTGTCTCGATTGCGACGTTACCCGTTATCACAAGTAAAATGCTGAAGTAAATTACGAAAGGAGAAATATACATGACTATTATAGATAAATACCATCGACAAATAGAGATAACGACTATTGATATGAGTCTATGACACTCCAAATTATAATCAAAACAAATAATTAAACATATATCCTACCAGAATCGTTACCACCTGCCGCCATGCCGGAATCGGTTGTGGAACGGATATGACGCTGTGTAGAGCGCCACAGAACGGCGAGGCAGCTAGTCGAATCGAAACCTATTCGTGATGTCACAATGGATGTTCTGTTTTGGTTAAGGAATTGCGTCACATTTCCGAGCTGCGAAGAAACCGCTGTGGCGTCTGGTGTACGTTATCTCACTGACCTCTCAAGCGTCTCGTGGATTCGCAGACTCACTTTTTTTGCATTATAACTTAACTCGCGCGTCAAGGATTAGAAGAGCAACATTTCTATTAATAACTGCAAAAAATACGTTTCAATGCGTTACGCCATAACACTAAGCAATCTTTAGGCACACAATTCCTTTTCGTCTAAAGACAAATTAATAAATCTTAATATTTACAAACGATGGATCATTCGCGTAGCATTAGACTTTAGATCAAAGACAACCCAATTTCAACGCTGATATAAATTCAAAGTTTTTATTTTATCGTATTTTATTGCGCATCTACAGTGGCTATCTGGCAAATTGCACCTCCTCGATAATGCTGTATTAACTTTGGACTCCTCGATGATATCTAATTTTAATAATGCTGAAAAAAAAAATATTTACCAGAGCATGTTTCTTTGTTAATTCTGTGCCCAGATGGCTAAATGTTTTAAGAAACTTTTTTTTTTTAATTGAGTTTTCCTCATTCTGGATTCTCGTTTGCCGATATTTTCTTTTTACTGTATCTACTGAAATTAATAGTCACAATTTTTCTGAAACATTGGTACCACGTATGCTGATGCAAAACAAATGACTGATTTTTCGTGACATCTTTGAATCTTAGAATGGCTGTCACGTAAATTTCTTATGACATTTTACCATATGAGCCCAGAATGGTTACGTGCGTCATTTTTGCATGCCCCGAGACCCGGGCCCCGTAAAAAAAAATCCTATCGTGGCACAATTTTATGCATTTTTATATAATGCTAAAACACAATACACCCAAAAGGAAAACCCAATAGGGTGTAACTACGTTACATGGGCCACGCCCTCACTAAAACTCTCAGTTTGTCTTAAATTTTATAAAGTCTCCCCTTACCGAGACATAAAGTATATTTTAGGCAGTAGTTCCAATTCTCTAAAATTTGATGAAATTTTAGGTCTGAACTTGCTTCCCCCCCCCTCCCAATTTTTAGATGCCTTGATTAAGAGAACCCATCTTTGGTTCATTCTTAAAACAAGAATAATATTTAAATGTTGTATAATTCCACGATAAATCACCCCTCCCTCCTAAAGAGATAAAAACACGGATAGAAATCTGACGCTATGGCAATTATTAAGTCAAACATGGTGCTGCAGAACGGAATCTCACATTTCTGAAGGTCACTGGTAAGGGAGTGGTGGGGGTAGGGCGGCACGGGAGGTGCAACAGTTCGGGCGGATTTTCTAGTTGTCAGGAGATACCATGAGTGGGTCCGGTGAACATCGCAGTTTTATCGAGGCGTCTTTAACCCTTTAGCGGGCAAACCCGCTGAAGGGTACAAAGTGCAAAATTTTCTTAATTTTGAATGGTTTGTTTTTACATGTAAGGTTTGAATGTTCTAGGCAGTTTCTATTTATAGCTACACCCTTTCTAATGCAGATCTGATTTTCTGGCCCTTCTAATCCTTTCCCTTCATTGTTAGTCGTGATTTAACCGTGGTTAACCAGCGATTATACTGTATTATAATACGACAAAAGCAGGAGTTGATGGAGTCGATCCAATGTGCAGCTATTACACGGTATCCCGCATATCACGAAGATGGACAATCTCATTGTTTTTTAGGTTTTTGGACATAATAGGAATCCATTCGCAAGATGTCCTTAGATCCACTAAACTGGACAGTTTTGAAATAAGTCGATGGTATCTGCATTCTGTGGCTTTTAATTATAAATATATCTCTATATTATCAGCATTTTATATTCTGTCATAACATGCAGAATTATGGTTTTCATATTGAAAAAAAAAGGTTTATTACAAAAGGAATAATCAAAGGGAATAATCGCGCCTGCTGGTGTTCCAAAAATTGGCGCGCCCGCTAAAGTGTCAAAAACAATGATTCTGTAACCGCGACACAGAGGGCATTTAGGACGCGCTTCGGGCTCTATACAACTGATGCCATTCCTGATCGGCAAACAATCCTGCGACAGGTTTCAGCTCAGAACACGATGACGATGCATTTTTAAATACTTTTAGCCATCTTTAAGCAGAATTAAATTAATTTTCAGCTATTTTCAGTAAATTTTGATTTGTAGACTGGTGTATCCATCTGTCGGCCGGGACGGGAACGAAAAGTTAAACGCAAGTTAACTTCCAATTGACTTCATTTTCTTTCAAGTTGATGGGATAATTAATCAAAAAAAATTTTAAAAAGTATATATTAATACATAGAATTGTCAAGTTTATATGATTCAACAGAAAATTTAAAAACCTGGTATATAGAAAGTTCTTTTTATCTTGTAATTATTGTTATTTAGGACTAAACGATTTATTTTAAGAAAAAGGACGCCTGCTTTGAAAGGTGATTTCAAAACGTGGAAAAAAACAAAGGGAAATGCCACGAAACAAATAATGAGGAACTATGAATATCGAGTCTTGAATCCACATCGAGAGAAATAAATTGAAATATTTGAGGAAATCACCTCAAATGAAACTTCAGATTTAGGTGCAATATCAAAACCATAGCTTGAGTTCATCGACCATCTATAACTTATGAATGTGTGACCAAACAGGATAGTCAGAGTAATTATGAATTAGATCCCCGAATAGGAGTTGAACCAGTGAAAAGTTTAGTGAATAAGATGACAAACTTTTAATACACTTGTCAAACCCCGAGTAAAAGTTAATATCAAGAGTTTTCAACATTAAAAGTATTCACCGTACGAAATACATAGATAATTATTTTCACCGTTCAATCTTTTTTTTCCTTCTTTTTAGTATTCATAAATCAGGCGTGGATTGAGAAAAGTTTTCTCAGGAAAGGAACAGTGGGCGTAAAAAAGAATCTTCACTCATAGAACTTACGATAGTACCTTATATAAATAACCAGAAAATAAATTATGAAATTTAAAAAAATCTCCTTGCAAATATAATAATGCAAATGAAGGATTTAATATCTGCAATAATCCATTCAAAATAATACAAAATAGAAAAAAAATAACATTTTTTGCGTAAAAGAGAACTTGCTCATTAGTAATGAGAAATGAAAAATAAAACTGAAAAAAAAGTTACCTGTATGCTGTATGCTTGAATTTGTTTCAGTTATAGAGTTTCATCGCCAACGCATTGATTTTGCCTTCATTTTAGTTCTTTTAACGCTGAAAATGACGTTCCGCGCTTAGTACTTTCCGGTTTCGTTTTGTGGGAAATTTTCCGTCACCTCGCTTGCTCATTCCACGTGTCACAAGATCTATATAAAGTTTTACCATTCTGGACAGTGGGATTGATTACTGAAATTGCAAAGCAACGATTGCACTGGACAATAAGTTACCTCATGATAGATAATTTTTTCCCCTCTATCCGGTAGGCACTTTTCCTGTGGATATACGCGTCGCGAATATTGTTGGCTACTTTACTGTGGGAGCAAACGATGGGTGAGTATACGTTGCTCCCTGTGACACTCCGAAGCAGACGTCTCTTCAAAATGTTATCTGATGTGGGTTCGTTAAGAAACAGCATTCGATTCACAGCCACAATATTTATTATAACAAACAAGGACAGACATCTAAGACATATTTACAGTTAACTTGCTACATCATCGTCTGATCTATCAGTACAGCTGGCCAATTCTCTACAGGCTTCAAAACTTCAGAGGCGTTCACAGCGCCCTCTTTTCATTGGCCGTAATACTCCCTATTAGGGGATAGCACAGAAACGATTCATGCATTGTTCGTCGTCTCGGGGCCAAGCCTAAAGGCCTGTTCACATAGCAGTCCGTTAGCGTAAGCGTAAAAGTTCAACGGAGTGTCCACGGATTGATGATACGTAAGTCAACGGATGATGTCATAGCCTTCAGCTATATGATTGGTTAAAATTCAACGCTTACGCTAACGGACTGCTATGTGAACAGGCCATAATGCCTTGTTCACATTGCTTCCGCAGCTTCAGCGGTCAAAATTTAAACCCGTCACAGAACTCGACGCAACGACCACGTGTTATACCAAACCAATCACACGCCATGTCAACAATCTGGGCGCCAACGAAGGAATACTCCGGAAGCAACGTGAACGGACGCCTACGGATGGTAGTTTACGAGGACTATGTACCGTGTGCGGCTTACATCCAAATAGTGAGTATTTAGCATTTTTACCACCTTCAGAAAGTCCCGTTTGTCAACTCCATTAAAAATTATGAAGCGGTATCTCAATCATTACAAAGCAACAACAGGATCCCCGGCCATGTTTCACAGTTGGTCTGATATTTTTTACTTTAAAGGGTTTGGACAGATGTTTGCTACACGAGGGCTCATTAGACCGTGACCTACTGCTTAAAGCCGATTCCGACCGGCTACAAGCATCCATGCCTAGAGTGAGACTCGACCACAGACTGGCCTTCTCCGCATACATTCCTGTCTATTCCGAAGGAAAATGTCATATTTTCTTTCAAGAAATCATATCGAGTCCAAACTCTGCTGTTATGCTGACATCAGCTTTCACGAAACCAAGTGTTTTCTTTCTACAGTAACACCTCGTTGATCCGGATCAGATTTGTAGACATTATTTTTATTTAACGTTCACATTAGATAATAACTTTTAACTACTATGATAGCAAGAACTTAACTACAAGTACGCCAAATATTCGCTTTTTAGTTTGATTCAATGTACAGTTCCTGCATAGAATGTACAATAAATTATGGTATTTAAATGCTTTTTGTTGAGTTTAAGAAAGCTTTACTAGACTTACCAATTCTTTGTTAAGAAATGATGTGAAAAGTTATTTTTATACTTTTTAATGTCTTGTAAACAATACTATGTAATTTTGTTACAAAACATAGTTTTTTTATCATAATAAACGGTAAATCTGATTAGATAAGGATTTTGCTTTGCTTATTACCCGGACTGCTTATGATCCCAGTTAGTCCGGATAAACGAGGTTTTACCTTATTTGTTTCACTGATTTATTTTTTAAATGTGAGCGCAATCTAAAATAAGTGCATCGTGGAAGATATTTAGAAAAGAGAACTTGATTTGGTCCTGATGTTGAAACGACACCAGTTGCCAGTTCTCGAACGCTTACGGACTTTTTTAATACTTGCTTATTCCTCCTCTGGCCTATATTTGGCCTCTTGGGACCCTCAGATTGAGATTCAATTTGTAACTACAATTCTGATTTTTTTTTTTAATCGTATCGTCGTTCACTATCTAAAAGATTTTCAGATGCATCCATCCCAAATTATAGAATACTGAAATAAAATACTTCCTATTGCTTTCGAAATGTGTAAATGAATCCAAATATTACTTAACACTGTACTTGTGGAGGACGCCAAGCAAAAACTAACATTTTTTTTAAAATCGAATTGATGTCGATTTTAAAATGCTGTATGTTTTTGGGAATCCAAATAGGAATCGAGTTCATTGAAAAAAAAATGTATTAATGGATGAAAGATCAAGAGATTGTTTAGTGTGAGTAATTACTTGCAGTGATACAAGAAAAGATAATAATAAGAATAAGACAGAAATAGATGTATATTAGACTTTTATTGAGGAAACCCTTCAAAAATTTTACTTTTACAAGACATTTGAAACAAACATGTGTTTGAAACATTTCACTTTAAAGACTAAAAGAATGTGTAAGACAGACGATGCAAATAACCTTATCAAATAGTAATGTCCATAATTAAGGTCTCGAAAAAGACATTCAGTTTTGACTTTTAATTTCTTCAATGTTAGAATAGCCTTAATTTTGGAGATTGTTTCTCAAATAACTTCAAAATTTTGACGTTATGCTTGAAACTTAATAATCTACTTTCTGCTTCCAAAATCTCAATCATGACCCAAAGAAGTGTCTCATTTGCACTTTTTACCCCCTTTTTTATTTCTCTTATCGATTACGATGGAACACCACAAAGGTAATTTGTAGACAGATCGTTCAAGTAAATGCTTCAATATTGCGAGAGAATCATCGGAGTCGATCAGACCAGGGTGGTTATTCAAGAAGCTGCAGAATTCTTCAGTGGTAAGACTCGAAAACCTGATATATGGCAAAAAGGACGCCAGTTTCGCTTTCAACTTCATCTCCGATCCTGCATTGCTCATCCCCCAGCGAACAACTGCCGAGAGGAGCTCGAACTCCGATAGATTCATTTCGTCCAACAGTAGAATTTCCTCCAAAGCACTAGGCGTCAGATTTGAAAATAAGTAGGAACTGAAGAGCGAGGGGGCATTTTCGGATATGTAATCGAGACATTTATCCTTGATGACTGGGATCTGAAAAAATTTCTCTTCTACTATTATTTCCCAAAACTGTTGGTCATCCATGTTCAAAGTGGAAACAGAAAGCCCCACTTTCGCCTTAAGATCAGATATCAAATATTTCTCCGCTGCGATATAAATCTTGGCTGCACAAGGAATAGACATAATTTTTATTTCTTCGCCATACGCGTACCTTGAGAATGAAACAGAAAAAACAATTTTGGCAACTTATAGTAAAAACGAGGAGGATTTATAAGATTTCAGCAATAAATCGAGTTAATGCTTTTCAGATAACACAGTCTTGTGTGAAACTTACAACGGTAATCGAATGCATAGAGCAGCTACCGGGTGTCCCAAAAATGACCGACGATTTGAAAAATCAATTAAAGATAAACGGATGGTGATAAAAATGTACGGTTTGCTGCATTCTGCTTAGGTAACCAGGGAATTTATTCTCACCAATTTTAAAAATTAGTTACAAAGTTCGTCAACAGATGGCATGCTGACTGGGAAAAACTATAAAACAATGTTTTCAAAGCAAGTAGCAAACGCAAAGGGGCATGGATTGGCCTCCCTATTCGCCAGATTTGACGCCAATCGATTTTTTTTCTTTGGGGGTACTTCAAAGACCAGGTGTATCGTCACAATCCAAACTGTAGATGAAATGGAACAATACATCTCTGCCGTTTGTCAGAACATTCAAACTGAAATGATTGCACGGGCGTCTGCGAATTTTGACCTCAGACTGCGCCACGTTGTTGCTGCAAACGGTGGTTAGTTTTAAAACATTGTTTTATAGATTTTCCTAGTCAGCAGCGTCATCTGTTGGAGAACTTTGCAACAATTTTGAAAATTGGTGAGAAAAATTCCCTGGTTAAACTAAGCAGAATGCAGCAAACCGTACATTTCTATCGCCTTCCGTTTTTCTTTAATTGATTTTTCAAATCGTCGGTCATTTTTGGGACACCCGGTAAGTAGTTGAAATATTAACATCGATGTTTCGTACTCTGGCGTCGAAAAGCCGACAGTGGTAATACGTAGAATGTAGTTTGGTGAGATTGGGAAACAAGATGTCTTAGGCTGAATCCCGAGCATCCATCTTGTTTCCCAATCTCGACAAACTACTTCTACGTATTACCACTGTCGGCTTTTCGACGCCAGTGTACTGTTGCTCAAAACATGACTATTCGGCAAATCACTAACTCCCCATGGTATTTTCGCAATGTTCCATTCTTCATAATTAAATCATAATAAAAAATTGAGTTTTTTTAAGGTTTTAAGGTGATTTCCCTCATTACATTTTTAAATTTCAAAAACTTTAACTTAAATATTATACCTTTCTTCTACCAATACCTTTCTTTTACACCAATTTTATAACACAATGTTGGTCTTTGATTTATAATGATGTAGGGGAATATAGATTTAAGAAAGCATCATAACATGGCACTCAGGTTTTTACTTACAAAAATACAAAATGTATTATTTTTATATTTGCTCTGCAAATTTTTTAAATCGCATTTCTTTTATTTGTAGGACCACTATACCTCATTTTTACTTTTTAAAAAAAAATTTATAATAATTAAATTGCACACCTGAAAGGGTTAATGCAAAAACCTCCCTCATATGAAAACTATTCAAATTGTAGGCATAAGGCGATGTTCACATTTGCGAATCTAGATAAATTTAATTAAATAATGGGTAAATTCGCGCAATTTGGTGCTCCCACATATATTTTTATGTGTAACAGTCATAACCTGTACTAATCGATGTAATGCTGTTTGATAAGTAATGTAAAGAGAGTGACGTATGTCACCATAGAAACATCAAATAAACAACCAATGATAAAGAATATATTTCGTTGAAATGACCAAATAAATATTTCTGTTCATTTTTTAATGATAATGCGGCTTCTAAATAAATTTTTTAAAAAATTCTAAAAAAGTTAAAAATTTTCTTTTAATTTTGGAGTTTTTAACCACCATTAACAAAATAACAAATGAACTTTTAAATTTGAATGGTACCGACTACTTTATTGAGCAGGCATCTGTATTTATTTATATCGATATTTGCAAGGGGACTGGGACGTCTGCGACAACTACGAAGTTGGAAATTTGGGCTATTCTTTTAAAGCCCATCTTATACAAATATGCATGTATCATTATGATTTTTTATGTTAATTTAGTAAGACCTTTATGAATATTTTAAGATAAAAAAAATTCTTTTTGGATTGAAAGGTAAATTTAAAATAACAATATAAACAAACATACTTTTCCCCCTGAAATTTTTGAGGTATTCACTTTGTAACACTTTTTCAAAAATTTAGTGAAAATCTTACCTTGAAATCTTGTGTGATGATCAAACACAGTTTATTTTATATAGTTAACCCATTTAAATCTTTGTTACACTATTTTAAATTTTTTTTTTAAATTATAAATTTCACTTATCAGAAATCTGCATATTTTTGTCATACATTTTCACCATTTACAAAAATATCTTAAGGTTTAAAAATAAAAATATAGGTTATATTGATACAAGAGCACTTATTCTATTGACGTTTAAAATTACAGAGATGTACTTGCAACAGATTTTGCAGAAAGTGTACCATTACATGAAAAAATCACATTTTGAGAAAAACGCAAAAAATACTTTCCCATTATATGGGATTTAAATGTATGTTTACATTTTTAAGTTGCTAATAATTGTTGTTAGAGTGTCAAAAAGTACATAAATTATATATATTTGTAATCTGCAGAATCTGCTCTATTTTTTAAGCCACAAATTCAAAAATAAATTTTTTTGAAGTCGGAATAAAATTTGCGTGCCAATTCCCTCCAAGCTTCACCCCTTTTAATTTTATCGCTATATTCATCACACCTCATGTCCCATATCGCGGGACTAATACGAATTTCTTCGATGAATTGTTCCACATTCAAACTTGCAATTGAAACGCTTTCCATACTGAACTGAGCTCATGCAGCTAGGCGGCTGGTGTGAAGAGCGTACCTTCAGTAATGTCTTTTGTGTTGAGTCTACTCATCGGGATGAGAGCGCCAGCGGCACAAGTGCCAGATGTCAAAATGTCTGGGCACTGAATTCACTCCGTGTGAAAAGGTTTCGGCGAATCCCATACATTTGCATGGTGGCTACACTCCTTGACAGCCGCCCGGAAATCAGTTTGATCAACTATGTGCCTCGTCTGAAAAGGGCCTAAGTGACGCCGAAAAAATAGCGTCGCTTAGGTAGGTTGCATTATTTTGAGTTTTCCGCCAAACGCGTATAACTCAGAAACCGCGCCAAATAGCGCCAAGCGGCACAGGATACAGAACTCTTCCCAAATCTAAAGGACAACACTCACTGCCCCAAACAAAACAATAAACTAGTCTAAATAGAAATAAACTGTGAGCAGAATACAAGAATAAAGCTTTTGTAATATTAGTGATGTCTAGAGACCTAAGACTTACCTAAGAAGCGTCTCAAATGTTTCGGGCGCAATGTCGACAACATGAATAGGGTCATTTTTTACAGAAAGATCCGTGTTAAACATAATTTCAAAGGTCGGGCTGCTAAAGGATAGCACATTTTTGTGAGCTGAGAAATACATGGCTCGATCACCTTCGCCGATTAGAAAATTCACGTCGGTGAGAAATTTCTTTTTTCTTGCCTCTCCCCACCTTTGAACAACACCAGAGCATTGCGCTCTCCAGCCATCTGAAAAGAAGAGATTGTCATGATAGGGTCGAAAACATCAGTTTTCATCTAGTTTGAGGCAATGTCATTAACATGAATGAGATTTATGGGCTAGGCAGCATAGCATCTTTTCGATCTCTACCTGAGACAGAAAACATATAAATGAATTAATTAAAAAAAAATAATCCTTTAATTATTATTTAATTTTAATCTAACGCATTAAAACCCCTTCTGAAATAAATCAGAAAATAAATACAATTTTAAAAATCAGCGTTAGAGAATGAAGTATTCATAAGCTTTCAATTAAAGATCTCCACCTCGAAAACCACCCTCTGTAAATATCTAATAAGTTCATTTTAAAACTATTATTTAAAATTATTCTGAAATAATAATATTTGGGGTTATTTTAAATATAATATTGTTTGGCGTATTTTTCATCGCTTGGATATAACTCAGTAACACGGTTAGGGATGCTGCATCTAAGAAATTCAGGTGCCATCTATGAAAAGAAATTACTTTGTTTACGATACCATCACATAAATGGATAATCGCCAGTTCTTATGGTTTATTACCTCGTTCATTCGACAAAACGATCAAAGCTGGTATTCAAATACATTTGCTCCGATATCTCGTCAGACATTTTGTTAACACTTTAGGGCTCATTGTGATTCATCTGCCCATGAAAAATTACCTCAACAACAGTCAGGCTTAATCCTTCGAGATTATGGAAATCCTTCCTGACAACATCAGAATTTACAGCATCTGTAAAAACTGCTCTGACACTCAACTAACTTTAGATCAAGCATTTAACTTCCTTTCCATCTCTAAGCCCTCCACGAAATAATAGATATTGCTCCTCCGGAAGAGCTGCTTTTCACGGATAATGCTCCCGAGATCGCCTTTACTTATGCTTTTGGATGGATAGTAACTAATTTTCTTTTTTTTTCATTGCATTAACATGGACACCACAACAACTAATCCATTAGACGACTTACAACTTTGTTTTGAGGTATTAACATCAGAACATTATAAATTTATGGCGAAACAAAATATAGTTAAGTAAAGAAGAGGGTACCCCTTAGCGCGGTTTGGCGAAGTTTTCAAAATTCGCCAAAATCGCACTAAAAGACAACGGTTATCACAGAGAAGTTCTTATGCCGGAAGATGTTGAAATCACCACGAAAAATGACCACTGGAGAGATTTGGGTACCATCTGGCCGTGGGAGATAAATGCGGCGAAGTTATTTGTTATCTTATTATCAGTATTACATCAGAATAGGGTGCCCCTTGGCACACTTCTTGGCGCGATTGCGATACATACATACATTCATACATAATGCCTACATAGAAACATACATATATACATATATACATATATACATACATACAAACATATATATATATATATACATACATACATACATACATACATACAAACATACATATATACATACATACATATATACATACATACAAACATTGGCACTTTATCGCCAATTTGGCGAGGGCAACCTAGTCTGTAGTGAAACCGACCTTTTGATGTGATGGGTATTCGCTCCTTATGTGCGACAAACCCATTCATATCCATCTGATCTATCTTTACGCTCAACCAAATGCATATCTTGGGAGAAGTCCCATATCCTGTGCCGTAAAATTTGGGCGATAAATATTTCAATATGGTGTATTCTCATTCGTTTCTGTTGCGATGTTTTTCACGTGGTATATCTAAAGGCCAAACAATTTAATTTTAATGACGTGCTAATTTCAAACGTTATGAATTCTATAGTTTTATTTTTGAACGGACATTGCGACCACGTATGGAAGGATTGCAAGTAAGTCTCTGCTTCTGCCAATTTCTGTTTTTTTTTTTTTTTTTTTTTTTTTTTTTTTTTTTTGGGGGGGGGGGGGGCTATATATCCCTTACTTTTTAATTTTTCCATTTTTAAAAGTGATTTTAAAAGTTTATCACAGTAATGGAATTACTTAAAAATAGGTAAATGGTTCTTGTGGATATTTTCAATATAAGAAGTTTTATGTATTGAAATTTTGGGGGATATCTTTAAAAAAATGGCAGATGCATTTCAGACTACTCCAAATCCCGTCCACAATAGTTTCTTCAAAACGTGGCTTTCTGGTAAGTTATAAAATTTTATTTGTTTTGTTTTAAGGTATCCGACTAAGTTTAAAACGTAGATTTTGAGGAACATTCCAAAAGTGTTTTTAATCCCTTTTTCCTAAAGATTGTAAATTTCTATTTCTAAATCTGCTTATATTTTTCCTGTACGATCATTAGAAATGAAATGAGAACAATTTAAAGGTCAGCAGCAGCTATAAATTTCAACACAAGTTGAAAACTTTAATTATGTTCTCTGAAGAACTAATTTTTCATCAAAAATGCAAACAAATATTATATGTCTATGAAATTTTTCCCGTATGTTTTTCTTACTATTTAGAATGTAATGAACTACAGATTTGGTTTTGGGTATTTTATTTGTTGATTTATAGCTGCATTTTCAGAAAATCTCATGAAAAATTACAAAAATTTTACATGTAATTGCATGTAATGATCTGCAATTTTTTTAGATTTCGCGACATCGATTAGTGTAATCAACTGAGTGTAATCAACTAAATAAATAACACTAAACTAATCCCTGAGTGTAATCAACTAAAAGTTGATTACACTCAGGGGGTAATTATGTACATATGACAAAAAAAATTAATGTTATACGCATAATTTTTTTTAGAGCTAGAGCCGTTTTTGTAAAAATTTGCTAAATTTCAACACAAATTCATAAATTTTCTTAAAAGTTGCATAGTCATAGTCTATTTTTTTTCATCATTTTCGTGTTTTGGTGTTATACCCCTTCAAAAAATAAGGCATAAATTGACGCAAGTGCGTTTTTTTTCCTTTTTTTAGTGCTCCAAAGGTAGTCGGATACCTTAAGCGTAAGTGATGCCGAAAAAATGGCGGCGCTAAGGTAGGGTTGCATTATTCAGAGTTTTCCGCTTTTGGCGGAAAACTCAGAAACCACGCCAAATAGCGCCAAGCGGCACAGGATACGGAACTCTTCCCCATATCTTTTTTTACACACCGGACATCATACTAAACTACTTGGGGAACGGGAGAATCCAAGTTAAGCAAGTGAACATTCAAATGAAAATGGTAGAAAACGATTTTAACCGGTTTTCTTTTAATTTTAACTTTTACATTATGACAACCAATAACAATTAAGCGCAATTAAAACGTAATAAAAGGGTTATCACAAGGAGAACCGAAGAACAAGATCGCACTGAATTGCATAGGTTGCAGTACTTGGCATAATATAGCCAGTTTGGCGGGGTTACCCTAATCTGTAGTGAAACCGGAAAAATGATAGTTTACACAAAAAATAAAATAAAAATAAAAATAAAAAACCTTCAAAATTATTAAGAACTTATTTTTTTTCGCTTTTTACCTGATTCATTTCTTTCCACCATTTTAGGATTATGAGAACTACGTAGTTTCCGGAAATCCACAGACGAAGTAATATTCAAAATGAATATTAAAAGTGCACAATAAATAATTTTAACACAAATTAGAATGATATTTTTACTAGCGGTTGCCGTTATTTTATTGACGGAATTGGATACGTTATTAATCATTTGGTGCTAAGAAAATATTTACTTTCCCCACTTGTCCAGAGTATTTGTATTATTTCATTTTTCTGTTTGTTTTTCACTCGTTAGGGCAACTATTTCTTTAAAGGCAAGTTTTCTTTTCATTTAAATATAACGCCCCTTAACTCAGCACAATAATCCATTGGAAAGTAATTTTTATCTGTTGTTGTTGCTAATTGCTCCATGGTTCCATTCAACAGGTCCTAATAGGCTATTGGGCTGAAAGGGGCGGTTCCTGTTTTGAATTAGCACCACTAGGGTTGGAGTCAGACTTGGCTAAATGATCGGTCCCGAAATTTTGAACCAGTCCCGCAATTTTGAACCGAGTCAAATGACGAGACCGGAACATTTGACCCCGCACCTCCAGAGGTAAATTTGAGAACTTGGAAGACATTGCAGGCACGACCTATTTTACGTGCCCCGGCTACCATTAGTGAACATGGCGGTGGATTTGCAGCGACGTGCATCGAATCAGGGACTTTCAGATCACTGGCCCGCTGCTCTTGCCAACTGGGCCCGCGTCCAGGAATTTTATCTTAAAACATCTACTACCGATTTCATGAGCACCCTTATTTAAATGAATCATAATCATCACAGGAGTGAAAGCCTTTGGCCCCGGTACTCCGGAAACGTTCTCTTGTATTATTTCCTTAGGATGATATTTCGTAATGATTCTTGGGTAATAAATATTATGTTTTACTCCACAGAGACGTGAATATTTCTATGACGTTGACTAGAAAAGGGACTATTAGCCAATTGGGAATTTGTTTAATTTATGTATTATTTCTATAACGACAGATATGATTTGTAAATATGAAGGATAAATGACGTCATATGAATACCCGGAGCACATAAATATCACACTGACTCATCAACATCCACCTTTTTTTTCCCGTCTTGTCAATGTACACACCACGCAATAATTTTGTTGATTATTTACCGTCCTATTATTAAGGCTGCTGTATACTTACCCTATTGGATTCGCTCACCTCAATGTTACACCTATGCGGAAAATGTGTCCACTATTGACAGCTACATAAATGCTGTTAATCCATCTACATAAATGGCGATAAAAAAATAGAATTTTAAGATAGCTCGAACTTTTCTGCACCTTACAACAGGATACATTTTAGAAATTTCGACAACCAAAGGAATTTAGGAGCATTTGAAAAAAACATCACACCAGATTTCCCCCTCCCCCCAAATCATTTAAATTAAAAAATATTATTTGCATTTTTTAAAAATGAAAAATGCCCCCAGGTGTCAAATTTATTTCTCTATTACGGAGTACAATAAAAAAATAAATTCAGGTAGTCTCCTTTAACGAAACTACCAAGTGTTATTAAAGTAGGATTACTTATCGTTGCTTACCTCTTTTGTATATATATACACTCATGGACAAAAAAATTAGCGCAGCAAGAAATAATTGCGGGATCGTAACGAAACTTGCAATGGAGGTACATGTCAGGGATATGCAAATGATTAGAAATGCAGCGTGATTGCGCCTTACGTATAGCCGGTAGAGGGCGTTGAACATCGTACTCTGTGGAGTATTAAAACAGGTAACCAAATCTTGTTTGAGTGTGCTGAATCATTTACAAAGGAAGAGCTGAGATAGACATGCCATTACGCCGTGTTCGAAGACAATATAAGCAGTTGTGGCAGTTTGAGAGGGGGAGAATCGTCGGGATGATGGAAGCTGGGTGGTCAGCTAGGTGAGTAGCTCGTCAATTAGGACGCTCTGATTATGTTGTGAGGAGGTGTTGGGACCAGTGGACCCGAGAGATGTCATATACACGAAGACCAGGCTCAGGACGCCCTCGACAGACCAGTCGTCGAGAAGACTGCCATATCGTAAGAAATGCACGCGTACAGCCAACTGCTTCATCGGCCGCCATCCACGCACAGGTAGCACCTTCACTACGGGCCTCTGTGTCTTCTCGAACCATACGAAGGCGCCTGGCTGAAGGACAGTTGGTATCGCGGCGCCCATTACGTGTGCTGCCCTTGACGCCCACCCATCGACGCCTCCGTTTGGAGTTTTGCCGCGCGCGAGGAAACTGGACTGCAGCGGAATGGAACCAGGTCGTCTTTAGCGACGAATCCAGATTCAATCTCGGCAGTGATGACAATCGTGTTCGTGTGTGGAGAGCCCGTGGTGAACGCTTCAATACTGCCTTTGCTGTACAGCGACACATCGCTCCCACAGCTGGTGTGATGGTATGGGGTGCCATTGCCTACAATACACGGTCACCCCTAGTATTGTTCCGTGGCACCATGACAGCCCAGCGGTATGTTCATGAAATCCTGCAACCACATGTGTTGCCACTCATGCAACGGCTCCCAGGAGCCATTTTTCAACAAGACAATGCTCGGCCTCATACGGCAAGGGTGTCACAAGACTGTCTCCGCACTGTTACTACCCTTCCTTGGCCTGCCCGATCCCCAGATTTGTCTCCAATCGAGCATATCTGGGATCATTTGGGACGACGAGTTGGGCATCCCACGAGTTAGAGCGAACTAGAGGCAAGGTTACAGCAAATATGGAACGAAATGTCTCAAGACATCATACAGAACTTGTATGACTCAATGCCCGATCGTATCGCATCGTGCATTCGCGCTAGAGGGGGTCCAACGGAGTATTAACTCCTCCGTTCTTTTGCCTTTTTCTCTGAAATAAATTATCCTTTTTCTTTGACTTTCTTATCATTTACTTATATCAAAGTAGTCATTACGTATGTAAAATTTCGTTTCATTTTAACGACTATTTCTTGGTGCGCTAATTTTTTTGTCCATGAGTGTATATATATATATATATACTATGGGCTTCGCCCCTAGGCTCGCTTTTTGTACGGGACCTTCGGCCCCTAATTAGGCTTACTCATAAAAAGGCTTAATAAGGTTTAAAAGGGAACTGTTAGGGCTAATAGCGAGATTCATAGGGGTGATTCTCGGGCAGTGTAACAGCTTCCATCCATTTACTGTTGACACTCTTATGCAAAGGGCTTTTCATCACTGTTGAATTATCAGCTTTAAAATTCAATTTAAAATTCGAAATTTTAGGATAGAGACTTGAAATGAAGTTTATATGAATAAGAAAGCTTTCAGCTTCCAGATGATGTAAATATTTTCTTTGTAAGATAAAAACTCGAGGAGCATCGATATTACATCCAAATATGGGACGATATTTCTTGAAAAACCGGGTTTCATTTTTTAATGAAAATATTAGTCTGTTTTAAAATATTTTCAAACAAATGAGGTCTAGTTTGAAAGAGAAATGTCAAGAGATTGTAAAAAGATCAAAGAGATTGTAAAAAGATCAAAATTCTACGATCATTTTTTGGCGAGTTATCGTAATCTGAAAATGAAAAAGGCAATATTTCCCCACAAAACATAAAGTCCGACGAAGATGAGACATGTCTTACTTTGGTCCCCCATTTTTCTGCATCCATTGGTATCGCTCTCGACCCCATACTCCCAGCAGTTTCGGAGGAGATAGCGTGACAAACTTTTGACAGCGACGGCAGCGGGAGTTACTTAATTACCACGTTTTTATTAACTCGCTTTCTTGTTTGTGTGTTTGTCCAGTACAAATCTTGCAATCGATTTTTAACTAACTTCCCGACTAGCTAGACATTTGAAACTTTTAGAATACCCCAGAACACGATGACAATGCATTCTCTTAATACTGTTAGCCATCTTTAAGCAGATTTGAATTCAATTTCAGTTAATTTTGTTTTGTAGAATGGTGCAGCCATCTATCGGCCGGGATGGAAACGAAAAGTTAAACGCAATTACGCATTTGATCATATTCTTTCAAGTTGATGGGATAATTCATCAAAAAAATTTTTTAAAAGTATTTATTAATACATAGAATTGTCAAGTTTATATGATTCAACAGAAAATTTAAAAACGTGGTATATAAAAAGTTCTTTTTATCTTGTAATTATTATTTTAGAATAGAGAGATATATGTCAAAATTTTGACTCATTTTAGTACTTTTCTGTTTAAATGCTTACTGCTTGCCCAAGCCATACAGACTGGGTTTGACGCGCTGCCAAAATTAAAATTCGCGACGATGGATGGTTTTAGAGTCTGAAATTTTGCTTTTCGAGAACCGTTAAGGAGGAAAGTAATCCTACGTTAAAAAAAAAGTTTCAATCCAAGGCGGCCATCCTTGGATACATTATCTCCATGGTTAACATTGAGGGGGGCGAATCCAATAGAGTTAGTACACAGCAGCCTTAACCATCGATACCTATTTCCTTTTTCGGCTTCTGATTTTTTAACGCGACTATCTTTAAGCGGCGCCTATTCGACCCTACACGGCTACTTTTCGAATTCGACTATCTCGCTGTAAGCAGACTTTGCTCAAATTCAAAGTAAAAGGTCTTTCAAGCGAACTTTTTATGTGTGAAAATTTTTTTTTTGAGATATAATTCGAATTTTAAGAATATGGGGAGGCCTATCATTCTAAATTCCTCCCGTCTACGGCTTCCATTAAATTTATTTTTTTTTAAAACAAAAACTGGTGATTTAAGAAAAGACTCAAAAAACAAAGAATGCTTCAGTACAAATCAGATTTAAAGTGGCAACAATATGCAACAAAATTCTTGATGCGTCAGGTGGTTGGTATACCTGAAAACCTTACCTAAGGCATCTAGCTCTAGCAATAACTCGATACTAAAATGGGTAAGGCGTATTCATTCGCAGAAAAACCTTCGGGCCATTTCAAACCTTGCACCGTCAGGAACATGTACAACTATTTGCGCCAACTCATGTACAACTCATGTACAACTATTGTATAACTCATGTACAACTATTTGCGCCAACATAGCTTGGCGTAATGCGAGCAGTCCATGATGGCAGTGTTGCCAACCTCTATGAAGCGCCTCCCCCTAGCGCCATCTCGAAATCCCCCTGTTCCCCCCTAACACCAACTTGAGATCCCCCTAGACCTTTCTAAAGGAAATTCTGGTTCCAAATAGGCATCCTGTTTGAGAGATAAATTGAAATAAATAGAAAATACACACTTACATAATGAAATTGAGGTTTATTTTCATTTGACATATGTATGGAAGTTATAATATAATAAATAAAAAAAAGCGTCTCGATTGTAGAAAATATTAAAAAATGTTCCCCCTAGAAAATGCCCCTAAAAACACCCCTTTTCATCTAACTTACCCCCAAATTTAGGGGGAAAACCCCCAAGTTGGCAACACTGCCATGATCCGATTCGTCAACTGTGGCAATCCATTTCACTTGTGCATTGATAAATGTAAGAGTTGTCCATGTCTGGGTGCGTTAATTCTGTAGATCAGAAAGTCTTTCTATGAGGTCAGAGAGGGTGGGAAAAGGTACGACCCCATCAGATGTCAGCCTAAAGTGTGATGGTAGCTTATTTACCGGCAGGGATTCGGTCCCGGAGGTGCACTAGTTGCTGTGTCAGGCCCCGTCTGGTGCATTGGAAATATGACACTGGAAATGTAACAGTTCTTACGATTCACAATCCGATTTTGCCAGAAATAAATGTTTCAGGATTCTTAACTTAAAATACTCCATTCGCTGCAGGCGTTATTGTATAATAGAAAATTATATTATACTATTTGGGCAAAAAACAGATAGAATGAAATCCATAAAAACAATCATCCGAGAAGGCTGAAATAACAAGTTTATTTTCTAACATAATTCTCATACAAAAAGCGTAACTTAACACGAAAATATACAAAATTCACCTGTATATTTAGTTTCATAAATTCATCGTCAACGTCTGCTTACGATGCACTACCACAGAGACTGCATAATACATGTAAACTTGAATTTTAAATAGTGATTTATTAAAGCATTATAAAATGCCATAACTTGCTTTTTTTTAAAATGAGACCTTGCTTTATTTGTTATGTATTAATACTTGAATTATTTATTGGATGAAAGGGTATTCGTTAAGATCGACATTTCTAATTTTCAGGAATCAATGTTTCAAGATTCATAATTTTAAATACTTCATTCACTACAGGCACTTTTAAGCATGAGAGAAAATAATTCGAAAGTAGGTAAAATTGAAATCCGTAGAAACAGGGAGAGCACCATAAAAAAAAAAAAACTAAAGGCATTGTTTCGTTGTCAGTAGTGCCAACAATGCCAAAAGACAATGACTAGCTTTTGCATTGTTTAATCATTAAACTAGGGAAAGTATTGTAGTAAACTAACTGTAAATAGTGAAGGAGTAAATTAAACACTGAAAAAGTCCATAAAACGAACTCTGTATGGATTGTAATGCAGCTCTCATTTTTAATTACCTCGTAAAATATTTTTGAGGTATCAGTTAACACTAGATTCTGGTTAGTCATTTATCTTACCAAAACTCTGTGGAATTAATGTAAAAGTCATTGCGAAAAATTCGCAAAAACCTCATCGTAAAAAGTTGGGGACTGTTTTATTTCTTGCAGGTAATCGGACTCGACGAACACGATGCTTGTGTCGTTCCATGTCGATACACGTTCCGGATAGATAGACCATCTTCCAATTTTATTTAAGACAGACATCTCACGGGTGGGCGAAGCTTGTTTGAATGGCACAGCCAGAATAAGTTCCGAAATATCGAACAGGGCTTTGAAAGCATGTTTAAGGCTAGACTCGTGTAAATATTGGTGGAAATCATACACAGATTTTTTCGAAAAAGCACCGTGGGACCACAGCAGTTCCATTTCATCATTCAGTGTCTGCTGTTCACCGAAATCTATATCATAAAGTTCCGTAAGGTTATGTAAATGGTGAGTGGTACGTTCATACCATCCCTCCTCTTCGAAATCAAAGACTCTACAAAACTGAAATTTATCTAATATGCTGTACCTCGCTTCAATTTCTTCGGTCACCCGTCTCATAATATCATTAAACAACGGAATATACTCGGATCCCTTCTGATCGTGCACTTCTCCGCCGACTTTCTCCACTGCATCGGCAAATAAAGGTTTGAAATCTATATTCCTCATCAGATTGAGATTGTTTACAAGTTCGGGCACCATCCCCTTGCCAAAATTCCTCTCGGGTACGTCACTACCCAGAGCTGTACTCAGGTGAGAGGTGAGCTTGAAAATTTCGGTAAATAAATTAAGGAAAAACACGGCCATGAAATCTTTAAGATATTCTCGAAATCCAAATGCTTTCGCAATATCGCCAGCATCCCATTTAGAGTGATTTGCAACAACAGAGTCGAAGAACAGGACAAAATGCTGTCGATTCTCCTGCACGTAAGTCAGAAATTCGGACGTTACGAACCAGTTGTCGGCACATCGTGATTTAACAAAGATACCTTGGAGTCTGTTTTCAGGCATGAAGTCGTTAAAGGCTGTACAGAGCTCGGAATTTTCACAGAAGTAAGCTTCCAGAGCCGTCATGGTTTTGAAAAAGTGTTCGCATTTAGGATCAGTAGATACACACTTTTGTAAGACATAAGCAATGATATGTGAATGCCATGGTACAAAGGTACAATGCTGGACCTCGCTTTTCAGTTTTCTACACAAAACATTTATCTCACCACTAGGTAGTATAGCTCCGTCTACAGATACTGCAATACACTTTGTACCAATATCGAATTCGTTTACAAGACTTTTAATATGTCCGTAAATAGAATCGACTGATGCACTGCTAAATAAATGAGTGAATCCCAAAAATCTTTCTTTTACCGTTCCATCTTTAACGTATCTTAAAATCGATGAAATTTGCGTCTTTACGTTGGAGTGTTGACTAAGGATTAAAGAAACGTATTTGGATGAACCAATTTCTTTGGCGATATTCGATTTCACGACTTTTGCAACAGCGTTCACTATTCTGTCGACCACTTCTGGAGACTTTTTCATTAAGTTGATGGCATATTCTGAATGAGATTTGTTGAGACTGTCATATTTTCGCAATAACACTGTTGTTTTTATGCAGTTTTCTACTGCAAGTAAGTTCGGAGCATAGTCATATTTGTTGGGTGGCTGTTGTACGGCCACAAGGGTGCACACGACATCTGTCAGGCGTTTCAAGGCTCCGGGGCTCTCAACAACAGTCTGACCTTTTTTCGTTTTCAAGTTTTGATTGATGAAGGTTTGTAAAAAGAACATCGCTTCGATATGTTGCGGGGACTTTTCATGTTTAGGTGCTCCTCCTCTAAGCACGATCTCATCCGAAACACCTATTTGATTCCACCGTCCGGGAGGCTGAAATAACAAACAAGGCCAACAATAGAAGCTTCGAGTAGTAACAGACGCGGTCAACCACTCTATTTCGTCATATACTAACTGCGGCGAGTTATTCACATCTCGACAACGCCATATCAGTGTATCATAAGAACTTCCTTCATAATTTGTCGTACTCATTTCATTATCTGTTAAGGCTACAGACATATTTAAATGTGGTTTGGGTCTACCATCCGAGACTATCCTCTCTTTGTCTGTTTGACTACGAGATGCAAATGGCGCGGCGAGCAAATCGTCCACTGTTATCTTCATATCTATAGACATATCGATCGCTGAACTGGTTAAAAAAAAAAGACACTATAACAAAAAGCTAAATCTAGGAAGTTGCAGTTGAATCACATTCAGTTTGGACATGAAAAGCCCTTCTATCAATCTCAGTCACAAACGGAAAAATTACGAAGCACGTGCAGCACTCGTTCGATCCGAGAGAGAGAAAACACGTTGGATTCTTCATTCCCCCCCCCCCCCCAGAATGTGGCACACACCCGTGATGACGTAAGCAGCCGACGCACGTGAGAAGGAAAGAGAGGGAGAAAGCAGATCGCTCATTAGGAGAGCACTAGCCTGAGCATGACTGGTACAGCCATCTATCGACTGACTTAGAAACTAAAAAGTATTTTTCTTTAAAATTAAATTTCTTCCAGTAGTTTGAAAAGTTGATTGATTTAGATATTTTTCTGGTAAATTTATCTAGTTTTAAACTGGGAGTCAAGCTTTGCTAGTAAACGGGTAGACTAGCTCTTTTCCAACTGCATGGGACAATCAGTCAGAAGTGATAAATTTTGAGAGCCGATAAGGAAAATTTAGAAAAAGTGCCAAACAACGACTTTTAAATTCTGAATTCATAGCTACTCCATAGCTGATTTTATTCATGTATTGAAAGATATAAATAACAAACTCTAGAAAAGGATATATTAATAGTTTCAAAAATAGCCATGGGATTCAGTGTAGTATGACACTAGAGGACTACAATGGAAATCGCTACAAAGTGTTTTGTTTTATTATTGAGAGACTAATGCGAGGAGCAGCGGTGCGTAAACTGTGGGTAACGAAATTAATTGCAGGGGTCGCGGATAGTTTGAAGAAAATTTATGTCGTATTGAATCAGTGGCGTAGCGAGCATAACTGGCTCCCGGGGCACGACACCCTTTTGGCACCCAACCTCCCCCTCCCCCGAGAAACATTAGTTATATAATATATAATTTGTCTCCGGGACCATTTGGCGCCCCAGGGACCATAGACCCCCTTGACCCCCCTCTCGCTACGCCACTGTATTGAACAATATAATTAAAAAATTTGCTAAAAATACGCTAGTAATTTTCAAATCATGTTATTTTTTAATTTTATTTTTCGTTAATTTTTACCGAAATGAAACACAAACGCATATTAATATTTAAATGTGAAATTTTTGGTTACGCGAGATTTACCAAAAATAAGTGCAGAACGTAAGAGAGATATTTTAACGTAGGATTACCGTTCCTCAATAACGGTCCTTCGGAGAGAAAAAAAATTGTCCTGCGTCGCGAGTTATAACTTTGGCAGCGCGCCAAACCCAGTAGCAGTAAACAGTTAAACGGAAAAGTACCAAAATACGTTAAAAAAAAAAAAAGAAAGAGGTAAACAAACCATAAGTAATCCTACGTTAACCCTTCAGCGGGCACGTCCGTGTACAGAGCGCAACATTTTCGTAATTTTGAATAGTTTGTTTTTACATGTAAGGTTTGAATGTTCTAAGCAGTTTCTATTTATAGCTACACCCGTTCTAACGCAGGCATGATTTCCTGACCCCTGTATTCCTTTCCATTCATTGTTAGTCGTAATTTAACCGTGGTAAACCAGCGATTATATTGGGTTATAATACGACAAAAGCAGGTGTTGATGTAGTCCATCAAATGTGCAGCTATTACACGGTATCCCGAAAATCACGAAGATGGACAATCTCTTTGTTTTTTTTTTTAGGGTTTTGGACATAATAGGAATCCATTCGCAAGTTGTCCTCAGATCCAATAAACCGGACAGTTTTTGAAATAAGGCGTTTGTATCTGCACTCTTTGGCCTTTAATTATAAATATATCTCAATATTATCAGCATTTTATATCTTGTCATAAAACGCAGAATTATTATTTTCAATTTCGAAACAAAAAAATGTCATTACAAAAGAAAAAAATCAAGGTTGAAAGAGACGTTGCACTTTGTAGCACACGCGCCTTCTGGTGTTCCAAAAATTAGCGCGCGGGCTGAAGGGTTAATAACCCGCGGTAGTTTCATTAGAGGAGACTACCTGAAATATTTTTTAAAATTATTACAGTAGAGTCCCGATAATCCGGAATGATTCGGGACCAGACCCTTTTCGGATTAACGGAAATCATTCTTAAAATATGCTTAAATTACATAACAACATGTGATGACAAATATTACATATTTCGGGTGATTACACAGTTTATTTTATAAGGTCTGTCTAAACATACCAAACTCCGGACGCAATGGGTGATAAGAGAACGGAACACTGCCTAGTACAGTACAGTAGAGTAGAGTGTAAGTTGTTCGTACAGTACAGTCTAAGATTTTTGACGATCAGTAGATTGTTGAAATTGGATTTGAAGGAACCTGTCAACGTTTCAGACGGGAGTGAAGGTGAAGCAGACGGTGATAGCGAGCAGAGGGTATCTCACTCAGACGCCGCATCAGAATTTGATGTAGCGCTATGTAATTTGGCATAATTTGGCTCCAAGGGAGGGGAATTCTCTTTGACAAAAAATAAATAAATAAATAATAATAAAAAAAATTAACAGATTTATTCAAACAAATGTAGTTCAGTAATAATTAGTTCAGTACATTGTATAACTTTGAATTTTCTTGTAATTTTCAGAAATATACTTTATATTTCTAAGAATCACTGTGCTTTTATTGTAACCTTAGTTTTGACGTTTGGTTTCGGAATAAGCGGACTTTCGGATAACCGAAGTTTGGATTATCGGGACTGCACTGTATTATGCAAAGTAAATATATACCCAAAATTTCCAGTTACTAGATTTTTAAAATAGTTTGCCAAAATGTTTTTCTTTTTCTATTTTTTTGTTAATATTTTCATTTTTTTAAAATTGTTACTACTAAAAAATTTTCATTGGGGGGGGAGGGGGGCAAGTGATATTTTTATTTAAAGAAAATGAGTCGCAGTCGTATAAATTTTGTGCACCACTGGCTTAGAGCATGATTGTTTGATGTGAGGGTAGTCCATTCATCCCCGGCTATCTTTCGGACGCGAGAATCCTTATTTTAAGAAGAGAGAGTCCTTAATTCCACTTACCATTTATTTTAAGTGGGCCTCGGTAATATTTTTACCATGTTTTTATTAACTTGTTTTCTTGTTTGTTTGTGTGTGTGTTTGTCTAGTACAAATCTTGCAATCGGTTTTTAACTAACTTCCCGACTAGCTAGACATTTGAAACTTTTAGAATATCTCAGAACACGATGACAATGCATTTTTTTAATACTTTTAGCCATCTTTAAGCAGAATTAAATTAACTTTCAGTTAATTTTGTTTTGTAGACTGGTGCAGCCGTCTATCGGCCGGGACGGGAACGGAAAGTTAAACGCAAGTTAACTTCCAATTAACTTCATTTCCTTTCAAGTTGATGGGATAATTCATCAAGAAAATTTAAAAAAAGTATTTATCAATACATAGAATTGTCAAGTTTATATGATTCAACAGAAAATTTAAAAACATGGTATATAAAAAGTTCTTTTTATTTTTGTAATTATTTTGTGTTTAACCCTTCAGCGGGTGCGCTAATTTTCTGAATACCAGATGGCTCGCGTAGCACAAAGTGCAACGTCTTTCAACCTTGATTATTCCTTCTACAAAAAACTTTTTTTTATTCAAATTGATAATAATGATTCTGCGTTATATGACAAGATATAAAATGCTGATAATATTGAGATATATTTATAATTAAAGGCCAAAGAATGCAGATACAATCGCCTTATTTCAAAACTGTCCGGTTTATTGGATTTAAGGACAATTTGCGAATGGATTCCTATTATGTCCAAAAACCTAAAAACAATGAGACTGTCCATCTTCGTGATATGCGGGATACCGTGTAATAATAGCTGCACATTCGATCGACTCCATCAACTCCTGCTTTTGTCGTATTGTAATCCAGTATAATCGGTGATTTACCACGGTTAAATCACGACTCACAATGAATGGAAAGGAATACAAGGGTCATAAAACCATACCTGCATTAGAAATGATGTAGCTTTAAATAGAAACTGCTTAGAACATTCAAACCTTACGTGTAAAAACGAACCATTCAAAATTACGAAAATGTTGCCCTTTGTACACGGGCGCGCCCGCTGAACGGTTAACCAACCAAAATCTCGCGGCACACTGTTTGGTCATCACCGATTTAGATAATTCTTGATTTTTAACGTTTTCTGTATGTTCTTTGTTGCGCATGTAAAAGGCACTTTTGGTTTGACCAATATTAAATATACTTTGGACTATGTACCTTTCGGTGGCCTCTTTGGTTAGAAATGTTAATCTGGCCTGAGCAGAATGAGCTCCAATCAAATAATTCAATGGATGGGAATACAGAGGCTGTTCACACATTTTTTAGACGATGTATATTGTATTCACAAAACTAAATTACATAAAATTCTTGTGTTTTAAATGTTCTATTTGACATCCCTTATTCTCAACTATCTTTCGACACCGCAATTTCCAGGATAATAATAATGCATTTTGAAGTGTCAGAAGAGGTATTCTATCCCATTCCTTCTGAACAGCTTTCCAGAGTCCTGTAAGGGTTTTGGGACGACGTTTGGATAATGCAGATTTTAAAAGTCCGAAAGCACAAAAATCCATAGGTGATACATCGGGAGATTTAGTAGGGATATCAGTGAAGGGTATGGGCTTGATACCAGTTTTTTTGTTCCATTTTTTTTACGAAATTTACAGTGTATTTTGATGTGTGACTGCTAGCTTTGTCCTGATGGAGTCTCACAGATTGATGACACTGTGGGTAAAGCGATGGTATTTCGTTCAGAAAAATTGCCGATAAAATATGTTCCTGATAGTATTTGGAGTTCATCTTGACATTTTTTCCACTCTTTATTTTTAACTTGCCATTATAAGAAAACCAGCAACAATCATGAATCTCTTAGAAAAACTTTCTTTCGATTCTTTGAACCATGTACCTAAATTTTTTTCTCCCCTTTTATGATAATAAATGGCTCTTTTTTTGTTGCAATCATTTAAATACACCCATGATTCATCTGTTGTGACAATTGTTTTCCATTTTTCTTTGGATAAGTGTTTGTCATATAGAATTCTGCAGCGTGTCCTGTGTTCAGCGACATGATTTGGAAGAAGACTATGCACATTGCGTTTTTTCGCTTTCTTAAGATTTAAACCAACGTTTATCATTTTGTTTACAGTGGACACCGAGCATTTTAATGATTTTGCAACTGTCCTTTGACTAGGGGGATTTTCTTTTAACATTAAATTACGTACCTTTGCAATAGTCGAAGATATCCGTTTTTTCCTTGGATACTTGTTTGGAATTTTTGTCCCACTTGAGGCTCCAATTTGACGTTTTTTCCCTTTCTTGTTGACGATATTACCTATCGACGCTTTAGATATCACAAATCCATGACTCTCACATCGTTTTTGGATAACGGAGTATGCATATTTCTCTTCGGAAAGAGCATAAATGTAGCCTTCGAACCACTGCTTTGTTAAAAACGCCATTTTGAATAAAAACAAAACTTTCAAACCGCAGACGATAATTTTGACTTTTAAAAACATAGTACAATTGCAATTATTTCTTTTGCAGCAAACGATTTTTTATTACCGCTTACCAAAATCGTCTAAAAAATGTGCGAATAGCCTCTGTAACGAGTTGATTAACTGTGCACATTATGATTATTTACTTGACTAGAACAGAGCCGTGCTTAGGGGTGGGCGAACTGGGAACCGCCCGGGGCCGCTAAAAATTTAGGGCCGTCATTTTTATTTCTCATCGCAACACTTTTCTAAATGTTACTTTTTTTTTTTTTTAAGAAATCCCTCATTTTTTGCGGTTTCTATAATTCAACTTATAAAAAAAAAAATTTGTTTCGATTTTTTGAAAAGAATCGTAGAAAGAATCTTAATTGATAAACTACCCTTTTGGTTCGAAAAAATTCTCGGTTAGAAAAACATGATTTATCTTCAATTCAGTTTTAGTAAAACCTTGATTATCGATCCTTTTGTTATCAGTTTCTACCATCTGTCAGTCACTACATAGTCATTTGAAGAATTATAAACCGTTTTGTTGGAACCTGTCCGTTTTCTCGGAATAGTTGCAAACTGAGAAAAACGTGAACATATCTTTGTGAACGAATACAAATACCATTTGGTCGAACGTTTGGTCTATTCAAAGCAAACAATAGACAAGACATTTCTCCAGGGAGTGTAAGATAAGTAAGTAAATGCGCTCCAAACCTGTTAGGAAGAAAAGGGTCTGAAGGCTGAAGGAGTGAGGTAAACAAAAAAGGGCTTCTACACTTGTTCTCTCTATCATTATAATGGATTTCCCACTTCTCGAAGAATTGAAAATATTTCAAAGCAGGTAGTACAATCAGTATGCTTTGAATACGGATTATACGCCTGTCCTCCTTGGCACTTATTTCTAATGAAAATGATCTCTCATCCTCTTTGGGCTTTTCACTTATAATAGACAATTTTGCTGCTCAGAAAGCAAGAAAAATTGCTTTATAACCAACAAATCCATACATGTAATACCTCGTTCACACAAACCCAAGTTCGAACCGGAGCTTCCCGCCCCCTGAATTCGCTTCGCTCGGAGCGGAGGTGAACTAGAGCTCCCCTCGTTTAACCCCCCCCCCCCCGGCCCCAACTGAGTTGGGAAACACATTTGGCTGGAAATTTGGCGTTATTTTTGTTCTTGCATACTCAGGAGGCGAGCGGATAATATATATATATATATATACATGCACACATATATATATAGACATATATATATATACATATATACACACATATATGTATATAACAGTTAAGCATGCCTTTACCGGCATGCTTAACTGTTCCTACTAAGTTCTTGGGATTAAGTTCCTCATTTTTTTTCTTCTCCATACAATTATACGCCCATCAGCACCAAAAATATTCATCGGCAAATAAGTCATTATTCCAATAGGTTTGGGGCTTATTTATCATTGATAGTGCGAAGGGAGGCCTAAACTTTCTGTTTTTCTCACTCCCAAAAATTTTTCTATGGGCAGAACGCCCATGTAATCCAGCTGTTCTGAGAACTCGTCAAAAAATTTCAGGTGAAATTGAAGTAGAAAATGTTTCATTGAATTCTGCAGAAACTTTTACAGCACTCAAACGTGAATTTTTCACAAATTTTCTAATTTTAAATCTCTGATCGCGTTTTGTTAACTCTGCCGGACGGCCTTTTCTTACCTTGTTTTCGATCCAATTTTCTTCTTTAAAGCGTTTTTTCACATACTGCACAATAGAATGGGATAAATTAAGTAATTTAGCAATATTCCGAAATGATTTACCACTACTATGATGAAAAATAATCAATTTTCGAATGCTGTTTGTTGTTTCTTTACGACTGCGAGCCATTTTTAAATAATAAATAGAATATTACGGAGTAGGCAAGCAAAAATTAAAGCCAAACGATATTCTAAATGCCACCACAATTCAAAATTAAAAATAAAGCGCCAGAAGATAATTTTAATTATGAATTTATCCGAAAATATTTCAGTGTACGATGACTTTTGTGAGATAAAGTTTTTGTTACTTTTTGATTACTGGTTTCTTAAAAATAAAGTTTTACTATGTTTTCAAAATATTTCATGTAGTTTTGTTAAGAATAGATTATAGATCTTATTATTAAATACCCACTCTGAAATATTAATTTTAATTAATGGATAGACCCCTATTTCATTGAAATTCGTAAGTGTACGAACACTTTTGGGAGCCACTGTATGTATGTATATATATATATATATATATATATATATATATATATATATATCATATTTTTATTTTGAAATTTTTTTAATAAAACATTTCAGGCATTCACAAAGGTAAAGTCTACTCCGAAAAGTAGCCATTAACGAAGTTTTTTTGCCAAAAACAGCGATAATGATCACTGACTGTCTTCCGTGTCACATATTCCTTTCTGGTAACCATTTCTTTGAAGTTCGCTAGAAAACCGCTCATTCGAGCTTCGCGCGAGTCGCCGAGGCGAGCTCTATTACCTCGTAAAACTGTCAGCTGGGAACGTAATTGATGAGCGCTCGCCTCACCTAGCTCGGTAATGTGTGAGCCCGCCATTAGAATTTGCTTTTAACAATTTACATTTTCTATATCGTGTAAATAATTTTTCCATTGTTTCATTATTCATACAAATTGATTAATTTTATATTTTAGTGGACCAATTTTAATTTCATGTATAATTTTCTTTTACGTAGCTAGAAAGTAGGTTTTTTTAGTATCGAAACGGAATGTATTAAAAGTAATAATTAGTAAAATCAGTAGTGGATGCAGTTTTTTTTCGGGAGGGGGGAGATTGGGGTTGTTTTACAAGATCCATTACTTACTAAGTAGAGAAATTTGATTGCCAGTACATATGTTTCGCCCAGGGCCGCTAAAATCCTAAGAATCGCCCAGGGCCGCTAAAACTCTAAGCACGCCCCTGGACTAGCGTATTATGGAGATATAAAAACAAACAAATTGGAAGATATTGAAATATTTACCAAGAACAGAGAGATGGGTCTATTTGAATTCATTGGCGGAAGGTCCCAATAGGGCAAGCTCACGACAAAAGCAAAAAAACCATGTATATAAAAAAAATGTAGAAAAGCACCGGGGAATAGAAACAAAAGTGTCAAGTGCAATGATACACTCTTAGACGGGGAAAAAAAAAAAAAAACGACGAAAATCGGTAGATGTGATGTACATTAGGGTGGGCCAAAAAACCACTTTTATTTTTTTTTTTCGGAAACGGCTAGTTGAAAAAAGTTGTTACACTTATAGATTATTTTTCTTATCTAAGAAAAACCGTAAAAAAATTTTGTGAAAAAATAATATCTTCCGATCGCACATTCACTTCAAAATTTTGGAAAAAAAAGGTTTTTTTTCCCAATTTTTTGAAACCCTCATACGTTTGAAATTTGAAAAGCGCGCCTTTAGGTTGTGTAGGGTAAAGCTAAGAGTACGTGAAAAAAAAATTAAAACCCTTGATTATTCAATATTAACTATTCGCACATTGCCTTAAAAACTAGCGTAAAAGCCGTATTTTGAAGGATTGCAATAAGGCGTTCTTCCACGTTTCTTTTTGATGTAGCCGCATGTAAATGCCCTATTTTTTTGGAATGTACTTGTAAAAAAAAAACTCTGATATGTGTGTGTATCCAATAAGTATAAAGTGTCAGTGTGAAAAAGTCAAAAAGACACCAGTTCTTGAACTGAGATTCATATATCGTCAAAGAATGTACAATTTGGGCAAAACAGGGTCTATAGACGTACTGGAAACACAAAAATTGGAGAAAAAGCAACGTAGAAATACCTTGTTGGCTGATTGCTATAAAATAAACCAAGGTGCAAGTACTTCGAGCGAAAGTGTGTAAAAATGTAAAGAAACCACTGAGCATGAGCAGCCCGAAAATGAACAGGAAGAAGAAAACAATAAAAGTGACGCTGAAAGAGATGATCTTTTTGAACCAGATGAGAGAAAACCTAAAACATCTAAGCCCTGGCAAATGAGGATAAAACGTAAAGCAACAAATCTGGTAAGTGATCGGTATGGGGTATCTGACCGCGCTACAGCCGTGATTACATCTAGTGTGTTCCAAGGCTTCGACATTATAAACGAGGAAGACTTGTCTCATGTTGTCGACAAGAACAAAGTGAGAAGAGAAAAAATTAGTAACATACATCATTTGCAGTCCAAAGCTATTAATCAACCTTTACGTGGTCTTTACTTTGATGGCAGGAAGGATGAGACTGTGGTGATTGAAATGGTTGGTTCTAAACGTTATCGTCGGATCCAAAAACAAAAACATTATTCCTTGGTTCAAGAACCAAGCTCAAAATACCTTTGCCATGTTTCACCCACTACTGGGCTTTCTAAAGACATTGCTGTGGCAATTGTTACACATTTAGCTAAACTGAATATTTTTCTGGAGGAGTTCGATTTAATTGGAAGTGGCGGAACGGGCACTAACACTGCCTGGAGAAATGGTGTCATTCATCAAATCGAGCTAAAGGTAGACCACTGCAATGGTGTATTTGCCTCCTACATTTCAACGAGCTACCATTCAGACATCTTTTCCATCACTTGGACGGAGATAATGCAGGACCATCATACTTCAGTGGTGAAGTTGGTCAAAAAATGAGATCCTGTATAAAACTTCCTGTGCCAGATTTTTTACTTATTGACTGCACTATTCCTAATGCCGACAAGAAAGAGCTGACCAAAGACCAGCTGCATCTCCTAGATATTTCCGCAGTAATCAAATTTGGTCAATGCCCAGCGGATTTGGCAGCTCGAGAACCAGGTCCATTAGCACATTCACGATGAGTAACATCAGCAAATAGAGTACTCAGCCTATTATGTCAGTGAAGAAAACCCCCTCAGATGAACTGAAGCAGCTGGTGTACTTCATTTTGCCCTGTTACATGCCACTGTGGCTCCGGATCAAAGCAAGTGGTTATTTTTCTGAAGGTTCTAAGATTGTGTTTGAGGCAATCAGATTAACACGATACCTCCCTGAACATTTGCGAAAAATAATCGACCCAGTAATAGAACGAAACTAATATTTTGCACACCCCGAAAATTTAATTGTGGCTATGGTTATGAACGAAAGACAGCATGTGAGAGAACTGGGATTACGTCGAGTTCTCAAAGCTCGGGTAAATTGCAAGGGGGAAAACAATTAGAGACTTTAGAGTGCCAACACTTGACTTCAACGCGATCGATTACGTTGACATGATGAAGTGGAATGTTTGTAATGTCACTCCGCCACCTTTGCTAAGGAATGTACCGGATGAAGAAATAGAAGAAATGATCAAAACTGGCAGACTTCAATAGATTTCCATGTCACACCCAAGCTGTGGAACGTTGCGCCAAACTTGTCACCTAAGCTAGCCAAAGTGTGAGCGGTACGGAAGCTAGAGATGGCTACGTAAGAAGCACCCTGTTGTAAAGGTCAGTTGTACCGGAATTTTCTTCAAAAGCTGCCTTCAATGTGTTTGAGTTCAACAATCAATAATGTGGCATAAGAACGAAAGTAAAAAGTGCAGTAAAAACATTTGCAGCAATCTTATGAAAATACGTTTTTTTAAATGGTACTTTTGAATGTTTTGTTTGTACAAAAAATGTTTTAAAGATATATATAAAAATGTTTCCCTGTTTTTTAACACCCTTTTACTATACATTGAGAACTATTGCATTTGAAATGCGTTATATTAAAGATTTTGAAAAAAAAATGCCGAAAAAAATTTATTTTCTTATTTTTTTCAATATTTCAAAGTGAATGCGCGATCGGAAGATATTTTTTTTTCTCAAAGAAATTTTTTTACGGTTTTTCTTATCTATAAGTGTAACAACTTTTTTCAACTAGCCGTTTCCGAAAAAAAATAAAAATGGTTTTTCGGCCCACCCTAATGTACATGTACAGAAAAACAAATGATTGCAATTTGAGAAAAAAACTGGATGATTTATTCAAGAGAAAGAGCTTCGCGAAGTGAAAAAATCAATGCGTTGGTCCACCTCTGGTCCTTATGCAAGCAATTATTCGGCTTGGCATTGATTGATAAAGGTGGTGGATGTCCTCTTGCGGGATATCGTGCCAAAGTTCTGTCCACTTGGCACATTAGATCGTCAAAATCCCGAGCTGGTTGGAGGGCCGTGCCCATAATGCTCCAAACGTTCTCAATGGGGGAGAGATCCGGCGACCTTGCAGGCCAAGGTAACGTTGGGCAAGAACGAAGACAAGCAGTAGAAACTCTTGCCATGTGCGGGCGGGCATTATCTTGCTGAAATGTAATGGCGTAGAATGCTGAAATTAATGTAATGGCGTAGAATGCTGAAATGTAGTGTAATGGCCCAGGATGGCGTGATATGAAGGAAAACAACGGGGCGTAGAATATCGTCGACGTACCGCTGTGCTGTAAGGGTGCCGCGGATGACAACCAAAGGGGTCCTGCTATGAAATGAAATGGCACCCCAGACCATCACTCCTGATTGTTGGCCCGTATGGCGGAAGACAGTCAGATTGGTATCCCACCGCTGTCCGGGGCGTCTCGAGACACGTATTCGCTGGTCATCGGGGCTCAATTCGCAAAGAATTTCATTCCATGAAATTCCGTCGAAACCTGTATGCATATCAATTTGTGTCCAATTCGCATTACCCCTTCTTGATGCTGTTTTTTTTTTTTTGGGGGGGGGGGGGGGGGTCATAGAAAGGTATAAATACAAATGAGAACAACGAGACAAAAGGGTGTGGAAATAATGATACAGGAAGTGATTAAAGTTGTAAATGTGTATAGAAGTAGTCGATTATAAGAGTGATAAAAAAAGTCGTATAAAAAAACTGATATATAAGCGTAATAAAAACAGATCTATAGAAAAGTACAATTCAAGTACAATGGTGACAAAATCATTAAAAGTATAAACAACACTGGATGGGGTAACCTAATCCAGACGACAGTCGAGTACTAAAATTGATATATACAACGATAAAAATTAGTAGATTAGATCAATGAAAAGAAACTAATATATTTTAAACACCGGAAAATGCCAGGGTGAGGCGTTTCGCCCATTGGGTCGTTTAAAGGGAGCGAAGATGAAACAAAACATTTAATATAAAAATTGGCGAGACCAGCACAGTCTGTTAAAGGTACGTTTTGCTTGGAGCGTTTATTGCGATGTTCGCAGAGCACTGCTTAGTATTGTTTTGTATTGTTTCGTTTTTCCTTCGAGCAATTATCGCTCGAGTCGATATTGGCCCTCGATTAGTCCGTCGATTATCGCTTTGCGATCATCGTTATAGTCGCTCCAAGCAAAACGTACCTTAAGGCTCGGTGCACACTAGCGATCCGGTGTCGTTGCGGCACCGCAGTTGCGATCAAGCAGTACATAGAGTTGAACTAATCGACTCACACGGACGACGGCGTCGTCGGTTAGTTCAACTCTTTTGTACTCCTGATCGCAACTGCGGTGCCGGAAAGACACCGGATCGCTCGTGTGCACCGAGCCTAATGTGTGTCACATTGGAAGATCACAGTCACAATGGGAATATCTAGGGATTTATTCACCCTCCGGCAAGTGTTTGTGAGTCATCCTTGTGTGACACATTCTCGGCCGTGTCAGTTTCCGAGGATATAATGGGATCCACAAAGAGATGCTTGATTTAATACGGTGAAGTTTGTTGTTGACATTTAAGTCCCAATCCGAGAGCCATTAATTGAAAATGGGTGATTTAAAACATTTTCAGCCATAGTATCTGCTAGTTCATTTCCAAAAATGCACACGCGAGAAGGGACCCAACAAATGATGACACGGTAGCCATGACATTGTAAGCGATGATGAAGTGTTAAAACAGTAGAGAAGAGGCTATGAGTGATGTTACAGAATTTAAGGCTTTCTAGTACGCTCAAAGAATCACTGTGAATGATAAAATCTTCATTATGGCGATGTGAGATCAAATCAAGCGCTTGTTTAATGCTAAAATTTCTGCAGTAAAAACGGAACAGGATGAGCGGAGTTTGAAGCTATTGTGGTGTCGTGGCTCCGCAACTAAATTTCCCTATTCGAGAGAGGTTGCGTTAGAGAGAAGACAATGGTCGTTCATTAGAGTTAAGCTCTTTTATTACAGTGAGTACAGAAATGAATATACCAACTTTGCAGGGCTACTGAAAGAAACCTAAAAGTACAAACTTTTTTTTCTGGGGCTACATCAAGCATCAGGTGTTTGTTCCACCGCTACCAAATGACGTTGACGAACTTAAGACACGCATATCTGCAGCCTTTCAATGCTGAAAAGAGTGTGGAATGAGTTTTCGTACCGCCTCGATATCCTTCGTGTTACTAAAGGGGCTCACATTGAACACTTATAACTGTGTCGAATTTAAACTTTCAACTGTTAATTTTGATTTCCGGTGAACAGCAAGTTTGTACTTTTAGTTTTCTTTCAATAGCCCTGCAAAGTTGGTATATTCATTTATGTACACACTGTTCTTTCGTTGCTTCGAATTATATACAAGTTATGTACAACACAGTTTCATACAGCATCTAATCGGCCCCACTAGACAATCAACATATGGCGTTATCACGCAGAATAAATAGCAGGTCTGTCGATCCTTCCTCTAGCAATGGCCTTCCGTGCTCTATCTCCGAGCAGCAGTCCCTCTGGCCGTCTCTCGTTGCTCCAAAAACCTCTTCCCTCTTGCTAGGATGTTCTCGACCTTTTAAATACCTTTTGAAATCTTCTCGAACCCTCTAGATTTCTTTTCAGAAACTTCTAGAGGTTAAAATCGAGACCATTCCCACGGTGTTTAATGACATCCGGTATCCTTAATGATGATGCGGACCGGGACAGCGCTACCACATTCGTCCTTGCTAGTGAAAAAGCAATTTTAACCACATTTAACTACTGCTTCCGAGAATAGGCCAGGTGAGTCAAGAGGGGATTATAGCAACGTTGCTACAACTCCCCCCTCCTTAAGAGAAATTTCAGGGGTGAAATTTCAAAAGCAGGTGCAGGAATAATAAGCCCACCTGAAAATTAACCTAGAGAGGTCACATACATAGGCCCACTTTAGCCAATTAACATATTAACTCTATAAAGTACGTGAGTCTAGAAATTACTACGAAAATTCTCGCGTACTCAGTTTTGAAAAGTCTGTCTGATAACAATATGAGTGCGGGTCTATTAATTTCGTATAAAAGCATTTTAATTCGTAAGTTTTTAAGATCTTTTATTCACTTATAACACTTAAAACTTCTTAATAACACATATCAAAAGTAACTTTCTACTATACAATCGATATTCTAATATTAACACAATTTCATCGGAACAAAATGTAAGTGAAACGTAGATTCATATATAAGAGAACAAACACACAACTTACTATACATTTTTACATATTAGCTGAACATGAATCGAAAACATAATATACAAAAATAAATTGTCTAATTTCCTTTCAACAAACAGAACAGTTACACTACCTCAACCCCTTCATTCCTCCTCAGTCCATCCGCGTTTCCATTTAACCTACCCAATTTCGAAATTGCTGGATGGCCCTTATGCAATTCTATCACAGAGATCACCAGTATCTTTATACATCAGCTGGTACCGATAATCCTCTTTCTCCCATAGGCAACTTATCACGTTTCTGCTCTAAGACCATATGAAGGACGAGACCTTGCTCCCATGCATCCAATCCGGAGCAGAGGACGACCAAAGACAGCCCTAGGTCGACAAATTCAGCAAAGCAACTCCAAAATTCATTCCCCGAAATACAGACTACAGGAACATGCTGTGCCAACCAGGAAACAGCCGCCGCGAGAAGCAAGATGTATGACGAGGACATCTTATACATCTTGAGGCAGGGGTGTCAAACTCAAGGTCAAACAAACAAGGTTTAACTATAGGTGGGCCGCAAAAAAAAATCAATATTAATAGAAACGTATGTTTATTTTAAATAATACATTATAATAAACATATATAAAAGAACAGGAAAATTTAATGTTTACGTCCCGACACTTGACATCTATCTTCCTATCTTATTATAATTCTGCGTCGGTTATTTTATTATATATTATTGTGTGCCAATATATTGGCCGGGCCGCAAAAATGTTCGTAGCGGGCAAGTTTGACACCCCTATCTTGAGGGGGAAGACTAACGGACTGTTTTTCTCCCCTCCCACCCACACAAAGACTCTTCTTTTAAGCACCTGTTATGCCACGTGACTATGTTTTCCGTTGTTCGTTCGTGTTAATTCGTTACTTTTGTATCAGCATGTAGAGCGTTCTATGTTGTGCTGTAATTAAATGTTCGTGTGTTCAAACGTTCGTGTTTTAGCATTCTTAGTATGTGGACTTTATTTTAAACTTTTAAAAACCCTCGAGATGATTTTTTGGATAAGAATGTTATATAACTACTAGCGGCCCGGCCCGGCCCGGCCCGACTTTGTCCGGGTTGAACAATTATCTATCTTCAATAACTAGATATTAGGTAGGTATAATTTATTTTAAAACTTCACGATATACCACATTTTTTGTTTCGTTTTCCTGAGGTTTTAAAATAAATTGATTCTCCGCATTTCCTGACCTAGAGAGACCAACATACAATTGTCCATGAGTAAAACAAACTTCCCGTAAGTCAAGTCCAATATATTTGTATGTTTCACTTTGGGTTTGTTGATGGTGATGGCAAAAGAAATTTTTATTGGAAACTAACGTCAGGCACTGAATTGTGTCCGGGGCCACCTGCATGCCGATTTTGATACGATTCGGCCCCATAGCCTATCCACTACAGCAGAGGTGGGCAGACTTTACCAGGGTACGGGCTACTTCTAATTTTTCAAGGTGTTGCGGTCCACCCAGTGGCGTAGGTGTGGTGAGTTAAAAAAAGGTCTACAATATTAATTATAACTTAATAATAAATGCGGAATATGTACTTACCTACATAACTACAATAAAAAAACTTAGGCCGTCTGCACACGGAGCAACTCAAAAGAAACTGATAACCGACTCCAGTCACAAACCAGTCTGTGATGAGTCGTAACCTATGTAATTGAATGGAACCACGCACACGGCGCAACTTGTTACAAACTCGTCGACTGGAGTCAGTTATCAGTTTCTTTTGAGTTGCTCCGTGTGCAGACGGGCTTAGTCTGCATACTGTCCGCCAATCTTGAATATCTCGGTATATAATTACTAACTGCTAATCTTGCACTGGATTCTAAGTGGTCGTATGTGAGCCGGGAACGATATGTTGTCTTAATTATATTCATAGTTAAAAATTCAGATTCACACAGGTAGGTATAGCCAAAGATCGATGTTAAATGAAATGCAACTTTTTTTTAAAAATTAGGATACTTTACTTCGACTATTAAATTCCAAAAGTTAGGGCCTGTTCACGTAGGAGTCCGGTAGCGGAGCGTTAAATGAAAGATGACGTTGAGACGAAAATGAACCAATCATAGGCGTTAAAAATTTCGTTGCTAATCGTTTGGAGGTTTGTCATTGGTTAAATATATTTCAATACTTTAACGCTCCGCTACCGGACTCTTATGGGAAAAGGCCCTTGTTCTTAGGTTCTGAACTGCGAGCTTTTAAAATTGTCATTTTGAAGGAGAAAAACTTCGTTTTCTTCAAGAGATAAAGAGAATATATAATTTATATTTTCAGTTATTTCTTCCAAATCAACATTGCCAAATGGGTAACACATGAATGTAACAATTGGTTCTAGTCAAGTAAATTCTTGAAAACGTCTCTCAAATTCGGAGTGAAGTTTTATTTCATCATAATATTTCTCTTTGTTTAATGTACCTCCATTTTTAAACAGCTCTTCAGAAATATTTTTGAAATTTTTTAGTTCATTCTTCATCAACTGTGAAGATATTAGCTTTAACTTGTTTTTGAAAGTACTAACAAATCCAATCAATTCTATTGTTTGATTTTTTCCTTGCAATTGTAAGTTCAGTTCATTAAGATGGCTTGTTATATCAACAACAAAAGCTACATCCATCAACCAAACGTCATCACTTCAACACACGCTTCATCTTTTGATTCCAAAAAATCATTTACCTCTTGTAGCAGGTCCCTGAATCTTTGTAAAAATATACTCCGACTTAAACAACGAACATCTGCATGATATAACAATTCCCCGTAATCAGATTCGTTTTCTTCTAGTTGGGCCCGAAACATTCTTGTCTGAAAATTTCTTCCTCGAATTGAGTTCACAATTTTCATGCAGATTCCCATAACATGACGCATATTTAGAATTTTACAACAGAGGGCCTGTTGGTGAATAATGCAATGATAAGAAAGGAAATGTGGTAAGTCATCGTCTCTGATACACATAGCCGAAAATCCCTTGACTGTGCCGGTCATTGATGGGGTCCCATCAGTTGTCATCGATACAACTTTATAAATTGGAATTTTTTTTTTCTCCTCTATGTAATTTTTGAAGGCGCAGTAAACATCTTCACCTCGTGTTTTCTTCTTTAGAGGTAATATTGTTAATAATAATTCTGCTACTCATATACTTTGAATATTTTTAAGAATGGTTTTCTAAGTTGAGAAATATCAACCATGTCCGTAGATTCGTCAAACTGCAAGGAAAAGCAAATGCAGTTAGCAATATCTTCGGTCAGCTGATCAGCCAGATCAGAATTCATTTCTATACGGCGCGTGACAGCTCTACGCAAAAGTTGTACGTCTTTAATTGCGGAATTAATTTCATTTTCGTTCTTGAATGAATCAAATAGTGAATCACTGGCTTCCAGAAACGCTTTTTTTTTTTAATCATTTCTCCATCTGCGAAAGGTTTCTTATGTTTTGCTAACACGACTCGCACGAAAAGATGCAACTGTTGCAGCCTTAGAACACAACTTTATAAATTGGATTGGGCAATTATTGTATTGGGTTTAATAAAATATGATTGTTGTCCGATTAATTGAGATTTAAATTCCTTTAACTTTTGTTTACGCAATTCGCTTTTTAACGGAAAATCTATATGAAAACTTCCATGCATGCTTTTGAAATGCCTTTCAGCGTTTCCTTTTTTTGGAAGCGCCCACTTGCATGACATATAGCACACACATTTTGCATTCCCCATTGTAAAGAAAAGCTGTTCTTCCCAGTCTGTATTAAAATTTTATGTTTTTCTTTTCTTAACACTTGTTTTCGACATTGTACCCCTCTTTTAAAATATGACAGATTACTATTTTTACTACAAAAACACAAAATTGTCAAGTTGAATGTTTGAACAACTATGAGCGACTGCTAGACCGTGGACGTATTCAATGCAGCGAGCAGCGAACATACGTGAACCGATGAATCTGTAACCGACGTATGTACTTAATACGTTCGCTGCCGGATCCCGCGCCATCGCGGGACGTGACGTCAAAACGAGAACCCAATCCCGCGGAAGCGCGGGGTGATGTCTCAGTAGCCAATCCCGTGCTATCGCGGGAAGAGCTGATCAACGTTTATTCTCCCCTTCAGTCGGCGTGTGGACATTTGGAAACATTTCTACGGCTGGCATCGCGGTGATCGCTTTTTCCCCCTATAGCGGCAGCGAACGTCTTAAGCGTCATCGTGCGTTTCCAGTGAAGGTACATGTTTCGTCTGCACATTCATCGAACCATTTGCTAAGTAAACACAGTCGCATCGATTGTGAAAAGCCGATTCTCCAGTCTAGCTGGCGTCGGTGTTCCATAAATATGTTTCTTTTAGTATGCGCGTCTTAGGTCTTAGTAAAGGCGGTCACCCCAAAATGTCTTAGCGGTCCACCGGTCGATCGCGATCGACTTAATGCCCACCCCTGCACTACAGAGTCCACACACACACAAAAAAACCCCCACGAAATTAGCACCAAAAATGGCACAAAAATTTCAATTACTTTTTTAAAATTAAAAAATCAAAAATCCAGCTACGTCAGGCACTGAATCGTGTCCGGGGCCACTCTCGTGCCGATTTTGGTACGATTCGGCGCCATAGTCTCGCTGTCAGCGAGGACAGCCACGGAAGCTGTCGAAATAAGCAACTTTCAGGGGCAAAATCATTAAAACATTAATTACAAAAACTCGCCCGATTTTCAAAAAATAATATGCCTATGTTTTAATCTGAACTATCAACTATATATAAAAAATTTCAGCCCAATTGAAGCAATACTTTTTCACTTATGAAGGAACAAACATAGGCCTATTCGAAATAATGAATAAATTTCAGTTTCAATGAAACACTGATTTTTGAATAAAGTTCAATAATCCAAGTTCGATTTACGCAAACTGCGCATAAAATTGTACATAAATTCAAAAACAAAGTTTATAAGTTGAATAAAGTTCTGTAATATTATTCCAAGAAATTTCCAGTTGATAGCCAATAAATTATAAATCTTTTTACCTTAAATGTTCAATAAAAAGCGTAGTTCCAAATGTAATTTTCTTCAATAAACCCTTAAACGTTGCCAATTTCAAAAATCCTTTTTGTATTTATCAATACCTCCTCCACTTGAATCTTTAAAATATTCAATGTTTTACTGATAATTAATGAAAATGTAGTTTGATGTGTTGCTATGATTACTTGACTATGGTTGACAAAGAAAAAATTGTAAAAGGTGAAACATCAGCTCAACATTTAGGCCCCTAACTTTCTTTGTACTGATCAGATATACATAATATATAGCCTATGTCCATCTGGAATAATGTACCTTTCAAATAGAGAAAGAATTTTTCAAATAGGTTCTGTGGTTCCGGAGATTACCCTCCACATACAAAATCCGCTCTCTTTATATATTAGTATAGATATAGATTTTTGTGTTGACTCCGTTGCTAGCGACGATCACTTAACTCTTAAGTTTTTTTTCAGTTCGTTATTTAACAGAGTTTTTCAATATTTACTTCGTTTATACTAACGATATAATAACGATAACAAAATAATAATAGTCTTTATTTTTCTAAGATTTTTTAAAACTTAAAATACAAATGGCATCGTAGATCTTCTAAATTTTATTTCCCGTCAAGTTTCACAAAATGGTAAATGTTTTGACAATTTTTGTAAAGTTTTGTAAACAGAGAGGGATTGAAACATTTAAAAAGACAAAGAAACCCGATACTGATTCAAACGTTTTCGGTTCGAGAGGCTGAAAGGGAAAAGAGTGAAAAATGAAAAAAGTGATCTCATATCACATACACTTTGAGCAACGGCAATAAAAGTTATGGAACGTCTGAACCACCTGGTGTCTCTTTATCGAAGACTTGGAACACCATTCTGGTAACTTATTCAACCGATTGCGCAAGTGCTTCCTGATTGCAAGAGCATCGGCTGCGTCTAATAAGTCCGGATGACTGTCTGAAAATTTACAAAAATCCTCTACAGTAAGATTGGTGAACCTGATATACTCCAGAAGAGAGCCTATAGTGCTCTTCAAGTTCTTTCCGGATTGTATGTTACCGATTCCCCAACGGACTACAGCCGACAGCAACTCAAATTCGGTAATGTGGATCTTGTCCATCTGAAGAATTTCCAGTAAAACGTCGTAAGGGATCCTTGTGAAAAGGTAGGATTTAAACAGCGGCGTTGCATTTTGTGAGATGTAGCCCAGACACTTTTTCTTGACCACCGGAACGAGGAAGAAAATGTCTTGTTGGAAGACTTCCCAAAACTGTGACTCGTCCATTGTGGCTTTGGAAATGTGTTCATCTGCCATTTCCTGCAAGTCGGGTATTAGGTACTTATCGGCGGCCAAGTGCGTTTTGCCAGCAAAAGACACACTCGGAAAAGAAATTTTCTCTCCGTACGCAAACCTACAGGGAAAAATGAAAAATTCCACTAACAGAATTCATGAGGTAGCTTTACCAACAAACAAATACCAAGATAAAATAACTTTGAATAAACTGAGGTATTCAGCTATTGTCAAAAATAAAATAAATTTTCAGCAAAATTTGAAATTATGGATTCCCATCTAATTATAATGGTGTTATATCCTGATAAACCTATCCAAAGTGGAAAACACTTCAATTATACCTAGTCTACCCAGCAACACAAAGCTTGGCCTTCTATAGGTGAGTATCTGCATTAGCTTGCAACTTACGCAGTGGACCCATATAGGTATCAGGAGTTAGTGGATTATTTTTTAGTCCGTATTTCTGAAATTATGCAAGTCTGTATAGTGTTTAGATTCCAAAGAGAATAATCCTATATTTATTTTCATAGCACTGTTTATTATGTCGGGAGAAAACACACACACACTGTTAGTTACTCTAAATTAGGAAATCTTGCGAAATTGCATCATTTACCTGAGAAGAACGTTGAAAACTCCAGGATCGATGTCAACTACGGCAATGTTATTTTTCTTTTCCGCCATAGCTCCATAAAACATGGCTTCGAAGACTGGGCTGCAAAACGCTAGCACATTTTTGTGGGCGAAAAACCACCTGGCCGATTTTCCTTCGCCGACTATGAATTTCACGTCGACGAACAGGTCCCTTTTTCTTGCCTCTCCCCATCGTTGTATGACGCTGAAATTGGACCTCCAGTAGCCTTTAAGGATCGGGGAACTAGTTTTACTAATCAAATCAATCAATATACTTTGTCAATAAAATTAAATTGTGTTGTGTTTTATTTTCTAGCTTTAGGTAATTATAATATTATTCCTATTTCATATTGTGTTTTGCACAATTTTAATATATAAATCCTCTCATTTTTAATTTTAGCTCCGCGGGTATATTCTTCCTCTGTCTCTCTCAAACACACACAGACACACATGGGGGGGATTAATGAGAAAATCACGATACAATTTACAGATATACAGGTAAAAATAATTTAGATAAAAAGAACTTTTTATATACCATGTTTGTAAACTTTCTGTTGAACCATATAAACTTGACGATTCTATGTATTAATAAATACTTAAAAAAAAATTTTTTTTGATGAATTATCCCATCAACTTGAAAGAAAATGAAGTAAATTGGAAGTTAACTTGGGTGTAACTTTTCGTTCCCGTCCCGGCCGATAGACGGCTGCACCAGTCTACAAAACAAAATTAACTGAAAATGAATTCAATCATGCTTAAAGATGGCAAAAAGTATTAAAATAATGCATTATCATCGTGTTCTGAGCTATTCTAAAAGTTTCAAATGTCTAGCTAGTGGGGAAGTTAGTTAAAAATCGATTGCAATATTTGTACCTGACAAACACACAACCAAACAAGAAAGTTAATAAAAACATGATACCGATATATTTATGGAAAGTAAAATCTTTTAATATTAAAGTTGAGAGGAAACATAGAAAGATCAAACAAACACTTAAAGAAATAGTAAGTCAGAATTATTTACCTGAAATTATACCGATCAAATTCTTAAAATAATATCGATGATCGAAGTAACAAGAAATCGATATATGCTTAAAGATGGCAAAAAGTATTAAAATGACTCATTGTCATCGTGTTCTGAGCTATTCTAAAAGTTTCAAATGTCTAGCTAGTCGGGAAGTTAGTTAAAAATCGATTGCAAGATTTGTACTGGACAAACACACACGCAAGCAAACACACAAACAAACAAGAAAGCAAGTTAATAAAAACACGGTAATAACGTAAACGCCTCTTAAAACGGCGCGTTTGCTGCGCTGTATCCAAACCAGGACGATTCCGTCTTCGGTTGGCAAAAGATAAAATACAGTGAAGAAAGAGTATCAGTTAGCACGAGTAACTGATACTCACCCCGAATTCTCCCTCTATTCCAAATTTCTATCCCCAACTGCCATTACCTACGACTCTTAGCCAACTGACCTGCGCGGTTCCTGCTCATCTGTGGTTTTTCCAATTAGACCCGGGTTCTTGGGCTGATTACTGCGCGAGAAGTTGCTGTCTGCTGCGGTCTACACTCGCTGGTGGGGATTCCACTCGGAGGGCCCTAGCAGCAACGTCGGGGCCCCATCCGGTGCAATAGAGTAGTGTCGCTGATACGAGCAGTCGTAAAGTCGGTCTAGTATTAGCTCCTGAGGAATAGATGTGCAAAAATGTCGGATACGCGGGACTTTCAGAAAGGTTCGATGGCTGGAGCGAGGTTTGCTGGTGCTTCTGTTATTAAGGGGACAGTGGACCTTCAAACCTAACTTTTTTTGTTTTGAATGGATTTGATTAAAATTTGAATATGTGATTAGTACCATAGATATGTAAAAGTGGTTAAAATTTAATGAAATATTTATAATTTATGAATTATGAATTATTATATCAAAATTTGGCCTAATTAAAAATGTTCCATGCGCATTTCTTTTGCATATAATATGGTAATTTTTATTTACAGGATACCTTATAGAAATAACAATGAAACTTATTGCTTATTTTAAGCGTTCATTAAAAATATAAAGAGAAAAAAAATAGTGAAAACACCCTTTTTATTACGCAAAATACCTATAAATCGTCTTTTCAAGTACAAAATTTAGAAATTCTGAGCTACGAAGTATAATTGTTTTCAATAAGATTTATTTGATATACAGTTAAGTATATAAAACTTAAATTTCAAAGCAATACGATAATTAGAAATGCGCCTGGAGCAGTTTGAATATTCGTATGACGTGAAAAATTTTTATTTTGAGAAAAACACATTTAAAGTTATTGCTATTAGTAACCACATAATATCTAAATTAAATACAAATGCCTATAACTTGGAAAGTAATCACAGAAATTAAAAATTCTCTTTGCAACACATTCCTATTCGTCCGTAGTTTCACAATTCAATAAAATAAAAAAATCGAATTTTTGGACAAATTTCTCAATTTTGAAAGTCAACTGTCCCCTTAAAAAGGCAGAAATTGTCGGTGTACCCCGAAGAACAGACACAGTAAAGAAATGAGCACGGTGTTGCCTATAAAAGCAAAAAGTGTGGACATCACAAGATGTCAGCGAAGGTAAGGCAAAACGTGGTACGAATTGCACGACGAAAACCGCCGAAAGGCAAATGAATACGTAAAGTAGAGATAATTATGATTCGTAATGACCCTACTTCAGCAATTTAAGTCAGCAATATAAGCGATCTGCGTAAAACTAGCATTTAGAGTCGTGCTGCAATCCAGAAATGTTTCAGCAGAACAAGCAAAGTATTTGTTTGGCGAACACCTTCCGAAGCAAGTCTCCAGTGCCCTGTACTTGCCAAGTACAGGGTGGTCATAAAAAAAAAACTTTGCCGATATATGGACCTCTAGCAGCCGTTCAGTTCAACCGATCGAGATGAGATTTCAGTTATAGTTATTCAGAGGTATGAGCTCGGAGTTTTGTGAACGGCAACAAAGTGGCGCTCACGGTTATAGGTACAGAAACTCTAAATTTTCGAATGGCAACGCCCACTTTTTCCTGTCGCAAAATTCTCAGCGCATGCGAAAACCCTAAAGAGCGTTGAAATGGTAAGTATCACAAAAAAAAAACGGTCGCGTTATGCACGCGCAAAAAAACAGCTCTGCGAACGGCCTACAAAAACACAATCGGGGCGCACGGAGGAAATTTGCATATGACAGAGGCAAGACACCAATCACTGATGACAACAGAGATCGGACAAAAGAAAACTTATTTGGATTACACATTTTCCACATGGGTGCAATCATCGTGTTTTTGTTGGCCGTTCGCAGAGCTGTTTTTTGTGCGTGCATAATTCACCCGTTTTTCGCGATACACGTACCGTTCTAACGCTCTTTAGGGTTTTCGCATGCGCTGAGCATTTTGCGACGGGAAAAAGTGGATGTTGCCATTCGAAAATTTCGAGTTTCTATACCTATAACCGTAACTGTGAGCGCCACTTTGTTGTTAACAGAATCCCGAGCCCATAACCTCTGAATAACTATATCTGAAATTTCATCTCGATCGGTTGAACGGAACAGCCGCTAGAGGTCCATATATCGGCAAAGTTTTTTTATGACCAGCCTGTATAGCGATAGCTATCTTATGGGGTGCTATCTCTTGGCATTGATGGACCCTATAATCGTTCTGACATCAGAAGTCTACAAAACCATTCTGGCGGGATCACATGCTCAGCCACTCATTACGAATATACTAATAAACAGCTAGTAATACAACCATCAAATGCTTAAATATATATTTACCAAACCAATTAAAAAAAAATTCTGGAACGTTGTCATAGAAATAATATCCTTTCAGAGAGTAGTAAAACTACAAAGAGTTCAGAAACTTATAAACACCGATTTTTAAAACCCCATGCTGGAAAGAAGTGCTTGGGATGGTGTAGGAATCTACAGTGAATATTTTGCCTTTTAGTATATACAGCAGTTGGTAGACAACTAGTTTCGATGGTGTAAATTGATTACTGATTGTTGATTGAGGTTGTTTTTGTAGCCGTAGAACAGATACTATCTCGTATGCAGAGCTTCTCCAAGGTTGTTATTTTGTTCGATTCTAGAGCCGCTCTAAAAGTTGCATTTAACAATAAAGCGTGTGACTCTAGACGAATTTATGTACAGTGACTCCCAAAATTGAGGGTACACATTTTTTGTGCATTTCCGACTGTTAAGGGTGAAATTTAAATACAAATCAATAGGCATGTTTTTCTAATTTAGTGCCACAAAAGGACAAAAATTTTAATATTAAACTTCCTAAAAAATCAAGGAATAATAATTTATTAAATAATTGAGGTTTTAAAAGAGGAGCTACAAAAATTAAGAAACAAAATTGAGAGTGCATCTTTTGAATTGATTGTTTTGACTACCTTTAATTATTATAAGTATGCTATAAACATTTACAGCACAGCAATTCCGTAAACAGGCATTTCTATTCCAAAATTAGTATCTACTAGCTGTTAATTAGAAATATAGAATCTAAAGCAAACAACTATAAAGGAGAGAAAACTAGTCATTAATGAAGGCCAATCTTTGTGAAAAAAAGCTAAAACAGTTAGCGAAAGTGTTAATTGCATTCAAAAAGTCGTTGAAAGATTTAAAAATGGCACATTAGAAAATAAAGTGCCCTCCCTTTGGGTGGTTAAAGCGAGTCCGAAAAAGACTATTGAGCTCAACAGTAGACAGGAGAATTTTACATCAAATAAAGGTTGATCCTAAAATAAGTTATCCAAAAACTGCTACAAGTACTTCTAGAACTTTGACCAGTTTCAAGAGAAACAGATTTACCCAAAGTCTATAGAAGAGCTAGTTATAATGGCAGAAAAGGTTAATAAAAGACTTTTTTTAGTGAAAGGTATAGAGAATCGATTACAGTTTCCAAAGGATCGCATTTAAAAGCCCAAACAGTTTTGGAATGAAGTTATTTTTAGTGATGAAAGCAAGTACAATGTTTTTGTCAGTGATGGCCGTCGTATGGTGTGGCGCCAGGCAAACATTGTTTTCGATCCGAAAAATTCAATTCTAACCAACAAGCATGAAGGTGGGTCAGTAATAGTTTGGGGGTGGTATGGCAGTAGCAGGGGTGGGAAAGCTTGTATTTATTGATCGAACCATGGAAAAGATGGCATATCATGATAAACTGAAAAAACACATTTGAAGGATAGTACTGTTAAATTGCGATTGGGATAAAAGTCACATTTCAACAAGATAAGGATCCCAGGAACACAGCATATATAGTAAAGCAATGGCTGTTGTATCATTGTTCACAACAGCTTAAAACATCATCAGTCTCCTGATTTGAATGTTATCAGGAATTTGTGGTCCAAATCTTGAAAAAGCTGTACAAAAGCACCACACTACCTGTGAAGAATATTTGAGACTTCTATTTCAAGAGGAACAGGAGAAATTTTCTGCCGATACAACTTAAAATCTTGTATAGACAATGCCACGATGACTATAGGCAGTCATTAAAGCAAATTGATGAGACTAAATATAGATTATTTTTTTTATTTGATATGCAAGAAAACTCTTGACCTGACAAAATTGAGAGTACGTGCAAGTACTTGCACGTACATTGCACGCATTTCCTTGCCTTTATAAGTTGGTGTAACGATGAATTTCGTTAGTTTTTATTTTAATACTACTCACTCTAAATTAAAATTAATTTTAATGTGTAGTATAAAATTCAATAATTCTTGCAATTCCCTTCATGGTTTCAGTCCACTATGTTAATTCTTAGGCATCTTAACTATACTGTTTTAATTTTTACATGTACCCCCGATATGTGGGTGGTCTACAGAATGTGGAAATAGGTGGTCTACAGAACCTATAGGTGATCTACAGAAAAAGTGGACCACCTATAGGTGGTCTACAGAATTTTCAATTAGTTAAGATAAGCCTAAAGCCTAATTAACTCAGTGGACTGAAATCATGAAGGTAATTAAGAATTATTGAATTTTAGATTATGCATTAAAATTAATTTTAATTTAGAGTAGTATTAAAAACTGTAGCGAAATTCATCGTTACAGTTATTTTTGTATACTCGAACGTAATTGTTTTATTTACGAGGAATGATGAACATTGTTTTGACGCGTCTATTCTAATCAAGTTCGACTGTTTTTCCCTATTTTATGACTTTTCTCCATTCACATGTGACTTTTCAAAGTACCCTCAATTTTGTGAGTCACTGTATGTAGAATATTACTAAACTCTTTAGCTCATTCCATAGTGCTGCAGTGGATCCTTGTTCACTGGTGTAGAAGCGAATGAAAAGGCGGACCTCTTAGCGAAGAAAAGTACCACTATCCTACAAAAGCCAAATTCACTAATGAACTTCTATTCTGCCAAATTTTAATTGAATTGGAACTTCGAAAAAAATATATACAAACTGGTCATGACCAATAAAGCTAAGGGAAGGGCTTGGGAGTGTCTTGCAGTTTCAAGGTCTCCAATTCCGGATTTTCCCAGTGATTCTACAGCTGCTCTGTTTCGCCTTTATCACTGGACACGATTGCCTCAATACCCACATCCTTTGAACTTGATTTAAAGACTCGTCTAACTATTGTACTTTATTGAACTCCGACACATGAATGGTGAGCATTCAGACACGTGCACTGCACTTAACGGTTTTGGTTTTATTGTTCAGAAATACAGGGAAACGAGAAGGCTTGATCCTCAAACGCCCGGCATTTGTAAATAAATTTAAAAAACAACGAACATTGAGATTTAATCAAATGATACACTTCATTTAAAAATCACGTTGTCCACTGAAGGATTTAAATAGACATTCTGTATCAGTACGCAGAATATGCAAATTACTTGAAACAGTTTCGACATTTTAAAAAGATAGAAATAAACTGAAAGGATGGTCGCACTTCGTAATGAAATTTCCAACTGAATTACGGGATTTTTCGAAAAATATTTACCGATCAAATTTTGATAAAAACCAATTCCAATAAATCTTATCCTATTCCAGGATAAAACTTTACGGAAAATTTAACAAAATTGTTTACATTCCTAAAAAGATTTTAAGTTAACGTATACCTGTTTTCTAAGTGGAGGGAGATTTTGTTGTCTTAAAGAAAATCAGAAGGTTCAGCAGCTATGTAAGGAATATAAGAGGAATAAATAAATAGATCGACGAAAGTACCTATACATTTTTGTATCTCTCAGATAAAGGATTTCTCGTAAAATTTACGAGAATTCAGACTCAAAGATCGTGAAGTATTTTTAAAATAAATAATGAACATGCTTATATATTTTTTAAACAATCTAATATCAGCGATCCCATTTTTGTGTATCTAACACCTAATGTTTTAAATCTGAACGCTAATGTGTGTTATTACTAATGCTTAAATAAACAGTCTAAAAATTTTAGTCAAGGTCAAGGTAATTGGTTTTATGGGGGAAGCTGGCTAGTAGCTTGAGGAAAGCCCTGCCAAAAACCTCGAACGGATGGAAAGGTAAATTAACATTTACAAATTTCCACACTTGTGGAAAAATAGATTAGTTAAGAGACTAACCCCTTGTTCAGCTGTGCGAGGCTCAGGATCTTCTACAGCAGTGGTTTAGAAGCTGTTTTGTACTGTACCCCTTGGACATAACCAAAAGTCTAATGCAAGGGTACACAAACTGCAGCCCACCAATCTGTTATATGTGGCTTGAAACACTCATTATCAGCAGGTGCTTTTGTAAACAATTTTGGAAATGAGTGTATGAAAAATACAAAATTATGCCACCTGCTGCTCACGTTGTTCGCATCAACTTATCTTTGTGGATCGTCCATTTCTAAAATGAAGCATTCGAAGAACGTATACAATATCGAATTACTGTTTCTTACCTCGATGACGTATTGAGAGTAGAACGTAGCAAATAAAACACAGCCCTCATTTTTAAATAAACGTTTGAATACATTTAGGTTTTGAGTTTTATATTATTTTGCATTATTATATTATGAGGTACAGTGTACTATGTTGCGGCCCGCGTAACGTAGCAAAAATATGCATGCGGCGAAAAAGGTTGAGTATGGCCGGTCTAAAGTAATCCCATGACCAAATAACTGTTTTGTTTATAACAATCCTTCATCGGAAATACCACAGAGAGAAAGAATGGTTTCCTGCTATGAACAATATTTACAGAAATACGCCATAGAAGTTCGGGAACGGTTCTCGCGCTTCGTATGAGTCTCCGTATGGGGAGGTAGCTGGTTAATAAATCAAGACAACTATGGTTGGTTTGGTTTGAAGCGCTACGGTCAACTTTTTGCTACACGAGGGCTAATTCGACCGGGACCTACAGTTTAAAGCCGACTCCGAGCGGCTACAAACATTCATGTCAACAGTGGGACTCGAACCCACAGGATCTGAACCGAATACCAGCCCCCTAGCCATTCGGCCATCACTGGCATGGTTGGTTTGGAGCGCTGTGATCAACTTCCGCTACACGGGGGCTTGTGGCCAGTGTTGCCAACTTGGGGGTTTTCCCCCTAAATTTGGGGGTAAGTTAGAGGAAAAGGGGTGTTTTTAAGGGGCCACATTTTTTTAGGGAAATTTTATGGGGGGGGGGGAACATTTTTTAATATTTTGTACAATAGAGACGTGTTTTTTATTAGATTATAAGTTCCATATATATGTCAAATGAAAATAAACCTCCATTTCATTATGTAAGTGTGTATTTTCTATTTATTTCAATTTATCTCTCAAACAGGATGCCTATTTGGAACCAGAATTTCTTTAGGGAAGGTCTAGGGTGATCTCAAGTTGGTGTTAAGGGGAAACAGGGGAATTTCGAGGTGGTACTAGGGGAGGCGCTTCGTAGAGGTTGGCAGCACTGCTTGTGGCGGAACATCAGCTGTCGTCGTAAATCTTCAAATCCTAGTGTTACGCTCTAGAATTTTCCCTCTCGTTAATTTTCTAATTCACAGACTGGCAAATGCATATATACTTTGATAAATAAATAAAATTGTTTATAAGTAGATAAATGTTTACAGATTTTACTAATGGTCATAAAAAAAAACTGAAACATTGCTTAAAAAAGTCGCTTTCACCGCGGCGTTGGCAGAGAGTAGATGTTAAAATGCACTGAAAGGCTTTACAACAGCTTTTTATTTATTTTTTTTCAAAAAAAAAAGAGGAATTTAATGTCTTTTTAGCGATAAGAACATCAATAAATGAATGTCATGTAAAAAAAAATAAGCACTGAAAAATGTAAAAATTTCAAAACTACCCATTCTTTATTCGAATATATTTTCAAATGAAGGAAACAGGATTCAAGTTTGCATGTGCTATAAAAATACCGAGAGGAATATGACCCACAGCTAGACTTTGAAAGTTAAAACTGGTGCATCGCCCCAACAGTCCGGGTGCTACACTTAAAAACAGATTCTGAAAGGTTACGAAGAACTATGCCAACTGCTCGAGCCCGTGCTATGATAACGACTGAGTCATTCAAGTCAAATAAATTCCTTCCTTCAGTATCATGGCCCAAGGCAGGAATCCGCAAGAGGCAAACCATTCATAGGCACGAGGCAAATATACTCAGAAAATGCAGTGGCATGTATAAAAAAAGGGTTTGGTTTGGTTTGGTTTGGTTTGGACCGCTACGGTCAATTTTTGAAACACGAGGGATAATTAGACCGGGACCTACTGCTTAAAGCCGATCCCGAAAGGCTACAAACATCCATGCCAACAATGGGATTCGAACCCACAGACTCTGGAATCGAATTCCAGCGCCCTAGCATTCGGAGGGAAAATGCATATTTCAACGAACTAACCCAAACCTCGTAGCTACACAGTCATAGATCAAACGACAAATCCCCGATTCTACGGAATGATTTCGAATATCAGATATCAGGTGTTAAACAATAGAACGAATATCGTTAAAACTTAAAGATTTTGCGGCACGTCTGTACGTTTACTTAAAAAAAAATAAACCGTTCGTTTTAACGTTTTGGATAATTACTTACCCGATTGGCTGCGCCCAGACATTTCGATTTGATAAAAATTAGATAAAGCAAACTAATGGCGAAGCAACGCAGTTGCACGTCGATAAAACATTACTTTGATACAATGGCTGACGCTCTGCGTGTAGTCTCCATGTGTAGTTGATGCTATGTTGAGCTGAGTTGTTTTCACTTCTGGAAGCGATTCCGGACTGATGAGGAATTTACGATCGACTAAAATGTAAAGGGTATTTGATGATTCGACTTTATAAGATTAATGTGTGTGGGCTAACAGTGACTTCATAAATTGAGGATACACCAACTTTGTCTTAGATAAATTCGAATTTTAAAGCAAATAATCAATTCCGATGGACCAATTAATTCATTTATAGACCAAGTAAATCATTCAATATATGATAGTTCAACGGAAAGCTGAAACTAACAACTTTAACATAAAAATAAATAAAACATATTATACAAACAATGGCATATTTTTGCACATAATAAATTGAGAATACAGGAATACTTTCTATTATTTCTACCCTTTTAAAGAAATGTCAATATATGATAGCAAGACCTTTTACCCTGACTATTGCCTCCAAGCGTCGTCGCGTATAAATCACCAAGTTTTGGGCTGTGTCTGAGGATATTTTTTCCCATTCTTCTCATAGGATACGGTTTCAGTTGGTCCCTACTCGTAATTTGATGCCTGTGGACAGCTGTTTCGAGAATAGACCACAGATTTTCAATGACGTTGATGTGTGGGGTCACAGGACAGGGGTGTGTAGATACTTTTTATAGTGGTAAAATTACCAAAGTTTTTCATACTTTGCCATGTGCTTAGGATCATTATCTTGTAGAAAAATAAATTTTCCGTCTAAGCCCAACTTAAACGCACATTCAGTCAAAGAACACAAGCTTTCTGACACCGCATGGGGTTTTACAGCCCTACACCATCACTGATCCACCTCTATGTTTGACTGTCGGTACTGAGATTTTGGATGAAGAGCCGTATTCGGTTTTCTACAAACCATACGACGATCATCACAACCAAAAATATTAAATTTGCTCTCGTCACTTCAAATAACCTCATTCCAAAAGTTTTGAGTTTTTGATAAGTTGGATTTAGCAAACTCTAAACGCTTTCTTTTATACCGCGAGCTGATGAAATGCATCTTTCTACCTGTTTTGTAGTCGGCTTTTCGGAATACTCCTGCATATAATTTATGCACAAATACACCTTCCTATGGTTGCAGAGGTTCGTGCAGCAAGTTTCACAGCACTTACATTTAGATCCATCTTTATTTACTCAATTATTTTGCGTTTCCTAACTTCACCCAAGATTTCTCCCCTTCCTCTTCCGCCCTTGTTTTGTGTCAGTCCGTCCCTCCTATACTTCGTAATTATTTCATAGATACAAGAATGACATCGCCAGTCGCTGGACATCAACGTCATTGAAAATTTGTGGTTTGGTTTGGAGCACTAAGGGTCAATTTTTGCTACATGAGGGCTCATTAGATCGGGACCTACTGCTTAAACCCTATTCCGAACGGCTACAAACGTCCATTCCAAGAGAGGGACTCGGACCCACAGACTCTGGTACCAAATGCCAGCGCCCTAGCCATTCAGCCATCTTTCGGCGAAAATTTGTGGCCTATTCTCAAAAAAAGCTGTCCACAGACGTCAAATAAGAGCAAAGAACGCATCCTACAAGAAGAATGGGTAAAGATATCTTTAGGCACAGCCCAAAACTTGGTAATTTGGGCGCGACGACGCTTGGAGGCAATAATCAGGGCAGAAGGTTATGCTACAAAATACTGACGTTTTCTTTAAAAGGGTAGAAATAATAGAACGTATTCCTATATTCTCAGTTTGTGTACAAAAATGTGCGATTGTTAGTTTAAAATTTTATTTATTTTCATATTAAAGTTGCTAGTTCCAATTTTCCGTCTAACTATCATGAATTGAATGATTTACTTGGTCCATAAAAAAATTATTATTACACTTCTTCGGAATAGATTATTTGCTTTAAAATCCTAATTTAAGAGAAAGTTGGTGTGTCCTCAGTTTATGGAGTCTCTATTCGGGAATTTCGTGTCAATTAATTTGACTAGACACCAATAAAGAAGGGCGATAGCGTAACCAAAATTGCGTGTTCGCTTTGTGGATGCATATGCATAGCAAAAATTTTTTCTCCAGTGACATACAATTTCATTCTAATGAAGAAATCGATTTATTGTCGTTGTGTTGTATTTCCCAGGGGCTAAGATGTCGTTGGGGAAAAAAAGGAATTCCATCCTTCCCCAGGAACTGCTGACTTCCCCCACCTTTCCATAGAAACGGATTTTTATGTTACTCTGTTTTTGCTCCAGTGTGGCAATGCTTACTATCCTGAAGACATGTTATGGTTGGGATAAAGAGACATAAATATCCACCAATGTCCCAAAGACTTAAATTAGTATTGAATTAATGATAATAAATACTATATATTTATACATTTACGTAAACCCACCATTCAGCTAACTGCTCTGACAACATTTCTCAAGAATTAAAGGAAGTCTTCAAATTTAAGAAATATATTCTTTTATTAATGGAAATAAATGAATCGATGGCTGGAAGACCGTGGCTTGCTACATTTTCTGTTACTGAATTTTTTGTGTGGAGCATTGAAGTATATTTCTTTCCTTGTCACGTGCTAATCTGTGATAGTTTGACAATTAAAACAAAGTGCACACTAAGTTCTTCCAGCCATCGATTCAAATACTGTAAACTTAAAATTCAGTTAATTGCTTTGGCAATTTTTTTTTAATATTGAAACAAGGTCTCAAAAATTCCCCACAAGGTTCAAAGATAAAAAAAAAGCATTAATGACAGTAAATACTAAGTATACATTTACGTGAACTCTAAATTTAGCTAACGACAACGTTTAGCTAACGACAACGTTAGCTAACGACAACTCTAAATTTAGCTAACGACGGCGTCTACAAGCAGTGCACTCAAGAAGGTAATTCAGAACTGTTTTAGAGCTCAAACATGTCTGACTGATTGTTTGAAGCTTGTGCTAAGTGTGCTATGTCAATATTTCTCCGTGATGCAAGTAATTATAAAATATGTGTTGTAAAAAATAGGCTAATCATAGCATTCTTTATGGCGTATCTTTAAAGAATGCTACGATTCTTTAAATAGTATTCTTTGAAAGGAGAATGATCTGTCTAACCACCAAGAATAATCATCAATTTGGTCCGAGCTCGAACCTCGAAAGCAAGCAATGTTTCGTTTAAATAGAATTGCTTTTATATGTAACCCGAACACTAATACTGGCCAGCAATTGAAAACTCGGAAATTCATCCTGTAAAATAACAGTATTTCTGCTATTTAAACCCTTCTAGTCTGGCCATTACAGTCAAGTGTGCTCTCACAGGCTTTAAAGTGAAACCCCGACAATGAATTATAAAGGGAGATCGATTCATTTAAAGTACTAAAGTGAAATAAACTGTCAGATTGGAAAAAAACCTTAAAACTAAACCAAAGGAAACTATTTTCTAACACAAAAAGGGGAGAAAAGGGGATGTAATCGTGTTATGAGAGTAAATATACTTAGCTCACGGTTTTTTTTTTCCCTGAGAGAGAAAAAAAGAGACAAAGATTGTTTTTGCATTTATTTACAAATACATATTACAGTTACATGTGAAAGCTAATAACATAGTAACTAAATACACTAATTCTTAATCTAAGCTCTCCCCATCGCAACCATACGATCTTGCCACTCAACCTTTCCGTTGGTATTGAAATATTTTTTTATAAGTTTCTCTATTTTGTTTAGCTTGTAAACTTGTATGTTCCAATCAGTGGCGCACCCAGGGGGGGGGGGGAACAAGGGGCCCTGCCAAAGAAATAGAAATTGTGTTAAAGCTATTTTGCTCGCCAAGAGATGGCGCTTTGAGCACTGAAAATGTAAAAGACAGTAGATGTAGTAGATCGCGATGAGAGCGGTCATGTTCTAAAGTTATCCCAATAAAAGTGTTATTTTATTAACAAATGAGTCTCTTTTTTAAAAGGTTGCACGTTTACGCGACAAGGTAGGTCAAGGTTCATAAGGAAGTGGACATTTAAGACCTAAAGTTATTAAAAAGATAGACAACAGAAATCAGAAGTGGCACTGCCTACGCACCAAAACCAAAACCAAAACGGAATACGGACATTCAAGGTATGTTTAATGATGTATATAATAGTGAAGCAAGTATATTATTTTCGTTAAAGCATTTTTTTTAAATAACAAAAATGGCCTTTTTAGGCAAGGGTAGAAAAATTGATTTGATCAAATTAGTGACGAAGCTAAATCTCGGTAATGTAGTCTCAACCGATAGTACGATATCGGAATTAAAGAAAATTATTTGCCAAAGCAAAGATTATGATGAACAATTCACTAAAAACTTATTTGAAAGAATTATAGATACTAGGCTTAAGAATGAAGAAAGAGCTTATGAACGTCTAGGTAGTTACGGCGTCTAGGTAGTTATCTGACGTCTAGATAGTTACGGCGGCTGCCCCACTACAATCCGCAGTCCCGTACACCAAATGCATGTCGACTAACTCTGCGTTCGTATAATTAGCTATCCTACTAACTCCGAGTCCTTGTGTGAAATGACGATTCCCTGCACGAACGCTCGGAACTTTCCCGCAACGCCATCTACCGCTTCAGGAAAGCATTTCCGACCCCACATTGCTATATGATTTCGAGTCGTCAGGATGCACCCTACCCCTCGTAGAAGTTCTGAAACTTTTAACTGGGACACCCTGTATATTGGAAGCAATACGTTTCAGTCATACTTTTTACGATGTGTAATCGAAAGGTGTCTGAGAACGAAAGAGCCAAAATCGATGCATATCTAGAATGTAAAAAATGTGTTCCGGAAACTAGTAAATTAATTAAAAGATCAGTTGATGTAACATATAACTATAGAAAAGATTCAGCAAATTATGGCAAACATTTTAACAAAAAAAGGTAATCCACGTCTTAGATGGGGAAGAGGAGGATCTAAGATGGGGAAGAGGAGGATTCTTCAACTTCTATCAAAAACCGGCCACAGTTCAAAGCAGATTTGTGCAGATCTATCCCTTCCTGTTACTTCTAGAAGAGTTAGGCAAATTTTAAATTCTTCATGGAGCTTGAGATGGTTGAAAATGATGTCTGGAAAGATATTTCTGCGTCACAAGCAGATGCGTTTTCAGTATTGCGAGAAGTATATGGCTATGGGCGACAATTGGAAGCAGGTCATTTTCTCCGATGAAAAGAAATTTAATTTGGATGGCCCCGATGGTTTGAAGTATTACTGGGGGGACCTCCGAAAAGAACCAAAATCTACATTCAGCAGAAATTTTGGTGGCGGAAGTTTGATGATTTGGGTAGCGATTGCTCATGATGGCAGAAGTGAAATTGCATTTTTAAATGGTCGTCAGAATTCATTTGATTGCAGCTCAGTTTTAGAAAATTCCCTCCTTCCATTTGCATGGTAATATTATAGTTTAGATTACATCTCCATGCAAGACAATGCAAGTATTCACACTTCAAATGCAATGAAAGATTGGTTTGACGAACAGAATATTGATCTTTTAGATCATCCATCTAATAGTCCTGATTTGAACCCCATCGAAAACGTTTAAGGACGGCTTGTTCGAAAGGTTTATGCAGATTGGATGCAGTACACAACACTTGTAGTAGAATTGAAAGCTTCAATCTGTCAAAACTGAAAACTAATTCAACACAAGTACATTCAAAATCTTGTTTTATCGTTGCCATCTAGAATAAAAGCAACTTTGATGAAGAAAGTCGGCTTTACTATCTATTAATGTGAATGAAATGTGATATTTCATAAGTTCAAAAATAATCCGTCCACAGCTATAAGCTTATACGGGTAAGTTAGCTACTGAAATTTCTTTCGCCGCGACCACAACCCACTTGACCTCGATTCCACGGGACCGGAAGCCCCGGGACTGTGCTCGGCCCCCTGTCGCCAGCCGGGCCAAGACCTTCTGCCCAATGATAGTCATATGCAACACGTCTCGCTACCACCCGCGACCTGAATCAGAGCAGCGAAAGTTTTTTTTAAAAAAAAAGGGAACCGCCAACGCCACCAAAGTAATCTAATTTAACCAAAATAAACAAATTTAGGCCTAAACTTTTGGTGGCAATAACCTGGTTGCAAAAGCATTCCTGTATTCAAATGAACTTTTTTTTCTCTTTATTTTTTTCTTGTATAAGTACACTGTACAATACATAACAACACCAATTAAACAATAAACATAAGTAATACAATGAAACATATATAACACATCTTGCATATCTTACAATATTATTAGAATGCAAATCAAATAAATCCGAAAAGGAAATTTGCTGGTGGATAATTGCATTTCTAAATACACAATTCAAAACGCAGATTGTTGACTAATCCAACTAATACATTACCAGTGCATAAAGCATTTTACAAGTAACATTTCATTAAAGCTATTACAGCATAAAATCCTTTCCTAACCATGTTTGAAAGTCAAAATGACTGATTTCTAATAGAATTATTGTAAGTCCTTATTTATATAATATTTACTACAATTTACCAGTGAATTTTCACTAATATATTTTATTTTGCACTCAATTTATTACCAAATAATCTTAGCTAAGCACTTAATTACTGCCAATTCTACACTGCACCACCCGGGTACGAACTTAGGGACGGCTGCTTGACGATCCAACGCGTTTCTCCCAAGCCACCACTTCATGTTTACTTTTAATTTTATTTCCACTTAGTCTGTACTAGATTTTTAAATTACATCTACGAAATCATTTAGTTTAATAACTTCAGGCTGCTATGTACTAAAGAAAAAAAAATCTTATTTCCCTTTTCCTCTTCTTGCAGACTCTTGTGGTGGGAGGAGTCCAGTTGACAGTTCGAGAATTCCACCCCCCTTAGGATTGACATTTTGAGGGATTGTAATAGCTCTCTCTCTATAGGGGGATTAAGCGCTGCCCCCAAATTTTTTATTTAAAATATATTTTTGTCAACTATTTACAGGTACATAAATGCTGAAAATCAAATAAAAATGGTATTGTCAGATAGCCTGAACTTTTCTGCAATGCGCTACAGGATTCATTTTATAAATTTCGTCCACCGAAGGAATTTATGAGCGTTTAAAACACACTATACTAGATTTTTCCCCGAATAATTTAAATTTTAAAATATTAATTGCATTTAAAAAACAAACGAAAAATGTACACAAATGTAAAATTTCTTTCTCTATGACGGAGTACAATCTTTTAAAAAAAATCTTTGAATTCAAGTCGGCAATCCGTGGACAAATTTTCTCCATAGGTTAACATTGAGGTGAGCGAATCCAATGGGGTTAGTACGTAGCAGCCTTAATAATCAAACTGTATTACTATTTATGCTTTATTAATTATCCTAGCTAAATTTAGATTTTATGCATTAAGAAAACAATATTTCATTTAATTAATTGAGGTATACATCATGAGCATATATCACGATACGATTACATTTCAGAGTTCTTGATAACATTACAAGCAATTTATATTTTATGCGATATTTCATAAATCAATTTCCATGTTTGTATGTTACGAAAATCTAATTTTTGACCTTGTGCTTTTGTTTATTATTATGTATGAAAATTTATTTTTGTAACTCATTTGTTATACATAGCATGTATAAGTATGAAATTTCATTCATTTTTAATGAAAATTAAAAATGTTTGTTAAAAAATCGTGTTTTCATAGATCAATTTCCACCACTGTACCATCCATTAGTGTTATACTACTCCATAAGAAACATTCCTTTCTGGAAAACGGGCATCTGACGATTTTCAAATTACCGAATTTTTTTTTTCTTTTTTCAATACTTTGAAAAGCGATTTCAGCTACAGTGTTGTGAAATTTATACCTTTAACCATGGTTTTCTTTTGTTAAACATTAATGATTTTTGTGACTTTGATTCTGTTGCTGGCGATGGTTATTTAACTAATTAGTTTTAAAGCTGTTCGTAATCCATATACAGTGGAATCTCGATCGATCGTTTTCCCGTATGTATCGTTTATTTCACCCAGTCCCGAATCAATTCTATAGAAAACAAGCAAAAAAGACCGCATGGATCGTTCCTCGATCTATCGTTTTCCCGCAATATTCGTTCAGAATATCGCAACTTTATATTAATTTATCGGATCGATCGTTTTTTCATAATAACTGAACCTGAAATATAAATGCCTGGATTGAGATAGATTGACGTTCTAATTAAACAATGAGCAGAACATTTTAGATGTACGGTCTCGTATTTTTGTTCTCTCTTGTTTAGCCTGGTTTTGCTTTATTGTACCACTCCCATTATTTGTTCGTCGTTGGTGTTCCTTAATTCTTTAGCCCCTGGAGTACCCTATTTTTGGCAACTCATTCCAAATTCACCGACTATTCAACATTTCTGTTCTTATCAGCAATGGCTCACAGTCAACTTTTTTGTTGGCCTTGGGATGGAGGCGCCCTGGTGTTTGGTCTAGTGTGTGAGAAGTTTCTGATTACTACAGTTCTACACTAGCCGATGAGTGTTACACCCGGAAGCAGAACATCCTGGTGGTCCTATGTCGGACCCCATCCAGTGCAATGGAATGGTTCTAGTTACAAACGATTCACGGCTGCCGTTTCTTTATACTCTCATACAATAACCGATACCGAAAAGAATGCAATTTGCAACACAAAAAAAAATATTGTTTACTTGTGGAGAGAAAACCGCCAAAAAACAACCGACGATTAAGTACTTTTATTTGAATCAAAATTCCTGTGTTTCTACGTGTATTTCTTTTTTTATTATTATTATCTTGGATTTCAGTACAACTTCGTAATTTTATCTTCACTTACACTACGGGTATGTATGCATTTATGTATGTGAGTATATATATATTAGGGATATCAAACTTTAAGTTATGTTAATACTTTTTTGTATGCTGCCGCATCTATCGTTTTCCCGCATCCATCGTTTAGTTCAGTCGGTCCCTTCGAAAACGATAGATCGAGATTCCACTGTATAATAACAGTTCCGTAACTGACTGACTGACAGATAACGCACAGATCAAACCGCTAGACCTAAAGGGGTGAAATTTTGCATGGCGATTCTTCTTATAGTGTAGGGGTGCACTAAGAAAGATTTTTGAAAAATTCTTCTTAGATTTTTTTAAAAATTAAAATTTTAAGCTGTTTTTGTAACATTCTTTAGAGTTTGCATTTAAAATAATAATCTGAGGGTTATAAATTTTGAATCATGAGAAAGATCATAAAAATTCCTTTAAAATGAAATAATTCATTTTAAAGGAATCTTTTGTGCATAACAACGAACATTACGTGCATAACAACGAAATAAATTGACAAAAAAACACCTATTAAAATGCGGTAAAAGATAAAATTTAACCTCTAGACCAGTGGTTCCCAACCTTTTTCAGCTGGTGACCCACCTTTCCTTATCGGAATACCTCCACGGTCCATGGTGGAGTAAAAAACTTTATTTGTATCGTATCCCTTCCTTATGTATATATAATTTACCATCAAATATTGCAAATATATATATATATATATATATATATATATATATATATATATATATATATATATATATGCTTTTTTGAAGATACAGATTAATTATTGATAAACAATTTGTGTTCTGATTTGAAAATGGTTGACAAAATATAAGAACTTCTTATCTTTTCTGATGGTTTATTCGATGGTTTCTGATAGTTTTAGGATCAAGTCGCGACCCACCTGTAACCCTTCCGCGACCCACCGGTTGGGAACCGCTGCTCTAGACTAATTGAGATGGAAGTTTTTAAAGAACTTAATTCAAATTAGTATGTTTTATGGATATTAAACATACAAATTAATTGCATACATTGACCGTTGTATTTAATATGAGTATTTTCTTCGACATTATTTTGTCTATAAAAATATCCGTTACGATTTTTTATAAATATATATATGTATGTATGTATGTATGTATATATATATATATATATATATATATATATATATATATATATATATATATATATATATATATATATATATATATATATATATATTGGTATTAATTGCATACATTGACTGTAGTATTAAATTTGAATGTTCTCCGTAGCGAAGTACGGCTATTCAGCTAGTTTAGCATAAGAGTACGATATTTACTTTGCTATTCCCCATTTAATACGAACGATAGCAAAATTTAAAAAAATGTTCATTTTCCTATATTTTTCAAAGTAATTAAAAGGCTTTAATGACGACGCGTGACATTGTAGTTCTTCACAATTTTATTTCCCGTGAAGTTTACAAGGTGGTACTTCGATTAACAATTTTTGAAAAGCTTTGGAAAAACAGTAATTGAAACAATTGTAAATTGTGGTAATGGGATGGGATCAATTAAAAGATATTAAAATCCTATAGTGATTAAAATTTTTTTTGTTCAAAGGCTAAAAGAGATGAGTGAAAAATAAAGCGATGAAACTATGTGTTAATGAAGGATCTTATCTCACATGCACTTTGGACAACGGCAGTAATAGCCGTGCATTGCCCGATGTCTCTTTGCGGAAGACTTCGAACACCATACTGGTAATTTATAAATTGACCGATTGTGCAAGTGCTTCATGATTGCAAGAGAATCGTCGGGGTCCAGCAATTTTGGATGATTGTCCAAAAATTTGCAAAATTCCTCTTCTCTGAAATTGGTGAACCTGATATACCCCAGAAATGGGTCTAGAGTTGTCTTCAAGGTTTCATCGGGTTGTTTGTTAACGATTCCCCAACGGACTACCGCCGAAAGCAATCCATATTCGGTAATTAGTATGTTGTCCATCTGAAGAATTTCCCGTATAACGTTATAAGAGACGCTTGGGAAGAGGTCCGATTTAAACAGCGACACTGCATTTTGCGTGATGTGGTCCAGGCACTTCTGCCTGACTAACGGGATAAGGAATAATTCGTCTTGTTGGATAACTTCCCAAAATTGTTTATCGTCCATCATGGCTTCGTAAATGTATTCCTCTATCATTATCAGCAAGTCTGATATTAGGTACTTATCGGCAACTGCGTGCAGTTTGGCAGCGAAATAAACACTGGGAAAACAAATTGGCTC
>OU015496.1:31846753-31856753 GCA_907164885.2 Dolomedes plantarius | reverse complement strand
TGCTGGTGGGGATTAGGCACTCCGTCGTGGTTCCGCGTTTCACCTCTTATCGTCTCATAGGTAGCTTGCATGGGTTCAGGCAATCAATCTGGGCTCCGCGGATCCTCTATGCTAGCTTGCGGGGTTCATGCAATCTATGTCGACTCTGCTGCTCAGTGATGCTCCTTTCATCGTTGAGTTGCCGGCTTACAGCGATGCGCTACGTCGGGGCGCAATCTCCCATATATATTCGTTTTCCTTCTCGCTTTCGAGGCTACCACTCTCTATTTTTGGGTGCCAACTCTCAGAGTCACCATCAATCTGATATTCCTCTTTCTATTTTTTATTATGTTCTCAACGCCCCGCCTTTTACATTTCCATTCGTCTCTCATGTTCCACCTTTTTCTTTGTACTTCCACTTTTGATTCGTTAACACGTTCCTTCCCTAATCATTCCTTCCACCATTTAGAGTGAGGCGCGTTTTAAACTCGAACAATCCCGTCCTTGACTCATTCCTATTTTTCTAGGAAATGTGTTTTCCCAGAACATCTCCTATGTGTGGGGTCCTCCTCTCTTTGTCCACAATTCCCTTTTCATCACAACGTCTTCCTTCGCTGTTTCGACTCTTAATTGTTTCCTTTCAATCTCTTCTCTTCATCCGGCCCTTTTGTCTGATCAATTGCCATTCCAATTTTCTCATATCACCACCGACTGTTCGATTTAATTGGGTTGTCTGCCCTTTTTGAACTCCTAACATATTGCATCCCCACAACATTCTTCTCGTATCGTCTGGCGTCATTTTACTATTCCATTTTCGTTCCGTTTGTTAATTGGTTTTTTTTTGCACCTTTTCTATCTTCTTTTCTTTTTATACATATGTCGTACCCCCACGACAATATACACACACACACACATATATATATATATATATATATATATATATATATATATATATACCCATATATACACACACATATATATATATATATACATGCCTATATATACACACACATATATATATACATGCCTATATATACACACACATATATATTGAAGTAAAATTCGCTATAAAGTGTCATATATATTGAAGTAAAATTCGCTATAAAGTGTCATATATATTGAAGTAAAATTCGCAATAAAGTGTCATTCCCCAGAGAAGTTCCTCATGTAATTTCCCGACCGTAATCTGGCATTAAGTATGTATTTTATATTTTTTTATTTTGGGAATTTAAGTCCCTATTTTAACACCTTCAAATGTTGGGTTTTATTAAAAATCTCGGTGAGCACGTAGGGCATATATATATATATATATATAATTGGATACGAATTTTATTTGTTAATATTGTTGACAACCATATGCCTGCATTTCTGAAATTATGCAAGTCTGAACAATATTAAGATTCCAAAGAAAGAAAAAGAACATTTATCTACATAAAACTATTCATTGGAGCAGAATATCGGGAGAATACATCACACAAACTATTAGTTAATATGAATTAGAAAAGATTGCGCAATTGCCTCAGTTACCTCAGGAAACCCTCAAAAGCTTCAGGACCGATGTCAACTATGGGAATGCTGTCTTGCGTTTCCGCTAGAGATCCATAAAACATGGCTTCAAAGACCGGGCTGCAAAAGGCGAGCACGTTTTTGTGGGCGGAAAAAGACCTGGCCGATTCTCCTACACCGACCGTGAATTTGACGTCCGTGAAAAGGTCCATTCTCCTTGCCTCTCCCCACCTTTCCGTCACGTTGAACTGGGTCCTCCAGTCGCCTTTAAGGGATAAAACGGGTATCAGGGAACAAATTATAGTAATCAATTCAATCAGTATACTTTGTAAAAAAAATAATGACTTGTATTTTATAGCTTTAATATATAAACAATATTTAATAATAGATGAGTTATTGTTTCTCAATACATTATAATGCTAAATATTTGAATATATATACAGTCGAACCTCCATATATCGAACTAGCAAATTGCGCGAAAAAAATTCGATATATAGAATAGAGTCTTATCATGAGTCTTATCATAATTCTCCTAAAAAAAAAAATAGCTAGTACTATAGCTAGGGGTACGTAAACCTAGTAATATAGCTAGGGGTACGTAAATTTCGCAAAAAAAAAAAAAAAATTAAATTAAAAAAAATAAATAAATAAATAAAATAAAAAAAAAAAGAAATTAAAAATTACAATATACAAAATTTCGCATTTATTTGCAAATATATATACAGTCGAACCTCTATATATCGAACTTCCCTATATCGAAATTTTCTATATATCGAACTCTTAGCAAATCTCCATGTTCATTACATAGAAAAATTGTTTCTATATATATCGAAAAAATCTCTATACATCGAAATTTTTTTCAAGACAAATTGGGAGATTTTTTTCCACTTTAGAATAAAATCTCCCAATTTTTGGCATTTGAAACAATACGTCGTGGACTTCAATTCGCGGAAAATGTCCTTGATGAAGTTTTTAGTGGACTGAATAAATACGAACCTTTCTTTGAACTTTCCGCAAAACTAACTGTTCAGCAAGATATTAGTAGTTTTTTTTTAAAGAATGTAACTGTGATCATTATAACCACTGTCTGCATTATTGTTTTTTTTTTAAGATATGTAGTAATCAATAAATCTTTCATATTAATTCGTTTTATAGTTATAAACTTTCCTTTAATGGGATTCGCATAAAAATTAGAAATGGAGTTTCGTATACGAAAATTAGCTTTAATTTTTTTTTTTTCGGAGAATTATGATAAGACTAAGCTCTATTCTACAGGGTGGCTAATAAATACTGTGACAAATATCGAATCATTTAATTACACACAGATGAAATAGAAAATGGAAAATACAACAATATTATGAACATTATACATGAAAGTTTACCATGAAATAATTTTACTCGAATCGACCGCCATCTTTATCGATTACAAAAGATAATCTCTTACGCCACTGTCCTATTGCGGCACGAATCATTTTATGAGGTAATTTGTCCCATTCACTCCGTATGGAAGCTTTGAGGGAGTACAAACTTCTGTGCTGCTTAGCATTTACTTTAGACTCTAAAATCCCCCAAATGCAATAGTCTAAAGGATTTAGATCTGGTGAAGAAGGTAGCCAATCTTCTTGCTTGATAAACTTCGGGCAATTGGCATGGAGCCATTTCTGTGTTGTTTTGGATCGGTGGGACTGTGCAGAATCTTGCTGAAATATCCAATTCTTTTTGGGATACAATCTGTTAGCATGTGGTAATAAACGTGTAGCCAATACTTACTGTTTGTAATATTCAGCACTGATTTTTACCTCTTTATCGATGAATTTCAGAGGCAGTTATCCATTGTGTGACACTGCAGCCCAAACCATAACAGAATTCTTGTTCTGAAAGCGTTTAACAGTTCGAAGATTTTCAGGTATATCCCCGAAGGTTGCTGAATATACAACATCATTTTTAGCATTATAACTTTGTTCTGTACAAAACAGCTTCTCATCAGAGAAAATTATGTTTTCAACACTTTTGCTACCGTGCCGGTTCAGCAATTTTACATCTTTGTAACCTTTTTATTATTTGTGCAGTAGTCAAACCTTGAACTTTTCTTTTGCGATAAGGGCGAAAACCCAGGTCTTCATTTATGATAAGTTGCATAGTTCTGCGACTGATGTTCTCTTCTGCAGCCATTTTATTTGCAGAACGTTGTGGATTTCTTCGTATCTTTTCACGAATTCTTTTGATACGTTCTTTTGTACGAACAGTGCGTGGACGACCGGACCTTGGTCGATCTTTACAGCTATTGGTATCCAATAATCGATTTATAGTCCTATATATAAACGTCCTATTAAAACCAAGGCATTTAAATTGCTTAAATATTTTAACAGCAGAAAATCCGCGATCAAAAAGCTGTTTAACCATTAACCTTTTGGCTTCCATCTTTAAAAATATTCTACATGTTTTACTTTAAACAAAAATCGTCTGCGTTTACAAAAAGTTGCCAATCACACAAATAGATAGATAAATTGTTTTTCCAAACGATTAAAATTAACTCTTATTTTTTGGAGTGTTACAGTATTTATTAGCCACCCTGTATATATCGAATTTTTTTCGCGCAATTTGCTACTTCGATATATGGAGGTTCGACTGTATATATATTCAAATATTTAGCATTTATTAAAAAAATCACAATTTTACTTACTTGGTTAGGTAAGAATCAAAATTCTTAGTTATTAGCTAACATTGTAGTAGTCTCCACATTCTATTAAGTCTTTAGCAATAAGTAATATGCAAATTAAAAGAGTGAGATCTCAGTTAAAGACCGTGGGTGGTCTTAGTTAAGCAATTATGTTAATAAATTATTACTATCATTACCTAATTTCGCTTAAAAAGCCGTTATCATCGAGTTTTCGCCGAAAAGTAGTAAAAAAATAATTTTCGCATTTATTCGCTCATATCGGCAAAATTTCGCATTCATTCGCCTCTATTTCGTAAATACGAAAATTACGTATCCCTAATTATAGCCTTAGAATTTAAGTTTTTAGAGTTTAAATTGATATTTCCAGGGTGGCACGTAGTGCCGGAATCAAGTTTTGATAATTAATCTGATTAGTCTTAGTAGCTTGATAGAAAGAAGCGGCGAAATAGGAAGCACCTCTAACGGGTTCTTGAAACCTGCAATAAAAATTTACAAAGGCAATTATTTTCGGTCTAATTAATACCAAGTCTTCATTAGGCCTATGATCACTGGGGGTGACAATAAGGCACTCCTCAATAGCTGCACAGAGTGTCAAAAATATTAGTATAACACTAAACAAAAAATACTAAGATCATTATAGTTAGTATATTTCAAATAATCGTAATTCGACTGAAGTTAGGCGACTGAAGAAAAAACGACGATGACTGTATTTACAACTTAAAAAGAATCTAGGCAATGATAATTACTTTTATTTATTGTAATGTTTTGCACAGTATGAATTCATCAGACCTTTCATTTCGCCGTTTAGCCTTGCGCATATAATATATATATATATATATATATATATATATATATATATATATATATATATATATATATATATATATATATATATATATAGGCTATGTTCTAAAGACAATAGGATTAAGCATATTATAGACTTGAAAGATGTGCTAACTTGGAATAATTACCCAGTAAGTCTATCCAAAAACATAATTGGTTGTTTTTGTCTTAATGAATAGTTTGTTCTGTTGCATTAATGTTAAACATAACAATAGGTTAAAATAGAAAAAATAACTACTAAAAATAAAAATCATAAGTAAAAATAAAAATAATAATAAAATTAACTCTTAGTAGTAGTAATAATAATTAAAAACTAAATAATTAAGGGAATAATCTACACTGCTGGCCACTGTAAATGCAACACCCTGAGGAAACATGCAAATAACATGAAATTTACAACATGCATTAGCGGAGGTGAGATATGCAAATGATTAGAATTTCAGCGCAGACGCACATCACGCGCGCCTGTGGCGCCACTTCAAAGCGCTATTTAAGGCTTGGAGATTTCGACGATTTCAAGTTCGGCAATTGTGTTTTTCTTGTGGTTTTTTCAAAAAAACGATCAATTATGCCTCGTCGAAAACAGCGATCATCTTTTGATTAAGTATATCCGAGTTCGACAGAGGCAGGATAGTGGCCTACCGAGATTGTGGATTATCTTTCAGGGAAATCGGTAGTCGTGTTGGACGAAACCAAACAACTGTAATGCGGATATGTGATCGTTGGATGCAGGAGGGTACGACGGACCGGCGTGTTCGATCGCATCCACCTCAGCGCACCACTTCACGTGATGACAGGCAAATTGTGCGCATGGCAGTGACGGATCGCTCAGTCACATCACGAACCATAGCACAGCACATGCAGTCTGTAACGCATCATCCAGTGTCTGCGCGTACCATTCGACGCCGTTTACAGCAGAGTGGTCTGTCCGCAAGACGTCCATTGCTTTGTCTACCCTTGACGCAGAACCACAGACGTCTCCGCCGCCAATGGTGCGATGACAGAAGGATGTGGACGGCAGAATGGAATGAAATTGTCTTTACTGACGAGTCACGCTTCTGTCTGCAACACCACGATGGTCGCATTCGAGTCTGGAGACACCGTGAAGAGAGGATGCTGAACAGCTGCGTTATGCACCGCCACACTGGTCCTGCACCGGGTATTATGATATGGGGCGGTATTGGATATCACTCTCGCACACCTCTAGTACGCATTGCCGGTACTTTAAACAGCCAGCGCTACATCTCCGAGGTGTTGGAGCCGGTTGTCCTTCCTTACCTTCAGGGCTTGCCCACAGCCATATTTCAACAGATTAATGCGCGACCACACGTGGCACGCATTGTCCAACGGTCCTTCGTCAATCGCCAGATTGAATTGCTTCCCTGGCTGCCTCGCTCTCCGGATCTTTCACCGATAGAAAACATGTGGTCCATGGTTGCTCTACGATTGACCCAGATTCCATCCCCAGCTGCCACAGCAGATCAACTTTGTCAACGTGTGGAAGCTGCTTGGTCTGCTGTACCCCAAGAACTCATCCAAAGTCCCTTTGAATCAATGCCGAGGCGTGTGGCAGCGGTGATCTCCAACAATGGCGGCTACTCTGGCTACTGATTTTGGCAGGAACCACACTTCACAGAAGTCTATAAATTTAATCATTTGATACTTGGTCAACATGTTATCTACAAAATAAATTTTGTTGTGATATCTCTTGTCTTTCTTGGTGTTGCAATTTGGGTGGCCAGCAGTGTATATATATAAAACGCGTAGGTATGCGGCACAAAAATCGGCGATATTTCTACACTCCGAATGGCAATGGCTGCAACTACCAGATGTAAACATTAGCGGCCAACCGCCTGTGTGTAGTGGTTCGACGATAGCACGTAATTTGGTACAATTTAATTGCTGTATTTTACACGTGAATAAACGGAGATAATTTCAGGAGATAATTTATTCTTTTGTTCCATCGGTTTTTCTAAATGTATGTAAGAGGACAAACTTTTGACAAAATATGTTTAGACTTGATATGTTTAGAGTCCGTTCTTTTGATTCTGTCACTGTAGTATCTCCTATTTCCGAAATACTCAACTGTGTATACGAGAAGTTTGAGGAATATCATAGTAAAATATTAATAATTGCATTATAATATCTTAATAGTAAGTAAGAGTTAATTGTCTACACTTTTTTTAGTAGTACTTGCTGTTCCCAACAATATTTTATTTGGTATGATTAAGTGTAGATATCTGTATTGTGAATAATAGTATACATAGAGAGTGATGTAATCTACACTATATTTTAGTACTTGCTGAATTTTTTACTCCTTTTTTAGTGAAAAAATTTGACCCTAACAATTTCTTAATTGATGTAATGATAAAGTGTAGATATCAAAATTTTGAAAAATACAGTGATTTCCGCTTATAAGAATCACGTTTGTTATTACTGTTTTTGATTCTTATAAGCGGTTGATTCTTATAACCGAAACTTCCCTTTGGACAGGCACACATACACAAATATATACTTGTACATATATATAAACACACAGGCACATATATACATAATTTACCATTAAATACTCTTTAATTTACGTTATTTATCATTTATTAAAATTATTTTTTATAATTTTAAAAATACTCAATTTCTAAACAAATACTATAACTCAATTTCTAGACCTATAAGTAACAACACATGATTATAAAATCAACAAGAGGCAGCTTCTCTTTGACTACACTTTGGAAGAGCATCATATCTAATTAACAAGTTCTGTTTTTCAGAAAAACTAAGAGTTTTCCTTGTCTTTATCATATTTGAATTCGACTATCAAAAAGTTCTAACGCTAACTGGCAGTTTTGTTAGAAAACTAAAGTGAATACTAGCGACGTATGCTTATTACAGTCTCAGACGAAGATTCACTTTATAGCTTACGTTTCACGGTTTGATTCTGAATCAAACCGTGAAACGTTTGATTCAGCATCTGGTTTATCTGATTCAGCAAAATGGATCCGTTTACGTTTCACGGTTTGAAGTGCTGAATCCACTGTCCCGTTTGCGTAAGTGATGGTGGACACTTCGCGGAAGATTTATGTGTTTCAGGGTCCAGAAATCCGCAACCAGGAAGTAAGTGGTGGGAAAAAAGGAGTGCCTGTCTGGAGAAAAGTGAAATCGGACCCGGGCGGGTTAGATGCCCCTTGGTAAAGCTAATAAGACAGTGTTTAGCAAAAACGTATAAGGAGAAACTCTTATGTTATGTCTAAAGGAATGTATTTTACGACTGTTTTCCACCCCAAAGTTTTATCAATCTTTCATTTCAAAAACTTAAGAAAGAATTTCGTACCTTTTGAGAGTTCAAGTAGCATTTTTTGGAAAAATGAAAGGAAGGCGAAGATTGCAAACTGATTCTTATAATCGGTGGATTGATTCTTTAAAGCGGAAATTTTAACATGGAAATAATACATTTGTTTTTGTTTTTGAGATATTGATTCTTATAAACGGTTGATTCTTATAACCACTGATCACTATAAGCGGTGGTTACTGTATTACATACAGAGAGGAATGTAATTTTTAAAATCTTTGTTGTTGGGCTTCTCAGTCTTATCTTTAACTCTGTTCTGAAGTAATGGAAATTCATATTTGTTTAATCACGATGATATAGAATCGGCCTTATAGAGAACAAACACCACATTGATTATAAATTTTTTGGCTGAGATCACACTACCACTTAACAACGAAAATTATGGTGACAGGTAATTGCAACATTCCTTACATACGTTTCTTTCAGTTGAGTTGTTTTGCAAAAGAAAATATAAAACTAAAGGCGATCATGCTGGTCGCGCAGCGGCTAGTAGTCCTAAAATACGGTAACCTAAGTAAGTCTGTAACTGAGAATCCACTACCTCAATGGTTGCAAGTTTTGTGACGTCAGTCATCTTGCGGTTACAAGTTCTTAACTTCTACTCTGACTAGCGCCAGGCTTGGTGTTCTTTGGTTAAGTACGTTTATTCAAACTTATTCAATTATTAATCAATTCTTCAGTTAATAATGGATTTACGGTGTCTGAGTGTGTTTATTTTATAGATCATACTCATCGGAAACAATCCATTGGTTTTTAGACAGTATTGACACCGCTGATGAAGAAATGCTGTCAAAAACCTTATTCATACTTTTCTTTTCATGTTGTTTGTTCCTGGTTGCAAGTAGCTTTAGAGCTATTACTGGTTTTCTCTTTCATCTTATTCTTATTTATATATATATATATATATATATATATATATACATACATATATATATATATATATATATATATACATACACACAGTGGTACCTCCAGAAAGCGGACAGCCACGGGACCAAAAGTTTTGTTCGTTATTAGGAGATGTCCGCTATTGGGGAGGACAAGCTTTTTATATAAAATTTTTTTGCACTTCTGTTTGACATTTGATTGAAAGTTACGGCTGCAATTTTCATTAAAAAGGAAAAATTAATTAAGAAAGAAAATAAGAACTATTTACTACTTTACCGTTCAATTGTGTGCTAATCCTTTTATCTTGCATTAAATAATCCCAAAATACAATGTATAGGAGCTAAATTATTTTAATTACTACTCAAAAAAATCTGTTAACGAAGTTTGATTTCTCTTTTTTACACAGTAAACCTGTTTTTCAAGGTGAATCTTCATAGGATTTAGCTTTGCTAGTCCCTCCGAATCTTCATTGTTCAGAAAGAACTGTTTTAATTGTTCGCTGTGTTCAGTGCCGGATTTCTGCCTAGGCCTACAAGGCCCCGGTGGCTTTACATTAGCTCAAAAGTCTGGCTTGCCTTATCAAAAAGTTTTATCGAAAATAATATTATAATAAATATTTTTACTACATTTTGCCAAAACAGGACACTCATAATATAACTTACAGTCCTGCGCACAACAAAGCTAGAACAAGGCCTCTTCGTTTCCCCTCTCTCTCGTCAGCAGTATCCACGCTTAGCATTGCCAGGCCACGCGCAGGC